>ML675609.1:4360270-4380137 GCA_007922155.1 Mesoclemmys tuberculata
AGAGGAGCTGGGGCTCTGTCCTGCCAAATCCAGTAGGGCCAGGGCTGAGAACTGACAGGCCCAGAGGTGCCGTGGTCTGAACCGCCAAGCCAAGAAGTCCTGGGTTTCTGTCCTGCCAAATCCAAAATTGCCTGGTCTGAAATGCCAAATCTAGAAGTCCCCGGGCTCTGTACTGCCAGGGCCAGAAGTGTCGGGACTGAGAATTATGAGGCCCAAAGAAGCCTGGGCTCTGAACTTCCTGTCCCAGAGGAGTAAGGGTCTGAACTGCCAACCCTAGAAATGCCTGGGCTCTGAATTTCCAGGCCCAGGTGTGTAAGGACTAAGAACTGCAAGGTCCAGAGGCGCTAGGGGTTTTAGCTCTCAGGCACAGAGGTGCCATGCTCTCAAATACCAAGGCTAGAAGTCCAGGGGCTCTGTACTGCCAGGCCCTGGTGTGTCGGGACTAAGAATTGTCAGGCCAATAGGTGCCAGGGTTCTGAACTGCGAGGCCCAGATGTCCTAGGTTCTGAATTGCCAGGGCGAAAAGTCCCAGGGCTCTGTACTGCCAGGCCCAGAAGTATCAGGACTAAGAACGAAGAGGCTCAAAGATGCTAGGGCTCTGAACTGCCAGGCCCAGATGTCCAGAGCACTCAATTGCCAAGCCCAGTAGTCCCCGGGCTCTCTACTGCCAGGCTCAGAAGTGTCGGGACTGAGAATTATGAGGCCCAAAGAAGCCTGGGCTCTGAACTTCCAGGCCCAGAGGTGTAAGGGTCTGAACTGCCAACCCTAGAAATGCCTGGGCTCTGAACTGCCAGGCCCAGGTGTGTCAGGACTAAGAACTGCAAGGTCCAGAGGCGCTAGGGGTTTTAGCTGTCAGGCTCAGAGGTGCCATGGTCTGAAATGGCAGGGCTAGAGGTCCCGGGGCTCTGTACTGCCAGGCCCAGAAGTATCAGGACTAAGATCTAACAGGCCCAATGATGCCAGGGCTCTGAACTGCCAGGCCCAGATGTCCAGAGCACTCAATTGCCTAGCTCAGAAATCCCCGGGCTCTGTACTGCCAGGCCCAGAAGTGTCGGGACTGAGAATTTTGAGGCCCAAAGAAGCCTGGGCTCTGAACTTCCAGGCCCAGAGGTGTAAGGGTCTGAACTGCCAACCCTAGAAATGCCTGGGCTCTGAACTGCCAGGCCCAGGTGTGTCAGGACTAAGAACTGCAAGGTCCAGAGGCGGTAGGGCTCTTAAAGGTCAGACCCAGTGGTGCTATGGTCTGAAATGGCAGGGCTAGAAGTCCAGGGGCTCTGTACTGCCAGGCCCTGGTGTGTCGGGACTAAGAATTGTCAGGCCAATAGGTGCCAGGGTTCTGAACTGCCAGGCCCAGATGTCCTAGAGACTGAATTGCCAATCCCAGATGTCTCAGGGCTCTGTACAGCCAGGCCCAGAAGTGTTGGGAATGAGAATTTGGAGGCCCAAAGGAGACTGGTCTGAAATGCCAAATGTAGAAGACCCAGGGCTCTGTACTGCCAGGCCCATAGCTATCAGGACTAAGAACAAAGAGGCTCAAAGATGGTAGGGCTCTGAACCGCCAGGCCCAGATGTCCAGAGGACTCAATTGCCTAGCCCAGAAGTACCCGGGCCATGTATTGCCAGGCCCAGAAGTGTTGGGACTGAGAATTATGAGGCCCAAAGATGCCAGGGCTCTTAACTTTCAGGCACAACGGTGTAAGGGTCTGAACTGTCAAAGCTAGAAATTCCTGGTCTCTGAATTGCCAGGCCCATTTGTGTCAGGAGTAAGAACTGCAAGGTTTAGAGGTGCTAGGTGTCTGAACTGTCAGGCCCAGAGCTGCTATGGTCTGAACTGTCAAGCCTAGAAGTCCCGGGGCTCTGTACTTCCAATCCCTGATCTGTCGGGACTGAGGACTATTAGTCCAATAGGTTGCAGGGCTCTGTACTGCCAGGCTCAGAAGAATCAGGACTAAGGATGAAGAGGGTCAAAAATGTCAGGGCCCTGAATGGCCAAGCCCAGATGTCCCTAGCACTCTATTGCCAAGCAGAGAAGTCCCCGGGCTTTGTACTGCCACGGCCAGAAGAGTCGGGTCTAAGAATTGTGAAGACCACAGGTGCTGGGTCTCTGAATTCCAAGGTCCATAGGTGTCATGGTCTGAACTGCCGAGCCTAGAAGTAACAGGGCTCTGAAGTGCCGGGCCTAGACATGTCAGATTTGAGGAGTAACAGGCCCAGAGATGCCAGGGGTTTTAATTGCCAGGCCGAGAGGTGTCAGATTTAAGAATTACCGGGCCCAAAGGTGCTGGGGTTGTGAGCTATATAGCCTAGATATCCAGAAGACTGAATAGCAAGAACCAGGAGTCCCAGGGCTTTGTACTGTCAGGCCCAGATGTGTCGGGACTAAGAATTGTCAGGCCCATAGGTGCTAGGGTTTTGAACTGCCAGGCCTAGATTTCCTGGGACTGAATTACCAAGCCCAGAAGTCCTGGCGTTCCGTACTGCCAGGCCCAGAAGTATCAGGACTAAGAACTGCAAGGCCCATAAGTGCCGGGGCTCTGAACTTCCAGGCCCAGAGGTGTCAGGACTAAAAAAAAATAGTTTCAAAGATGCCAGGGCTCTGAACTGCCAGGTCCAGATGTCCATAGGACTGAATTACCAAGACAAGAAGTCCCGGGGCTCTGTGCTGCAAGACCTAGAAGTTCCGGGCCTAAGGACTGTAAGTCTGATAGAAGCTGGGGCTCTGAACTGCCAGGCCTAGATGTGCCAGGGTCTGAACTGTGAAGCCAAGAAGTCCCAGGGCTCTGTACTGCGAGGCCCAGACGTGCCATGGTCTTAACTGCGAAGCCAAGAAGTCTCAGGGCTCTGAACTGCCAGGCCCAGACTTTTCAGATTTAAAAACTAAGAGGCCCAAAGTTGCCAGTGCTCTGTACTGCAAGGCCCAGAAGTGTCGGGACTAAAAACTGTTAGGCCCCTACATGCTGGGGCTCTATATTGCTAGTCATAGGGTTGCTAGGGCGTGAACTGCCAAGCCTAGAAGTCCTGGGGCTCTGTACTGCCAGGCCTAGAAGTGTTTGGAGTACGAACTGCCAGTCCTATAGGTGCCGGGGCTGTGATCTACCAGGCCCCGAGTGCTCAGAACTAAGAACTACCAGGTTCAAAGACATGAGGGCTGTGAACTGCCAGGCTTAAAGGTGTAGGGTCTGAATATCCAAGCCCAGAAGTCCAGGGCTCTGTACTGCCAGGCCCAGAGGTGTCTGTACTAAGAACTGCCAGGTCCACGGGTGCTGGGGTCTGAAATGCAGGCCAAGATTTGCCACGGTCTGATGTGACAAGCTCAGAAGTGCCGGGACTTGAACCACCAAGCCCAGAGGTGCCGGGGTCCGAACTGTCAGGCCCAAAGGTGATGTGTTCTGAATACACAAGCTCAGAGGTGTCAGGACTAAGAACTGCCAGGTTCAGAGATGTCAGGGCTCTGAACTGCTAGGCCTAGCTTTCCAGAGGACTGAATTGCTGAGACCAGAAGTTCCGGGGCTCTGTACTGCCAGGCCCAGAAGTATCGGGACTAAAACCTGTCAGGCGCATAGGTGCCGGGGCTGTGAACTGTCAGGCCCAGATGTGCCAGGCTCTGAACTGCGAAGTCCCGAAGCGTCAGGACAAAGAACTGCCATGCCCATAGATCCCGGGGCTCTGAACTGCCAGGCCTAGAGGTCTGAGAACGAAGAACTACCAGGCCCAAAGTTGCAGGGTTTGAATGGACAAGTCCAGAAGTGCTGCAGCTCTGAACTGCCAGGCCGAGAGCTGTCAGGTGTGAAAGTGCTATGGTCTGAAGTGCCAAATACCCAGAAGTGCCGGGACTGTGAACCACCATGCCCAGAGGTGCCAGGGTCCGAACTGCCAGGCCCAGAGTTGGTGTTTTCTGACATTCCAAGTCCAGAGTTGTGAGAACTACCCTGCTTCCCCAAAAATAAGCCCTAGCATGATTTTTCAGGATTTTTGGAGTATGCTTGAAATATAAGCCCTACTCCAAAAATAAGCCCTAGTTACAGTTTACAAGCGGTTCACAAGTAAAGGTCCCCATGCACTTTACATTCATGGAAAAAAATAAGACATCCCCTGAAAATAAGCCCTAACCTAACTTTCAGAGCAAAAAATAATATAAGACCCTGTCTTATTTTCAGAGAAACACGGTAACAACTGCCCAGCTCATAGATGGCAGGGCTCTGAACTGCCAGGCCCAGATCTCCAGGGGAGTGAATTGCGAAGACCAGAAATCCTGAGGTCTGTACTGCCAGACCCAGAGGTGTCAGGACTAAGATCTACCAGGCCCAAAGATACCGGGACTGTGAACTGCCAGGCCCAGAGTTGCCAAGGTCTGACATGCCAAGCCCAGAAGTGCTGTGGCTCTGAACTGCCAGGGCGAGAGCTGTCAGGACTAAGAACTGTCAGGGCACAAAGTGCCAGGGCTCTGAACTGTGAGGCTCGGAGATGCTATGGTCTGAAGTGCCAAGACAAGAAGTCTCGGGGCTGTGAAGTGACAGGCCCTGAGATGTCGTTAATCTATACTGCCAGGCCCGTATCTGCCATGGCCTGAAGTGCGAAGCCTAGAAGTGCCGGGGCTCTGATCCACCAGGTCCATAGGTGCTGGGGTCCAAACTGCCAGGCCCAAAGGTGCTGGGGCTCTGAACTGACAGAGCTAGATTTGCCATGGTCTGAAAGGCCATGCTCAGAACTGCCAGGGCTCTGCACTTCGAGGACCAGAGCTGTTGGGACTGAAAACTGCCAAGCCAAAAAGTGCAGGGCTCTGAATTGCCAGGCCCAGATGTCCAGAGGACTGAATTGCCAAGACCAGAAGTTCCGGGGTCTGTATTGCCAGGCCCAGAAGTGTCTGGACTAAGAATTGCCAGGTCCAAAGGTGCCAGGGCTCTGAACTGCCACGCCCAGAAGTCCTGGCTCTCTCTACTGCCAGGCTTAGACATTTCGGGACTAAGAACTACCAGGCCCAGAGATGACAGGGCTGTAAACTGCCAGGCTCAGAAGTGCTACGACTCTGAACTGCCAGGGCGAGAGCTGTCGGGACTAAGAACTGCCAGGCCAAAAAGTGCCAGAACGCTGAACTGTCAGGCTCAGAAGTGCTGTGAAGTGACAGGCCCTGAGATGTCGGTACTCTGTATTGCTGGGCCCGTATCTGCCATGGTTCGAAGTGCGAAGCCCAGAAGTGTCAGGGCTCTGATCCACCAGGCCCAGAGGTGCTGGGGTCTGAACTGCCAGGCTCAGAGGTGCCCTGACTCTGAATTGCCAGGCCCAGATGTCCAGAGGACAGAATTGCCAAGACCATAAGTCCCGGTGCTCTGTACTGTCAGGCCCAGAAGCTTTGGTATAAGAACTACCAGGCCCATAGCTGCCAGGACTCTGGCCTGCCAAGCCCAGATGTGCCAGGGTCTGAAGTGCCAAGCATAGAAGTTCTGGAGCTCTGTAGTGCGAGTCCCAGAAATGTCGGACTAAGAACTGCCATGCCCATAGGTGCCAGGGCTCTGACCTGCCAGGCTCAGATGTGCCAGTTGTCTCAATGGCTATGCCCAGAAGTGCTGCAGTTCTGTACTGCCAGTCCAAGAGCTGTCGGGACTAAGAACTGCGAGGCCAAAAATTGCCAGGGCTCTGAATTGCCAGGCCCAGAGATGCCAGGACTGTGAACTAGCAGGTTCAGAGATGCCAGGCTCTGAATGGGCAAGCCTAGAAGTGCTGTGGCTCTGAACTGCCAGGTCAAGAGCTGTCATGACTAACAAATGCCAGGCCACAAAGTTCCAGGGCTCTGAACTGCCAGGACCAGAGGTGCTATGGTCTGAAATGCCAAGCCAGGAAGTCTCGGGGCTGTGAAGTGCCCGGTCTAGAGGTGTCGGTACTCTTTACTGCCAGGCCCAGAGCTGCCATGGTCTGAAGTGCCACACCGAGAAGTACCAGGGCTCTGAACCATCAGGCCCAGAGGTGCTGGGGTTGGAACTGCCAGGCCCAGAGGTGATTTGTTCTAAATATCCAAGCCTAGAGGTGTCAGGACTAAGAACTGCCAGGACCATAGGTACTGGGGTTCTGAACTGCCAGGCCTAGATATGCCAGGGTCTGAACGTCCATGCCCAGATGTCCAGGGCCTCTGTACTTCCAGGCCCAGAAGTGTAGGGACTTAGAACTGCCAGGCCCATAGGTGCCGGTGTCTGAACTGCCTGGCCGAGATTTCCTGTGGTCTGAAGTGCCAAACCCAGAACTACCAGGCCAAAAGATGCCCGGGCTGTGAGGTGCCAGGCTCAAAGGTGCAGGGTCTGAATGGCCAACCCCAGAAGTGCTGCAGCTCTGAACTGCCGGGCCGAGAGCTGTCAGGACTAAGAATTGCCAGGCTCAGAGACTCTAGGGCTCCGAACTGCAAGACCCAGATGTGCCAGGGTCTGAACTGCCAAGCCTAGATGTGCCGGGGCTTTGAACTGCCAGGCCCAGAGGTGCCGGGGTCCGAACTGCCAGGCCCAGAGGTTCCAGCTGTCTGAATGGCCAAGCCCAGAAGTGCTGCAGCTCTGAACTGCCAGGCCGAGAGCTGTCGGGACTAAAAACTGGCAGTCCAAAAAGTGCAGGGCTCTGAACTGCCAGGCCCAGATGTCCAGAGGACAGAATTGCCGAGACCAGAAGTCCTGGGGCTCTGTACTGCCAGGCGCAGACATGTCAGAATTAAGAACTGCCGGGCCCAGAGATGCAGAGGCACTTTACCATCAGGCTGAGAGGTGCCATGGCTGAACTGCCAAACCCAGAAGTGCTGGGGCTGTGAACTGTCAGGCCTGGAGGTGTTGGGAATAAGAACTTCCAAGCTGAGACATGCTGGGTCTCTTTATTTCCAGGTCCAGAGGTGCTGTGGTATCAACTGCCAGGTGGAGATGTGCCAGGCTCTTTACTGCCAGGCCCGGAGGTGCCAGGACTATGATCTGCGAGGCCCAGAATTGATGGGTCACTGAAATGCCATACATTATGCTATACATTAATAAATGTATAGAGATAGAGTTAAAGACTAAAACTAATAAGCAAATAGCAGATAAGAGAAGAGAATTGGCTAAGAAAAATTTAAAAAGAGGAAATAATGTGGGTATTTTAGAAGGAGAAAGTGGGATTGAGAGTGTTTTAGAAAATATTTTAGAGGAAATACCTCCTAGAGAGAAAATCAAGCCACTTAGGGACCAGATTTTAATTGATAAGGTTTTAATGGCTTGTGGAGGTAGAAATGGTGGACAGATTTTAGAGAATTTGGATTTAATAGAAAAACAGTTGGCTAATGCGGACACTGAGGCTAGTGGATGGGGAATGTTAGAGGAATTATGTAATGTATTGCTGGTTCCTATTGTTAAGGAAAATGAGGTGGAGAATGGTGGTGAAGGTAAAGTTAATAAGAGGAAAGTAAATAATAGGAATAGGCAGCCATCTTCTCCCATAAAGAAATACGCATCTAAAAAGGCGAAATATAGGTTTTATCAAACTTTGTTTGAGAAAGATAAAAAGAGGTTAGCTAGGATAATAATGGGAGAACCAGATAAGGCACAATGTAATATTTTAGTACAGGAGATTGAATTATATTATAAAGAGATTTTAGAGAAGGTGGGACATGGAAGTAATAGAGGATGGTCAATAGTAGAGGAAAAAGCGGATAATGAAAGGTTAAATAGTTTAATAACAACAGATGAAATAAGAGAGGCTTTGAGGGAAATTAAGATAACTAGTGCCCCTGGTCCGGATAAAGCTAAGGTTAGCGATTTATGGGACGTTTTTAATATTGATACTCGTATTTTAACTAGGATTTTTAATATATGGTTTCTAAATAAACAAATTCCAAAAGGTTTTAAAGAGAATAGAACTATTTTAATTCCTAAAGTACAAGATCCTGAGGAGTTAAAGAAAATCTCTTCTTGGAGACCTTTAACAATCGGATCTGTGTGGGTAAGATTATATACAAAAATTCTAGCAAAAAGATTATCAAGTGCAGTTAAAATATGTCCAAGGCAAAAAGGTTTTATATCTGCCCCCGGATGTGAGGAAAATATATCTATTTTAGAGAAATTGATGAAAGGAGCTAAAAGAAATGGGGATGAGATAGCTATAGTATTTGTTGACTTAGCTAAAGCATTTGATTCGGTGGGGCATGGACATATTTTACATGCACTAAAAAGATTTGGGATTAGTGAAAATTTTATTGATATTGTTAGGGATTTGTATACTGATTGTTTTACTAAGATTAATATTGGGGAAGATAGTACGGAGGCTATTTTAATTAAGAGTGGGGTTAAGCAGGGGGATCCCTTATCTCCTATTTTATTCAATATAGCTATGGACCCCCTTTTAACTAAATTGGAAAAGGATGGGTGTGGGTTCTTTGTACAAGGTAGGAAAATTATGTCATTAGCATTTGCCGATGATGTGGCTATTTTGAGTAGTTCTTATGAAGGGATGGTTAAAAATTTTAAAATTTTAAACCAGTTTTGTAAAAATACTGGATTAAAGGTAAATGTTAAAAAGACGAAAGGATTTCACGTATTGCCAAAGAAGGATACATATGTGATAAATCCTAAGGGAAAATGGGGATTAGGTGATGATTTTATTGAGTACATTCAACCTGGAGAAACAGAGAGATATTTAGGAGCTAGGATAGACCCTTGGGTAGGAGTTGCAAATGTATCCCCGAAAAATAAATTGAGCATATGGTGTGGGAATTTGTGTAAGGCCCCATTAAAACCAGCCCCAAAAGTAATAATTTTAAAAACATATATTTTAACTAGGGTATTTTATGATTTGCTTTTAATTGAGCCACCTTTTTATCTTTTAAATGATTTGGATGTTTTAGTTAGAAAAGTTCTTAAAAATATTTTACATCTCCCTCAATGTGTGACAGATGGGGTATTTTATTCAAGAATTAGAGATGGGGGATTAGCTATGACAAAATTTAGTGTTCAAATCCCTAATATGTTAATTCGAAAATGGAGAAGGCATATTGTGTCCACAGATGATTGGATAGATTTGTCTTTTTTATATGCAGGAGAAAATTTAGTAGATAAAGTTTTAATATATAGTGCTAAAACAGCTAATCCCAGGAAATGGAGAGATGAGGAATTTGATAGATGGAGCGCACTTAGGTGTCAGGGAATAGGGATTAAATATTTTAAGAACGATAGTATTAGTAATTCATTTTTAAAATTTCCATGTTTAGCCAAATCTTCTTCTCTGATAACAGCTATACAAATGAGAGCGAATGTTTTTCCCACTCGAGAGATGCTGGCTAGAGGAAGAAATATGGATGGGGCGATGTGTAGGTGGTGTGGAAAGGCGAAAGAGACCATTCCCCATATTTCTGGGCAATGTGTCAAAACTAAGGATGCTAGAATTAAGAGGCACAATAGAATTGTGACTGCTCTGGTTGACAAAGTTGGTAAAAGTGGATGTAAAATTTGGGTGGAGCCTCATTTTAAGAATATGAACTGCCAAGCTGAAAAGTGCCAGGAGTAAGATTTGCAATGCTCAGAGGTGCTGGGATCTGAACTGCCAAACCCAGAAGTGCTGGGGCTCTAACTCTCAGGCCCAGAGGTGCTGGGACTAAGGACAGTCAAGCCCAGATGCTGGGGTTGGAAGTGCTTAGCTCAGAAGTGTTGGGATTCTGAACTGCCTGGCCCAGAGATGCTGGAGCTCTGAACTGCCAGTCCTAGGGGTTTCATGGGCTGCACTGCCAAGCCCAGAAGTGCCAGAAGGCTGATTTTCCAGGCCCAGAGGTGTCAGCAGGAAGAACTGCCAGGCCGAGAGGTGCCAGGCTATGGACTGCCAAGCCAAAATGTGCCAGGGCCGGGAATTGCTGTGTGTAGACATGCCTAGGCTATGAACTGCCATGCCCAGAGATGTCATGTGTTTTATTGCCAAAGCCAGAGTTTCCTGGACTCTGAACTGCCAGGCCCAGAGTTTCCTGAACTCTGAACTGCCAGGCCCAGAGGTGCTAAGCTATGAGCTGACAAGCTGAAAAGTGCCAGGACTTGGAGCTGCGAAGCCTAGAGGTGCCGTGATTCTGAACTGTCAACCCACAGGTGTCGGGGCTCCAAACTGCCCAACTAAGAGGTTCTGGGGCTCTGAATTGCCCAGCGCAGAGGTTCTGGGCTCTGAACTCACTAGCCCAGAGGTGCCAGAGCCCTGAACTGCCAATCCCCGAGCTGCTGGGGCGTTAACTGCTAAGTCCAGGGTTGCTGGGGCTCTGAAGTGCTAAACCTAGAGGTTTTGGGGCTCTGAACTGCCAGGCCCAGTGGTGCTGGGGTCTGAACTGTGAAGCCCGAATATTAGAGCATAATGGTTCCTTCTTTTCCCTCCCACCCTACAGTTATAATGGCACTGTCCATCTTGATAAATGGTATGATCTGTGTACTTTCAAACTTTCAGAAGTGGAATGTCTTTATAGGGTTGTGAGTAGTGACTCTTGGTGCCATATGTACAAAGATTAGGGCTGTGTGCAAGGCCCGAGAAGCAGGAAAATCCTGGCTTCTGATTTGTCTGATTGGGACTATATAGGTTAATGGTCCCTTTGGGTGGGTCCATCCACCCTAAATGCAGCAAGTGAGCTAGAGAGCAGGCAGATTGTCCTTCCACGGTGTTCCAGTTGTTCCTGAAAAGACGAAGCCATCCCGTCACCAACCTACTTACCTGTTCCTGTGTTCCTGGTTCCTGTGTTCCTGACCCAGTTCCTGGTTCAGCTGGTTCTCTGCCTGTCAACATCAGTGTTTCAGCATCCTGTGGGGAGAAGCAAAAACGTCTGTTTTATTTACTATCTAAAATCAGGGTTTGTGTTATTTAGGTGTTTTAGGGTCCAAGGCTTTATTGTATTTTGTATTCACCTCCAAGCAACCTAAATCCCAGTTTTTAATTCCCTAAGTAATCTGCTTCCTTGGTTAAAATCAATTACTGCCTCATTGATAGCTGCAAGTAAATGGTGTCTGAATCAGACTTTTATAGATTTCATATTCTCCCTGTAACATGTGACGACCACAGCGGGACACCACAGCAGTTGTTGATTTTAAGCATTGTTTGCTCAGAGTGGTCCTCTGCGGTCCATTGACTGCACAGGAGGGAGCGGGAAGCCGTGTGTGGCTGGGTGAGTGTTGTATTGCTGGCCAGAGTGTCAGTGGTTAATTCTGGAATGGGAGGACATTAAATTCACCTCAGGTGGGACTCTGGAGTAGGCTGTTGCTGGGGCTCCAGAGGCGATTGGTGTAACAGGACCATGTGTCCAGGAATCAGTTTTCCTCTGCTTCAACCCAACCTTGCATTGGGAGCCTTGGACCTAGTGTGTGCCTGAGAGCAGTTGGCTCCCTGCTCTCTACTGGCCTTGCACAAGGCAAGGGCCTTTTGTGCCTGGAGAGTGGTTTCACTTGCTCGACCCCTCTGTGTGTTGGGAGCTTAGAGCCTTGTGTGCCCCTGAAGGTGGGTTCTTTCCACCTTCTGGCACCCTTGAGTGCTGGGACTCGGGCCTTATGTGTCTGAGCGGGTATCCGCAATCATTTGTCTTGTGTTCCAGATGGTTGAGGTCTTGCGTGGCTCCGTACTAGGCAACCCTAGGTGCTTTGGTAGTGACTTGTGTTACCGCAGCAAACTAAAGGTTGTGCCATAGCGTGTGCAGCATGTAACCTCCCACTGGAGAGAGTGTACAGTATTGCTGCTGGGCTTTTATAGCTCACGGACGTAAGTGTCCAGGCTTCACCTAAGGTAAGCAGTAGCTGTGTAGTTAGAGAGGCAGAGGCTTCGCCTGTGGGCAAGTCAAGTGCAGTCTCTGAAGGGGTGGCATTGCCTCGGTTATGCTACTGAAAGCAGTGGTAAGCAGAGGTGAGCCAGGGAAGGCTCATCAGAGTTGGAAAGGCTTATGCCGGCAAGTGGTTGGTAGAGCTGAATTCCCTTGTGAAAGTGTCAGTGCACTCAAGGAAAGAATGGCACTAAGAAGTTCGGCCTGTCCAAATGGAAGAAGGAGTCAAATAACAATTGTTTGGACTGGAGTCTTAATGATTTTGGAAAGGGCTGAAATCCCTGGGCAGGAGGATTGTTCCCTGGGAACAAAGCGTACATTAATCTGTGCAAGTGTTGGGAAAAGTTCATGGGAGCTTGTCCCCGGCCTTTTAGGAAAGTCAGGAAGGGAGCACTTCTCTATGACCTGGCCGAGGTAGCCCAGGAGTTGCAAGGGTGTGTTGTGAAGCAGACCCTAGAGATCACCCAGCTGCGTGAGGCACTGGGGAAGAGGGATAAGGAGATAGGAGATCTGAATGGGAAGTTAGAGTGGTTGAATGCCAAAACACTCAGGCAATCAATGGGTTGAATGCTCAGGTCTGAGACCTATCTTCTATTGTAGAGAAGAGGGACAGAGATGTCTGTGTGCTCTCCATTAAGTTAGAGGAAGCACAGGCAGCTATCCGTAAGTTGGTGGTCGAGATTAAGGAGCCCAAGGGAGAGCAGGCATGTCATGTTGCCTGCAATAGAAAGGTTAATGCCCTAAAGGAAAGGCACAGGGGGAGATCACTGCCATGAAGCAGGATCCTTTGTGCTTGCAAAGCTCTGACTCCAACTCGGAGAAAGAGGGATCAGAGAGGAAGGAGGACATTTCTGCCTGGGAAGAACACCAAGTCCATTTCACAGTTCTGCCCCAGGGTGTGGAAAAGAGCAGTGGCATTCAAGGCCCCCAGGAGGGGATAGGTTCAAAGGCACCCATGGCTCCGATAACTACAACTATCGTGAGTTACAGTGTCTCCTCCAGACCCATGCAGACCTGCTCAGAGTTCAAGGCCTAACACTCTGGAGCAGGCTTGAGTGATAGGAAAGACTCTGTGGCCTCTCAATCGAGAGACCCTAATAGATTGGTTGGCTAAAACTAGTAAGTTGCCTGCCATTAGCAAGGATGATATCTCAGACCCTTGTCCGGGAATGCAGGTCTGGGGAGGAGTTCTCTTCATTGCTGGGAAAGCTCCAAGTAGGTAATGTAGTCAAGAAGCTACAGTTATTTAAGGGAATATATCATTTCTATTTTCCAGTGTAAAACTGATTGGGAAATTCTACGTCGATAAACAACAGATCGGAGAACATCTCAAACATTACATCCAGAGGAAGAAGATTCTGGCAAGGATGGCTGGCACGACTATGATAGATACTCCAGAATTTTGAGAGGCGCTGATCCAAGATTGCTCAATTTCCAGGAGAGTGAAGCTAAAGGTCTCCCAGAATAAGGATGCCCCAAGGAAGAGTGGGAAATTCCATGCCCAGGAGAGGGGTTGATTCAGCAATAACCAGAGGGAGGAAAGGTTATTCTGAAATCTTATCTGGAAGCAACTGTTGGAGTATGAGTCCTGGGAGAATAAGATGATCTGAAGACGGATGAGTTGATCTATAGACTTGCTCAACACTGGGAAAAGAAGGCCACTGCCCTCAACTTGGAATCAGAGAGTGGTACTTTCCAATGAGGGTGCCCAGCTCCCCAATCTCCCCCCAGTATTGTGGTGCCTATCTTACTGGATAGGTGAGGAAGACCTGTGGTAAATGCTATGTTCATAGAGGAGTTTGGGAAATTTAACCAGAATTTGTTAGTTGACATGGGCGCCACAGTGTCAATCATAAGCTCGTCTTCTATGAAGGAGAAGCTACCTGTTTCAGGGACCTTGTCATTGGAGGACTACAATGGGAAAAGCAATGTTGCACCTTTCACTAAGCCTCTGAATTGTATAATAGGAGGTAACCGGATTAAAAACTCATTTGGCCTGCAAAGTCTAGAGGATGAAGGGATTTTGGGAATTGATGCCCTGAAGAAGCTAGGGGGGATAGCAGATCAGCAGGTGGAGTTCAGTTTGAAGGAAACCATAGGGTCTCTGGTACATCAAGCTGTGCCCATGGAAGTATGCAGCCCTTGTAATTCACCTGTTTGGCCAGTCATCAAGTCTGACCAATGTACTTGGATGCTCACTGTTGATTACAGAGAGCTGAATAAGATTACTCCACAATTGGCTCCAATTGTTGAGAAATTCCATGATGTTCTAGCTGCCATAACATCTGAAGCAAGGTGGTTTACTGTGTTAGATTTGTCTAAAACATTCTTTTCAATTCCATTGGACAAAAGAGACTGGCATAAATTTGCTTTCACCTTTGGCAGCAGGCAGTATACATTTACGAGACTGCCACAACATCTGCACAACACCCCAATTATTTGTCACCAGCAAGTTGCAAAGATGTGAGACAGCTTTCCGACTAAGGATCAGGTGCTGTCCTATGTGGATGACATCCTCATTTCAACGACAAGAGACGAGAACCTTGAAAGGCTGGAGGAAGTCTTGTGCAAGATTAAGTCTACAGGATTCTTAGTTAATCTCACGAAGGCACAAATGGTAACCCAGCAAGTCACATATTGGGAGTACAACTAGGAGTGAGTGAACGAAAACCAGACACTCCAAAAATAGAATTGACTGGGTAACTGCCTGCTTCAAGAGATATAAGTTCCTTAAGGTCATTTCTTAGGTTGGCAGGATTCTCCTGAGATTTCATTTAGAGCTATGCTATGATAGCAAGGCCTTTATATCAGTTACTAAGGAAGAACGTAGACTGGCACTTGGGCGATGAGGAAAGGAAGGCATTTGTCAGCGTGAAGCAAACTCTAATGGAAGCTCCAGCCTTGGCTTATCCCAAGTTAGGCAAACCATTCAGACTCCAGCTTGGGACTACTGGAGAAGGGATGAGTGCGATCTTATCGCAGGAATTGGGCTCTAGTTTGAAATCAGTCACTTATGGGTCCAAATCGTAGAAAAGCAGTTCTCTTCCTGCGAAAAAAAGGTGATGGCCTTAATTTGGGCTCTCAAACACCGGGAGTACCTAATTGGAATGTTGACAGTGGTGCTGAGAACGTCACACATCCCCACTATGCATGTACTCTCAGGAAGGGCGAATGAGGGTCATATATCAAATCTGAGATGAGCAGGTTGGACTTTCAGTTTGTTAAATAGGAACATAAAGGTTGACAAAACATTGCAGGAGGTAGCAGCACCGTATGCCTTCCTTATACAAGGTGAGGAGGAACATGAATGCCCTCTGTCTTCAGAATTTATGTCAAGACCCAAGTCGCCATTTCAGTTTGGGAAATTGTATGAAGAGGCAAAAGCTGCCAAGTTAGATGTGTGGGCTATAGACAGTAGCTGCTTCTACTTGGAGAGAAGTCCCTGAGCAGGGTATGCCTGCTGTGAACTCTTCGAGTTGCAAACGGAGGAGAAGCAAACAGAGAGAATTTGCCTGGGAGTTCGCCTTGGGGGAGAGCCCACACAGGATTTTGCTTTTCAGGCCTAGCTGAGCAGTAAATACAGAGGCTCTTAGAGGAAAGGTAATATGGAAAGTGAGCGATCAGCTGTTGTGCTCTGCACAAGATGTACCATGTTTGTCTTCCAGAGGATAGAAGCGACTTCATCTGTATAAAGTAGAAGCTGGTCTCCGTATTGAAAAAAAATGTTAAAGACTCAACTATCAACCTTGCATTGCATCAGAGAAAATGAAGACTTTCTGGAGAGGAGTCATGATTTGTTACAACAGACACAGCATGTGGAAGAATCAGAGAGGGTGGTGCAAGGGAAACTGAAGAACATGGAAGAAAGTTTGGCAGCATGTGATCTCCAGAAGAAGAAAGAGGATAACCCATATATCCCCAGTGCAGAGAGAGGTAAGTAACCGTTTTCAGGATCTCTGCACAGGTACTATGGAGAATGGTTTGGAAGATTCATCTGAGGGAAGGGATCAGAAGGAGACCCCTTCGATCAGAAGGCATGGGATGCATTGTCCTAGGGATGGGGGTTCCACAACCACCACTCCCAAGAGAAAGAGATGGGTGGTGGTGGTTGGGGACTCCCTCCTAAGGGGGACCATCTGTAGTTTGGATATGGAAATTTGAGAATTGTGCTGCTTGCCTGGAGATAGAATTCAAGATGTGATGGAGAGTCTGCCAAGACTTATCAAGCCCTCAGACCGTTACCCCTTCCTACTTCTCCATGTGGGCATCAATGACACTGCCAAGAATGACCCTGAGCAGATCACTATAGACTATGTGGAAAGACTATGTGGCAAGAAGGATAAAGGAGTTTGAGGTACAAGTGATGTTCTCATCGATCCTCCCTGTTGAAGGAAAAGATCCAGGTAGGGACCATCAAATTATGGAAGTAAATGCATGATTACGCAGGTGGTGTCAGAGAAAGGGCTTTGGATTCTTCAGTCATGGGATGTTGTTCCAGGAAGAAGGATTGCTAGAAAGAGATGGGATCCCACCTAACAAAAAAGAGGGAAGAGCATCTTTGCAGGCAGGCTGGCTAACCTAGAGAGGAGAGCTTTAAACTAGATTCACCGCAGGATGGGGACCTTAGCCTGGAGATAAGTGGGGAAGTGGGACACCAGGAGGAAGTGCAAGGAAGAAGGTGCAACGGGGAAGCCTTCTAATTCATACTGAGAAAGTAGGGCAATTGGCTAGTTATCTTAGGTGCCTCTATGCAAACTCAAGAAGCCTGGGAGACAAGCAGGAGGAATTGGAAGTCCTGGCACAGTCAAGAAACTATGGTGTGATTGGAATAACTGAGACTTGGTGGGGTAATTCACACAACTGGAACACTGTTATGGATGGGTATAAACTGTTCAGAAAGGACAGGCAGGGGAGAAAAGGTGGAGGAGTTGCACTGTATGTAATCTGACGAAGTGGGTTGCAGCCCACGAAAGCTTATGCCTGCAGAAATGTGTTAGTCTTTAAGGTACTACAGGACTCTCATTGTTTTTACTGTATGTAAGAGAGCACTATGATTGCTCAAATCTCCAGTATGAAACTGGAGAAAAGCCTGTTGAGAGTCTCTGGGTTAAGTTTAGAGGCAAAAGCACCAAGGGTGATATCATGGTGAGTATCTGTTATACCAAACCAGGAGGTTGAGATAGAAGAGACTTTCTTCAGACAACTAGGGAAAGTTTCCAGTTCACAGGACCTGGTTCTCATGGGGGACTTCAGTCACCCTGACATTTGCTGGAAGAGCAATACAGCAGAGCAATACAGCAGAGGACAGACAATCAGGGAAGTTTTTGGAGAGTGTTGCAGACAACTTCCTGGTGCAAGTGCTGGAGGAACGTACTAGGGGCCATGCTCCTCTTGACCTGTTGCTCACAAACAGGAAAGAATTGGTAGGGGAAGTAGAAAAGGGTGGTCATCTGGGCAGTGACCATGAGATGGTTGAGTTCAGGATTCTGAAACAAGGAAGAAAAGAGAACAGCAGAATACGGACTCTGGACCTCAGAAAAACAGACTTTGACTCCCTCAGGGAGCTGATGGGCAGGATGCCCTGGGAGGCTAATTATGAAGAGGAAATGAGTTCAAGAGAGCTGGCTGTATTTTAAAGAAACCTTATTGACGGCACAGGAACAAACCATCCCAATGTGCAGAAAGAATGGCTAATTTGTCCGGCAACCAGCTTGGCTTAACAAAGAAGTCTTTGGTAAACTTAAACACAAAAAGGAAGCTTACAAGAAGTGGAAGCTTGGTTAGATGACTAGGGAGGAGTTTAAAAATACTGCTCGACCATGCAAGAGTGAAATCAGGAAGGCCAAAGCACAAATGGAGTTGCAGCTAGCAAGGGATGTGAAGGGTAATAGGAAGAGTTTCTACAGGTATGTTAGTAACATGAAGAAGGTCAGGGAAAGTGTGGGCCCTTTACAGAATGGGCGGGGGCAACCTAGTGACAGATGATGTGGAAAAATCTGAAGTATTAAATGCTTTTTTTGCCTGTCTTCACAGACAAGGTCAGCTTCCAGACTACTGCACTGGGCAGCACAGAATGGGGAGGTGAGCAGCCCTCAGTGCTGAAGGAACAGGTTCAGGAAATTTTGAAAGACTGGACATGCACAAGTCCATGGGGCCAGATGCAGTAAATCTGAGGGTGCTGAGGGAGTTGGCTGATGTGATTTCAGAGCCATTGGCTATTATCTTTGAAAACAGGTAGCAATCGGGGGAGGTCCCGGATGATTGGAAAAAGGCAAATATAGTGCCCATCTTCAAAAAAGGGAAGAAGGAGGATCCAGAAAACTACAAACTGATCAGCCTCACCTCAGTCCCTGGAAAAATCATGGAGCAGGTCCTCAAGGAATCCATTTTGAGGCACTTGGAAGAGAGGAAAGTGATCAGGAACAGTCAGCATGGGGTCACCAAGAGCAAGGCATGTCTGACTAACCTGATTGCCTTCTATGATGACATTACTGGCTCTGTGGATGTGGGGAAAGTGGTGGACGTGGTATACCTTGACTTTAGCAAAGCTTTTGATATGGTCTCCTGCGGTATTCTTATCAGCAAATTAAAGAAGTATGGGTTGGATGAATGGACTATAAGATAGATAGAGAGCTGGCTACATCATCGGGCTCAATGGGTAGTTGGGAGCCGGTAACAAGTGAAGTGCCTCAGGAGTCAGTGCTGAGGCCGGTTTTATTCAACATCTTCATTAATGATCTGGAGGATGGGGTGGATTGGACCCTCAACAAGTTTGCGGTTGACACTAAGCTGGGGGGAGTGGGAGATACGTTGGAGGGCAGAGATAGGATACAGAATGACCTAGAAAAATTAGAGAATTGGGCCAAAAGAAAACTTATGAGGTTCAACAAGGACAAGTGCAGAATTCTGCACTTAGGATGGAAGAATCCCATGCACAGCTATAGACTGGAGACCAACTGGCTAGGCAGCAATTTTGCAGAAAAGGACCTGGGTGCTAAAGGGGACAAGAAGCTATATGAAGATATTTGAAGAATATCACCAGCAGCAAACCATTGGAGCTGGTATGCATCGACTTTTTGTCTTTGGAATTGGACAGGAAGAATATGGGGAACATCTTAGTGGTGATAGACTGTAGCAAGCCTCTCTGGCCTGCCGCCGAGCCTCGGTTTAAGGAGGGCTCACTGTGCCCCCAGTGGACTGAACCGGGCCCTGCGAGCCGGGCCACTTGGAAGCAAAGGGGCGGGGCCAGAGCACAGGGAGGAAGTATAAGAGGCAGGCCAGGCAGCTCAGTCAGGGGGAAGTTGCTGACGGAGACAGACGTGCCTCCCCGGAGGCAGCAGCCCAGGCCTAACCCGGATACCGAGACTGATCCAGACAACCCCACGGCCGACCGAAGCTGGTGGGACCGACCGAATCTGCCTGACCCAGACAACTGGTGCGAGCGGCCGGAACCCATGGACCAGGTAGGGCCGCCAGGCCCAAGTGGGCAGAGGGGGCCGCCCAGCCCCCAGGAGGGGGGCGGGCCACCATACCCCAGCAGCTGGGGACAGGACCCTCGCCCTGTGGAGAGAGAGAGACCTCCGGAGGCCAGCCCCGACCTGGAGGAGTTGCCTGGTGTGGACAACCCCTCTCCAGCGTGGGGCGACCCCGACTGCCCAGGAGAAACCACGGGGCCCTGCGACCTGGAGGAAGTACCCTTGGCTGACGACCTCCAGGAGTTCCCGGATCTACCGCCTGCCGACGGCGAAGGCCTGGCTGGGCGCCTGCTCACCACTTCCCCCTGTACCCCAGAGGGCCATACGTGGATGCAGGTACTCCGGGGCTGGGTGGGAGGAATGGGCCAAGGGAGACCACAGGTTGTGGCCGAGATAGGGGCCAAACCCCAAATCAGCGTGTTGCGGCCGGAGCCCTGCTGACCCAGTGGCAGTCACCTCGTGCCACTGGTAGGGCCCTGGGCTGGGACGCAGTGGAGTCGGGTAGGCCTGCGTCCCCCTCCCCCCTTCCCGTCCCTAGATCGCTAAGAAGTGTCCCTAGCCCCGACAACCCTACCCCGACACTAGACTGCTTGCTGGCCTGCCCTGCCACGGGTTTTGTGGCCTG
>ML675609.1:4398464-4474257 GCA_007922155.1 Mesoclemmys tuberculata
TGCTTTGCTCACCACAGACGCAGCCATTTCAGCCCAAACACTGCAGCTGTGTAACAGCGCACAGCAGCTTTAGACTGGAAACTGAATACTGGATCCAGTCAAGAGTCAGGCGCAGGTTAAATGAACACAGGTAGTGTCACGGAAGGGGGATTTCCACTCCCTACTCCTGCCACAAGTCATCAGAATCATAGTTTGATGCTCTCTAAAAGATGGTCAGAGACCAACTGTCCAATGTCCACTCCGAAGACGTGGGTCACATATTCCTAGTACCTCTAAACGTCCCCTCAGAGATGACCCTGGGATCCCTTTATACCCAGTAACCCAAAAGAGTGGGTGAAGCTGTATATGGAGATGTTCTGATCCAGCAGATAGAGCGCTGGACGGAAACCTAGGAGACTTATAGCTATTCTTGGCGCTGCCGCTGAGCAGCTGTGACCTTGGGCAGATCACTTCACCTCTTCTCCCCTCTCCTACCCACTTGATTATGAGCTCCTTGAGGAAGGGACTCTATGTCTGCCCCACAGATGAAGGTGTGATTGCAGTGGGGTAGGCATACCCATGCTAGCTTTAATCTAGCCAGCGTGGGTAACAGTAGAAGCGAGAACGTGATAGCACAGACCCTGGTTCGGTCCGGCACCCTGAATACGTACCCAGAGTCCCTGGTTGGCTGGTACTGAGGCAGTTCTTCCATGCTGCTGCTTCCTTATTACCACTCTGACCTGTGCCTGCTAGATTAAAGCTAGTGGGGGGATGTTTACCCACATTTCAATCACACCATCAGCAGTGCAGACATATCTTGCTTCTGCAGGGCCTAATACAATGGGGATCCAATATCAGTTGGGGCTTTCAGGCTAATTTATAATCTTATCATGAAAAATGGAATGGTATTGCAATGCAATGTGTTTCACAGGGTAGACTTCAACTCAAATTTGGTACAGACCTTAACTCTTGTACTTGTAAACTCTTGCAAAACCTATGACAGATGGACTTCTTTTCATGAAATGAAAATAATCTTAGAAAACGAATATGTTCCTGCAGCAATGGCTGTGCTGCCGAATGTGTGTTGCAGACATCAGAGAGCCTTGTTATACGGTAGTAAAGGAAAGCAGCCTTTCATTCGCCAAGTTGAGCTATGCAGAAATTAAACGGTACCAGAAGCATAAACTAGAATTCAAATTTCTTTAATTCCATCATAATCTAAGGTTGTAAGAAGGTAAGGAAATGAGTTTGTGCAAAATGAGAATTAAAAAAATGTACTGTCTACTCTCTTTTTACATCATGAAAACTAACCTGTGGAACTCACTGCCAAAACATAGAACTGAAGATAGGAGCTTAGTAGGAGTAGAGAGCTAGACTGTAATGGTGGATTTCCTGATCCATGCATACCTGATAGTTGTTGCTTTTTGCCTGGAAGCATGAAGGTTTCTATCCCGTGAGTGTTTTACTTTAACAGACGTTGGACATGTTAGGAAGACACTCGCATTCTGATCATGTTATGCCGCAACTTTCCGTTCTTTGCACCTTTCTCTGGCACTGGCTGGTACTTGATGTTTCAGAAACAGGCACTGGACCAAAAGGACACAGGGCCAAGTCCTGTGTTCTCCCAGTGACAAGAAGGGGAAACAAGTGAAGAGTAACGATGGTTGCTGCTGAAATCTTAATTGACTATTTCTAGACTTCTTGAGGTTTAGTTTCCTTTAAAATAGTCAAATCTCCGGACTCTTAGACTTAAGACTATTTTTATAAAAAGAGAGCTAATGCCTTTAATTATAGCACGTGGGGATTTCTTTGTACATAAAACTAAGTAGTTCTGTTTGTGGACCAAAGCTCACATGTCCAACACCTCCAACGCACTTACTCTAAACGAGCTAACATCTTGCAGCCTTGGTTCAGAGGTGGAGGGCCTGTGGAGTCCATAAACTCACTACCCTAGTGCAGGTCTGTTAGGGAAAGGGAGGTACCACCTACCTGCGCAGTGCTGGCGAGGTGGGTTATGGCTGTGGAGGGCATGGTGCCCGTCTAAGACCTAGCTGAAGTGTACTCGCCAACAGGTGTAATGTGCTTCCCCGTATAGCTGCTTGCCACTGTGTAGTGGTCACAGGCCTCGGGCTATGCTGGCTCTGGAAAGGTAAATGGTGCCAATAGAGCCGGTAGCCAGGGAATACGGACTATCGAATTACAGCTGCATCTTGTGCACAAGTACTAGAGGAAGGAAGTTCCCTGTTCCCCAGTGTCCTTGCACAGCTGCGGCCTTAATAAGGTCGTGCAACTTAAAATCTACAGGAAGGTTTTGCAGTGTTTCCTAAAGATAGTCAGACACTGGATTTGCTCCTCTGAGAGTTTGTTCCATAGCTAGATCTATCAACCAAGAATGTCCCCAGCTCTCATATGCTTTGGCATTTGCATCTTCCCAGAGAAGTGCAGCTCTCATAGTGGTTCATTCATAACTCATTGAAGCTGGGCATAATCCGTTAAGAGTTTGACTTCGGCTACTGCTGGAGCCTGTCTGCAGACTTAGAAAACCATCACTACCTGGGTCACATGGCCACGCCTCACTTCTCAGCCATAAGGGTTAGAATCAGCGTTGATTTAAAAGAAAAAAAATAAAACGGTTTGTCTTTGCATGACTGAGATCCATGGGCCCAGGTACTTGTCTGCCTTAATTCAGCCCTCCACACAAGCCATGCTGGAGGCCCTGCATACTTTGGGCAGCTGAACGTAATTTCTGCTGTAAGGCTCCTGGGTTCAACAGCACAATGGACTCTTTTGAGGTTGCTTAATTTTGATTTAATATGAATGAATTAAATGTGGACATTTCACTTGTGCAGTCACCTGTCTTGATAAAGCCACACTTACATTGACCCCAGATTGCCAGAAGTTTTTGCATACTAACCCAGAAACTGATGCCTGTATTTGTTATAAAAGCTTTTTTATTTTTTCCTGGTGGGGGTGAGTGGGCTGGGGCTCTGGACACATTGAGAGGCAGGTTGGGAGTATAGGAAAGGCGGATTAGGAGAAAAATGAACAGCACTGACATGAACAATGAACACTGAGCCGTGATCTTCAGATTTTAGCCTCAGTGGAGGTGAATGGGGAAGGTCATACTTTAAGAATCTCTTTAGACGTGGGGATATAATTCTGCATCAGTTCACATTGGCTCATATTTCAAGGCTTTCCTCACTCTCAGGAGTGCTTATATTCTAGAGCCCAATTCCATAACAAATAGTGGAGAAGGTTGGGGCTCTAGAAAATCCTGGAATAGGAGGCCCTGGCCGTAATACTCACAGACACTTTAGTGCTGCCAGAAGGCTGGGTTTTGGTGTTTGCTAGGTTGATTCCTTCTCTCCAAGCACAGGGACTGAATATGCCAAATTTCAGGGAAAAGCTTCCTTTGTGGAAGTTAAGGGAGAGGAAGTCAAAACGGGGCGTGCAGAGGAAAGGATCTGAGCCTCAACTATGGGGCTGATATGGCTCCAGCCCGCAGATGCTGGAGGACTGCTCTGACTCATTTCAGCTGCACACACATGCACACACCTCCCAGGCAGTTTGTGTGGTGCTAAGAAGTGAGCAAATGCTTGGCCCCCAGAAGACCACGGTAGCTTCCCGTAAGTCTTAAGGCACCCAATAAAGACCTTCCTTTTTTTAGGTTTGCTATATTTAGTGCAGACTCCTCCACCTCAGCATTTAACTTCTAGATCACACTTACAAACTTGCAAAGCCCTTATCATCAATTTAAATCCCCTTTTCCCCTTAGGGTGGACTTTTCCCCCCATTATATTCTGTACCAACACACACTAAGTCTGAAAATTGCCCCATGTGACTTGTCTCACTCAAAACAGGGCGGGAAATCCCCCTCTCCCCTTCAAGGGGGGCTGGAGAGATTGGAAGAGCTACTACTCAGATTTTAGTACAGGAAATGCAAGTACGAGTTCAGCTACCCTTACAGCTGCTCTGTGAATTTAAAAGCCACCTGTTCATTCTGTCTGCATCTGGTGCTCTCCTAATGTCCAATCAGGTTCAGCTCATTTAACTAATTAGAAGGCCTGAGAATTTGCTTCTCTGCTCCAAAACTGAGGTAAGATTCTGAGCTTAACATTTCTTTCTGCTTTTATCTTTCATCTGCACAGGGGCCTATGGGGGATGCGATGTGCTGATCGTGTACGCGAGGGACGCCAGCGAATGGTGTCAGTACCTTCAGAACCTCTTCCTTTCATGCCGGCAAGTTCGAAACCAGCGGGTTCTGAGCTACCAAGTGGAGCACGGGGCTGCTGTTCCCCAAGAGGAACTGGGACAATTCAACAGCAGCCGATGTATCATTGTGTTGCTGTCTGCCGAGCTGGTACAGAATTTTTACCTCCCTGCCGTCCTTCAGAGCCTGCAGGAAGCTCTGAGGCCCCCACACAAAGTGGTCAAGCTGTTCTGCGGCGTGGCGGATTGTGACGGCTACTCAGAGCTTTTCAGGGACTGGGCCCAGTGGAAAGAGTTAACCTATGATGATGAGCCGGACGCCTACATTGCAGCAGTCAAGAAGGCTATTTCAGAAGGTGAGGTGATTCGCATCTCTTTAGCTGGGGGATGGGTGCATGTTATTACCTCTTTGGGGCTGTCCACACGTTCTTCTGCAATATAAAAATGAAGCAAGGCCCCTAATCCTCTATCAGTTCAGGAGCTCTCTGGACCACTTTTCCTCCCCCTCACCAATCAGGTCCATGTCATGTCATGTCTTCCCCAAACTCTGGGGATCTTGATAGGAGGGAGCCATGAACAAGTTGTTCTAGACGCAAATCGTAGGAACTATTGTGGGCTTTGGTGATCATTCTGCAGCCTGAAGTCAAGGGCAGTGCTGCACGGCGCAGCCGCCAACTTAAGCCCAATGCTATAAAGTGCTGATCTGCTTACCGAGGTGGAGTCCGACTCCCATGCACTTCCTAAGGTCATCGGGAGACAGACTGCCATCACCAGGAACTTAGGAAGTGTGTCCTAGGGAGGCTGCCCACCTGCAGACCTGGGGAAGCAGGAAACCCACAGCCTCTTCTGCTCCTTGGTCTCACATTATGACAACTGTGAAAGCCTCAGGGAACGCTCACAAGCAATCAAGGTGGCATTAAGGTTACAGACCCTTGAGTCCATCAAGTGCAGACTCTGAATTGTAACTTTGTGGAGAAGGTTTTACAAGCCCCCAATTGCTGGAAATTTAGGAAACAGCCCAGGTTACGATTCTCAAAAGGAGGCACTCCCCCACCTGAACTCTGCCCCAGAGATACCAGCCTGCCACTGCTGGGCATGCAGAGCATTGAAACGGTGTGCCAGCTAATGGGCTTGTCTCCTACAAAGGCTAGATCTGCACTATTGACCGTACAGCAGCACCGTGGACCGCTGCAGCTGCACTGCTGTAAGGTCTCCTGTTTTATGCCAACGGGAGAGAGCTCTCGCACGTCTGTCGGTGAAACTTGTGTCAGTCAGGGGTGTGTTTTTTCACAGCCCCGACTGACAAGTTTTTCCAGTAAAAGTGCTAGTCCAGACAAAGCCAACGTGTGAATCTCACGATGCTAACTCTTCCTCTCCTTGCAAGTGCTCCAATGTAGTCACCTGGGCTCATAGAGCACATGCATGGAGACATACTAGCTCTGCTCTAATTAGCTGGATGCCGGGCTGGCACAGGGAATCAGGGGAGATGATCCTGCCAGGTGCCGAGAACTGGCTGTGAAGTGCCAAATGCTCTTGACACCTTTCAGGACCAACCCGCTGATGAGGTAAATGATTCCGTCCTGTATTCTGCAGTATCTGATGGAAAACTTGTCAAATGCTTTGTGGTGTGTCTGACCCTAAAGTAGCAACTGCTATACAAATACAAATCAATTTCTTGTGGGTAAAGCACTAGGAATCTGACTTTTTCAAGTGCAACCTTAATTGTTTCTCCGTAGATTACCTTTCAATACGATAGGCAAACATACTGAAATCACTCGTATTTACCTGCAGCCTTAACTTAATGATGATTTTAGGGCAGATCATGTTTTTAACTGATTTTTACATAACCAAAACGGCCCATACTTTCTTCAGTTGCCTTACGTGAACTCAAATGCATATACCACCAATTTGTTTTATTCTACCATTGGCAAATATTTTGGCAAAAGAAAAGAGAGTTTTAACTATCAAGTATTTTATTTATACCACCTTTCATGAGAAAGTCTCTCCTAGTCTTCTCCAAGCAAGATAGTATCTATTAAGCAGGCATTTCTGGACTTATTTTAACTTTAACATTACAGCTACAGAAACCTGACCCCATAACCTGACCCCATAACTTGCATGATGGAATGTGGGGATGGTTGAGGCGCATTGTGGGACCCAGGTCTAAAGGACTCGAGACATGGTTCCCATCAGCCGGCTAGTACGAATTGTGAATCCAAGGTGTGCTTGTTTCATGGCAAGAAATGTTGGTCTAATGTGAAGTCTTTGAAGTCTCAGGAGACCAGCTGCTGTAATGTTTATTTAAAAGGAAGAGATCCCCAGGAGACAATAGTACATAGTTCCTTTTTTGGTGAAACTGTGAAAAAATTCCTTTCGATTGATTCTGCAAAGTCAAAATAGAGTCTGTTTTAAGATTTAGGTGACGCCAATGCCTACATAATTGACTTGATGGTAAGTCCCATCTTCCCTAGCGAAATGTGGTGTAGATGCACAGCCCATTCTCTCAGTGTCTAGATGCCACAATACTTGGCAGAAAGGGTGGCTTTGTGATTAAGGCGTTGGACAGGCTTAGGAGATTCCAATTTCTTTAACATGTTTCCTATATGATCTTGAGTAGGTCACTTAACCATTCTGTGCCTTGGCTTACCATTTTCCACTCATGTTCTGTCTCTTTCCCTGTCCTGTCTTCTATTCAGATTGAAAACTTTTCAGGGCAGCATCTCGCTACTTGCTCAGCACCTAGAAGAATGGACTCTGTTGTTGGTTGAGGCCTATAGGTGTATTGCAGTAGTTATTGGCACACTGGAAATGTTCCCATGTCTCTGACACATATTTGTGCTCCTGTGCATGCTCACAGCACTGCAATGGGAGCATCTGTGTAAAATGAAAAACTAAACCCATAGCAGATAAATCAGAGAAAGCTTTAATGCCTATTAGCTGAGAATTTGTTTCTCAGCCTTTTTTGATACCAGAGACCGACTTGCTCCGTTAGGGACATCTCAGGGACCGGCGCCGGTCCTCAGACAGGTTGTTGAGAAACACTGCTCTAGGGTAGTAAAGGCTGTCAGCATGTTCAGACAGTGTTTTGCGGATTACAGTATTGCTTTAAGTGCAGCTGTCAGAATGTGGTTCCTTTTGGACATCGCTGCAGACTGCCGCCCCCTAAAATCGCACGCCGAGAGCTATTTTAACTGCACTGCTCGTTCTGTAGAAAGTCAGAAAAGGGGAAGCTCTCTTGTTTTGCCTCGCTATGGTAAACTGTGGGCTGCTGGTGTTGAGAGAGACAAACTTTCGAGCTTAGGTAGAGCTCTTCTTGTGTGTGTAAGCTTGAAAGCTTGTCTCTTTCACCAACAGAAGTTGGTCCATGAAAAGATATTACCTCCCCCACCTTGTCGCTCTAGTATCCTGGGAAAAACATTAACTAATGGAGATAGGGAGCATTCCAGTTACTTTCAGAGCTGTAATCCCCAGAACACCTACCAATGAAGCTCATCACACAAAGCTTGCTGCAGCCTCGTGAATGCTCAGAAGTCAAAACCTGGGAAAGTTAACGGTAGCCAGGGATTTATTGGCTTCTTGCTTGGAATAAGGGGCCTGCCCCAAGTTGCTTAAAAATGAATCAAATTTCCACCAAAATGCTTCTGATGTGGAGGAGGAGTGGAAACGAGGAGTAGTGCAAGTATCTGGGGAGATCCATGTGGAGACGCCACACAAAATACGCTTCCAAGAGGCTGCAGGTGAGGGCGGCAGGTTGACGTTTCAGAGGCAGTGTTGTGCAGACTAAAGGAGTGAGAGAAATACAACAGGGCAGGTAGGAGGAAGTCTTGAGAGGCGCTAGTGAGCAGGAGGAAATGAGCAGAGATGCAGATGGGGCAAGTGTTCTGCCAAAACTTGAAGGTGAAGAACTTGCGCATGATTCAGAAAGCTAGTGAATGAACTGAAAAGTAAAGTGTTGCAAGGGCTGAGACATGCTGTGTGCAGTCATGGACCACGGCAGGAACCACTGGTAGTTTAAGAGACTAGTGAAAGCCTGCTAGAACTTTAGCAAACCACACACTGAACCACCAGGGCCAGAAATGAATTTGTGCCATTTGAAAGCTGGGGGAAAACAGGCTATGAATCTTTTAACACTAGCAGGCTATGAAATGGCCCTGACAATCCATCTCACTCCTAGGGCCTCTCTCAGTACTGGGCACACTTACTTTCTTATGATCACAAACCTGTCGGGTGTAGTTCACAAGCCACCCATGAGCTAAAGACCTCATCAGACTTAAATGACAGGAAATAGGTTGATGTGCTATAAATGGCCTGATTTAGTTGTGGGTGGGAAATAAAGTAGCAGAAACCACATGAACCATGTCATGTGCAGGAAGGACAGTGAGGAAGTGCGTGGCCTTCCTGGTTCTCTTTTGATGGGCGGGTGAAACTATGAATGAGACTTCAGAGTAAGTGATCCTGCTTACCCAAATGTATTGGTTTTTACCTAGCATGCTGCCAGTGTTTCATGTGCTTAGGTTTTTATTAATGTTAAGTATCTCACACCCACAAATGAAAGAACTGCTTGGTTGGTCAGCTTTATGCTACAAAGGGAAAGGGACATAACAGTAAAGAGCAGCTAAGGCTTGGTCTACACTTCCCTCATTCGGCGGAGTCAACGGGAGTTATGCAAAGTACACAAAGAACTTGCGTAACTCCCGTCGACTGCTGTGTTTCTCTTCTGCGCACCGTCTTCACTACAGTGTGCCGACGTGCTGTGCCACTTGAGGAGGTGGTTTTAGTACGTCGACTTCTGGATCGACTGAGCGGGTCTTCACTGACCGCTCAGTCAATCCAGATAAGTCGATCTGACGGCAGCAACTTTGCCGCTGTTGGTGTAGACATAGCCGTAATTAAAATGGATTGGAAGTTTTTTTATGTAGTGTACTGTTTGCCTGAGAAACTTGCCAGAGAGGCGCAAATAGCCTTTCTATTTTTAAGTGCATCTAATGTAGGTTTTATTCTTAAACGCTTGATATAGTTAAGCCCTCAACCCTTAGATTTCGGTGCTTAAACTGACTACCAGCTGGCAGCTCCTGCTCCGTTATTGGCACTGGTCACCACTTGCAATCATGCGGAAGCCGGTAATGGCCAAACTTACGTTTCAGGGTTCACACTGCTTCCTAGTAGAAAGTCCACCCCAGCCCCCCTATCACTGGTACCTAACTGTGGACAGGCTTAGTGCAGAAGGCTGAGGAAGCTATCCCTAGCGCTACATCCAGTGGATATCTGAGTTAAGGCTAAGGCATACAGCAGCCGTGTAAGGGATTCATGTTCTATCTGTTCTGTAGACAATGGAACCCTTCAGGTGGAGCACTCTTAAACAGTTTAACTTAGGTTACCTGGGACTAGCCAAAACCACCTGTTTTAAACCTGAGACTACTGGAGCAACCTACCTCCCTGCCACTGGGAAGAGAGTTACAGAAAACAGTTTGAGGCACATCCACGATGTTGCTGGGTGATCTCCTGTCCTTGCTCTCAAGTGAGCGATCCCTTGCTAACTCGCTGGGGCAGATGGGCCTTGCAGTGTTAATATGTGAGGAACAAACCTGGTGCCAGTTGCTATAAACACTGCAACAAGGAAACTCAAAAAGATGCATTGAGCAGTGTGTGCTCAGCTGTCTCCATGGGTGAAAAATGGGGTTAGAGTGACTGAGCACACAACTTCACAAACATCCGCTAGCTCGTGAACAAGCCTGTCTTGCAGCTGCCATTCCCAGGAAGACTCTGTGTTGCACTGACCCCCCTGCCAGAGAAGCTGCTGGACACGGCCTTCTAGCAACAACCCCCTCTGACTTCTGGCCACAGCTGGAGCTGCTTTGCCCTCTCCCTACAGTTGGGGAAGAGATGGTTCTTCCTCCTCTCCTGTGGCTGTGTCCCAGGGCTCTGCTGGCCTGAGAATGCCAAACCGAGCAAATTGCCTGAGCCTGCCTTCCTCAGGGGGCCTTCAGTTTAGACCCTGGGGTGACCCTGCAAATATTAACGATGCTCCTTGAATGAGAAATGGAGCTGGAACCCTTGAAGAAAATCTGTGGCAGCCATAGTATCTAGCCTGTCCCTAGAACATGGGTCAAGCCCAGCCCATTGTCCAGCTCCAACCATTCTCCTGATTTCTGCAGCCCACATCTCACTCCTCTTATGGTCCTTCATCAGTCTTATGCCTGTCTTCGTATCGTCCCACATTGCTCTCCAGGGCACAGATGGTTCTAGACCTCATGTTTGTGCTGCTTGGAACTGGAGTTAGGAGAAACTCCACTCCAGCTTTCCTACTGCTCATTTAAACCAAAGGTACTAAGCAGATCTAGATGACTTTACTGAAACAGCTCATCAGCTGAGCTGCCATCTCAGCCAGCACTAACTGGCCCTGCGTTGGCCCGATTGAAAGTTCACTTTGCACAGCCCAATCTTTTGGCATGGATGGGTGCAGTGGAAGGAAGCTTGCTCTGCTAATGCCCAGGCCATATCTGGTCTGGATGGAGCAACACATTATGGAATCCTACCAGCCACTGGAGGAGTGGCACGGTCAGAGCAGTGAAGGGAAGACTGCCATTGTCTTTGATGTGTCCTGGAAGGGAGGACACCTAGTAACCTGGCTAGAGGGCCGAGTCACAAAGAGGAGGCTGCAGTTCCTGGAAAGAAAGGGATCTGCGGGACGAGAGGACAACAGGAGAGACCCCGCCAGAGGCAGGTGCAATGCCTGGCCAGAGCTAATCCCCACAGTGACCAGAACGAAGCACCGCCTGTGGTGAGCAGACCCTGTGGCAACGGGTTGGAAACCTGGACTCTCAGGCAGGCAGAGTTGGAGCAGCTAGAGGCATTCCACATGCCCTGTCGGCACCAAATCCTGAGTGCAGAGTGGCTTGACTTCTTGCGACTTGTCAGAGTCTCGCAGATCACTCACATCATATTCCAAAGTGGCACTGAATGAACCAAAACCAAAACACCCCAGTGCACCGTGCTCTCAAACTCTTCATCGACGCATGAAGGGATGCACACCCTGACACTGATCCTACCTGACGGAGCCCATGAAGGCCACCCCAGAGATTTGTGAATTTGCAGGATCGAGCCAGATCTGGGAACTTCCCAACACAATGCCAGGACACGATAAAGCAGACTATGCACATAAGGTGATGAGGGTGCTGGTGTTATAGCACCCCTCAGAAAGTCAGTTGGACTTAAGGTCCTATGCGCTTTTTAAAATGTTACCCCCAAAAGCTCTACAGGAATGTAGATGTGAAACAGCCGTTGATAACCTCGGAAAACGCAAAACCCAAACTTAAGAAATCCAGTTATTTGAAAGTGGAGATGCGCAGTTGACGTCTCTCACACAACCATAGTGTTGCCCCTGTTGTGATGGCAGCTGCAATCGTCCCTTCCTAGCTAGTTTGTAAAGCATGCTAATTTTGGAACAAAGATTTTTTCCTATGAGCTTCCACTAGCCTGTGGCTATCGTACATTTGGAAAAAGCCACTGTACTGGCACAGTGACTGTCATTGGCCAGTTTGCTTAGTCTTTTTATGTTTATGGATGTGCACAGCCTAAATGTAAAGACACCAGTCTGTGGGATTATCAAGAAAAGTTCTCTGCTGGGCACATTTCTTGTTAGGGATAGGTCTGAAGCCAGTTGCAGGCCCACACTTTCTCACCACACTAGCCTTTGCCCTTTGCAAATATGTGTTATCATGTCATTATCTCAGCCCAAAAAGTTGAATCAGTGAGAAGTGGTGAAGTATTGCTTTTAGTTTGCATAAAGCAGGAACCAATGAAGCGACTCCATGGACTATGCGTCTCTAACAGAAGATCTTTGTTTGTGGTCATAGCTGGAAGGAACCCATTTGTTACAGATGGCTAAGAATGTTAGTCTGTTTCTCTGGGTGTCTCTGTGGGGCATAATTAATATTGTCTGGATGCATTACCTATATATTTTACCTTTCTATAATCCTCATCACTTAGAGTTCCTGGGTTTCAAATATCTGTTATTTATAACCACACTGCTTATAAATAATGTTTATCCTTCTGTTTCTAATATGTTCATGCAACCTTGACTCCTGCTTAATGAAATTGTGCAGGGGTTTCAGGGTTTTACTCTTTTAGCTCCTACTCCATGGAAAAAACACCCACAGGACCCCAAAATTGCTTCAAACATCATCACTTTCTGTTCCCAGGGCTAGGACAAAGAAGCAGACTTGCATGTCAACACAAGACGGCAAAGAAAATTAACATATGGACTCACAGTTTTCCCTTTGGACAGAAAAAAAGGGAATCCCATGACAAATGCTGGTCATGTCGCCTTGTGCACTTCTGAAGCCACTCCAATACTATAGTAATAAGGGCAGTCTAGAACCTGGACGGAGGGTTCCCACACAACAATGGAACTGTGCAAGACAGGTTGCTCCACAGGGCAGAAAGGAGGAGTACAGGGCAAGAAGCAAATACTACATGGTCTCTGCGAAAACATTAGGGGTCCTGGCTCCCCAGCCAGCTTAAATTTCCATGTTTCTTTGCTCCTGTTATCTCAATACCTTGATTCCTGCCCCTTCCCATCTGTGATTTGCCTACTTCCATGCCTCCCAGAAGTCCAAATGACCTGCTGCAGAGCTTAGCAAGAATCACAGGCCTAGTGCAGAAGGCTACATCTGGCCCACAGTTTCTGGGGACCTCCCAAGAGCCACAGTAGCTCTTGAGGATTTTAAAGAGTATATCGGATGCATATTTGGGGCTGAAATCACCACAGGGAACATGTGGGAAATAGTGGAAGCCAGTGCAGGAGGACTCCAGGAAGTCAGCAGGAGAGCATGGGCGACGCTAAGACCCAGAAGGGCAAGGGGAACTTTGAAATTCCCATAGGGCTGGAGGAGTCTCTGGGCCGTGTTAAGTTAAGAGTTGCTTGTGTTGGGCTCTGCAGATGCACTGCTGCTGGTGGTTGCCTGCTCCCAGATAGTCACTCCATAGTAACACAAGTGGTCCCAAAGCACCATTTTCTTTCATTGAGTAAGGAAGCAATTTCTTGCCTCATGGTTCTGATTCTTCCTCCTTTTCCTTGAGCCAAGGGCCTGTCATGCCAGAACACATCACAGATCTGTCATTTCTGGTGTTCTGTATCCAGCGGTGTCCACGAGTACCTGGGCTTTCCGAGGCTGGCACAATCTAGCCATAACACTGGATTTATTAAGAGTCCTTCCTGCAGGACAGACATGAAGCAGCTACTGCTGTAAAGAAACACACCGCCAAATTCACGGTCTGGTGGAGAGCGCAACACCAAATATGGAGAGGCACACCTGGAAAAGCGGTAGGCGGTAAGATTTTCGACACTGTACGCGCGTGGCTCTGTTACGGTATCGCGGCTGCTGTGGTTCACAGCAGCGAAGATTTGCATTTAGAAGTATTTAATTTGGATTAACTATTGCTTTTTTAATCTCATCCACAAAAGCCACAGACCATTCATCTAGGCTATCTTGGACTCTGCTGCTCTTTTGTAGGATAATTAGAAATACAGCTGAACCACAAAGAGAGTGTTTGGTATATCTTTAGCTCTCCGGACGCCTCTCATTAAGATGTTGCAAGATAAAGCTGGTGATTTTAAAGGTGCCGAAGTGCAATGTGCAGAGTCAGCCTGAAGGAATGATCAGAAGAGTCAATGCTGACAGTGTTTCAGAACAAGTTCATTAGCCAATGGGGGATTTCAGAGAAACACTCAGTCCTTAGAATGCCTTTCAGCTAAAGATCTTAATCCTGACATCCTCACAAGACAGAGAGTTGTTAACTTCATCTGGAGTCTGGCTCTGTCTATTTCCCATTCAGGGCAAACTTGATGTCTAATATGGATTTAAGCACCCAGTGGTCTTTGGCAGAGACAGGACTAGAACTCAGAGGTTTGATCGATCATTTGGAGAGTTCTTCTGTACCTACTGGATTATCAAAATCCCATATTGCACTAAACCAGCTCTGTAGGAAGTGGGGATGCTCCCTCCTGATCACCCCACTCATGGTCAGTTAAAGCCTGAGACTGGTCCCTATGCTGTAGCTTATGTAGATACAAACGGCAATTATCGTCACATTACATAACTTGGAAGAGTCCCACCACAATGTGCGTTTCAGGCTTCTTGCAACAATGACATGCAACTATATGTGTGCCATTGGTGCTTGTTGCTAATCTCTCAAAGCATTTGCTGCAACCGTTAGTTTGTTTCATGGATCCCAAGTAACTCACCAAATGGATCAGAGCCACGCCCCCTTGAAAGGCTATTAGGGAATCGGAATTTGACTATGATTTTTCATGGTGCTGATGACCCCAGGAATTAATGTCAACAGTCAGGCAAACTTGAGAACCCTCCAGAAGGCAGACCCAGGGAGAATGAGACAAATGAGCAACCTTCTTCCATACCTCAATTATTTAAATTTGTTACTGGCAAGAAGTGCTGGATTGACAGCCCTGGAAAGCTAGGCCCTCTTCTACTCTGGGCTTCAGCTCAAGGGCCCTCTATTCATCAGTCTGCCCTATCCCACACCTGGCTGCTTTTCCCCTGAGCCTTCTCCTAAATTCCTGGCTTCCTCCCTCTCTGGGTTTGTCAGTCTCCCAGTTCCCTCCTCCCATGGAGTAACTGTGGATTTCCCTCTGTAGTCCCAACCCACCTCCCTGCTCTCAGGGACTGACTGCAGACTACCTCTCTGCAGCCTCTTTTGTTGCCAGCTACCAGGCTTTATACTCCTCCTGTTCTCGTCCAGCTGAGCCTCATGTCTGATGAATCAATCCCTGCTCCCTAGCTCCTCCTCCAGGTGTCACCTATAAGTTAATTGGCCCTAATTTACCCTCTCAAGGCCAGAGTGGGGAATACACCCATCACACCTATGTAGCAGGACAAGGAGTACAGGGGTTTTATGGATCCTGAACTTTGTCTGCGTGCAAAGGTGTAAGCAAAGCAATGGCAGGAGGTGGTGTTAGGTGATGTTGAAGGAAGCGCAATCTGGTGCTCAAATCACTTACTGACACTAGGGTTAGGTTTTCAAAAGCATCTGAAAAATGCTTTCATCCACAACTCCCAGTTAATGGAGTGTTTTGGGAGGGCTGGAAACTCTTCTGTATCATTAACATTGTGCTGACAAATAAGATGACAGCCTTTGCTCCAAAGAGCTAATGTCTGAACCAGTTGGGAAAGAACTAATCTGTGCATCAAAGGTTCCTTTATTGTACATCGTTTCTCCACAGGAAGTTCTGAATCAGTGATGGTTATAACTTGATTTTCAGCACTTGGAAAAACCCCCAGATGGGCACGTGCTTTCTGAGGTCTTCTGGTTAACTTGCTCTTGGTTAAGTGAGGCAGACAGAGTCAACCATCTGTCCCTTCCTTATTGAAGTTTGGGGCACAGGATTCATAACAAGATTTTAGCTGCGTCCTCCCCAAAAGTGCCTCTTCTCTCTGGTTACTCAAGGAACCGTTCTTCTGCCCCAGCTTTCCACCGAGGGCCATACTGGTTCTTCAGCTCTCCCAGGTGTACAGCCTGGAGCGAACTCCCTGTCAACTGGTGTTCAGGTGTGGCTACTGCTCGCTGTCCCAGACCAGCACACGAGGCCTCTGCCCAAAAGGACCAGTAAGGATAACTGAGTGTTGGGTGAAGCGGGGTTCTATCTGGACAAATAATGGATGAATAGGGACAGCTCTATCTTGGATATACATGTGCTTACATGGTGGCAGGAGAGGATGTGTGTGGCTAGATTTGTGCAGAGCAGCATTTAATAGATGGAGTCATGTCTGGAGGAAGAGGTCCCTTGCTGGTGTGCCTTGGTTGGGTTTGGAGGGAAGCTCTGGGTGGGTTCAAGTCTGCTGTTACACTGCTGTTTTCCAAAGGACTCTAGTGGCCCTACTTTGAGAGCAGGACTAAAAATGTGAGAACATGAGAATGGCCATAATGGGTCAAACCAACTGTCCACCTAGCCTAGTATCCTACAATGACTGGTGCCGGATGCTTCAGGGGGAATGAGCAGAACAGCAGTTATCAAATACTCCATCCTCTGTCGATCAGTCCAAGCTTCTAGCAGTCAGAGCATGGAGTTGCATCCATGACCATCTTGGCTAATAACCATTGATGGACCTGTCCTCCATGAACTTATCTAATTCTGTTTTGAACCTAGCTATACCTTTGGCCTTCACAACATCCCCTGGCAATGAGTTCCACAGGTTGACTGTGTGATGTGTGAAGAGGTACTTATGTTTGTTTTAAACCTGCTGCCTATCAATTTCATTGGGTGATCCCTAGTTCTTGTATAATGTGAAGGGGTAAAAAACATTTCCTTATTCACCTTCTCCATACCATTCATGATTTTATAGACCTCTATCTTATCCCCCTTTAGTTGTCTCTTTTCTAAGATGAACAGTCCCAGTCTTTTTCATCTCTTCTCCTACCAAGCCATCTGTGTGGACACAGGCTTGGTGTGTGGGCTGTGGCACATTTGTGTCAGGTCTACAAATCCCTCAGCAGCCACTCTGAGTGTGCTGCCAATTGCTACTCGATAAGCAGTAAAACAATCATGATGAGCTTAACTTGTCCTCTCCATCCCCCTTTATTTGGCTTATAAGCATAGACAGGCGCATGTTTAGACTGTAAGCTGTGTGGAGAAGCTGTGGGAGAGGCCTGTATTTTTGTGCAAATGCATGACTTGGTTTATGCAGTCACTTTGTGTGCTGACCTACTAGGCCTGAAGCCGTTAATTCCTCCTCCAGGACTGAGGGAGTAAGAAATAGGTAAGGCCTTTCGTTTCTGGGGATTTAAAAAAAATATGCCCAGGAATTTATCAGGTTTTATTAAAAAAAAATTTTTTTAAATGGGAGAAAATTGGAGAAAACCGAAAGTCAGTGGGTGGTGGAGGAAGGGTGCCCAGTACTTATGGGGAAGGAGGCTGGATGGACGAATGCCCAGCATCCGGGGAGGAGGGGAATGCTCCCCACATAGAAGTTGAGGAAGCATTCCCCTCCCTGCAGCAGTCGAATGACCTCAGCTGCTGGGATCTGGCTCCCTGCCCATTTTGCTCCCCAACTTTGCAGTGGAAGTGGACAGGGCCATGCTGAAGGGCTGGACTCAAGGCTGCGACCCTTAAACAATGGCCCCCTTACCAAACAAAGCTCCCTCCTGCCCCCAGCCATTCACCATGGCCCCACCTGCTTCCCCTATGAAAAATTCCTGGGTCCAAAAAAATGCCAAAATTAGGGTGAAAATTCATAAAACCAGAATATGGGCTTTTTAAAAAAATGGGGATTTTTTCAAAGAAAGTTGGTAAATCCCAGTAACGAAGGGCCTAGAGACAGGTACTCTCATGTAGACATGTCTATGATTCTATGATTCTACCCTTTAATACGGTATTCCTGTTGAGTGCTAAATGCTGGCTTGTTTGGAAAAGGCTGTCCTGTGTCGCTGCAAAACATCAGCTGGTCACGTGGCTCCCGACAGGGTTAAGTGTCCTACAGGAGCTCAGGTCCTTTTGGACTTGCTGGAAGAGTCATGGTGAGGGAGAGCAATGTTGAAGCCAGACCTTTAATCTCAAAGTAACTGAGCGGCAGTGCTTCCCCTTCCAAAAAGTGGAGTCCTAGGGCCTGTACGTTCCCAGCGAGACTGTATGAAGGTCAGAGGCCAGGCATGCTCAATGGGATCTTGCCTCTGGGCACTTCCATCAATCGCCTTCTAATCAGAGCTAAATTTCAAGGAATATCCTTAAAAAGGGGATGACGTCCTGACTCGTGAACTGAAGGCTATTAATTTATATCTGTCTGAACCGAAAGGCCCCTCTTCAAAGCTCTTCTGGTCCTGTAGCTTCCTTCCTGTCCTTTGCTTCTTCCTCTTCCACTGGTGGCCCCTCATTTGAGTCTTCTGCTTCCCTTCCTTCCAGTCCATATTTTCCTCCTCCTTACTTTCTCTTCTCTGTTCCCTACACCTTGTGGCTTTTCTGGCTGTCTCTTAGTTGATCTTGCTGTTCTCGGAAATGCATGCTGCATTTCTGGTCCTCAAACTCCCACCCAACATACACTTTTAAAGCCCCCTTCCTCATCCCTGCTTGCCAGTCTTAGAAAAGTGATATGGACCTCCCTGTCAGTGCAGTCCAAACAGCCTCTCTTGTTCAGTGACCCTCTGCTTTTTTGTTCAGCGATGAAACTAAAAAGTAACTTGGAAGCAGAGTCTGGGGAATTTCCAACCCTGGGGAGTGAACCAGGTTATTCACTTGGGTTAATTTTTTTCTGATGGCAGAAGGTCATGAAAATCTCTAGCAGTCTGCTGAGAAGGCCCTCCTTTTCTTTCAGTGACTTTTCGATACAGCCAAAAATAGAAGAATCTCCTTATTTTGGGATCAAGTGTGCCCCACACACAGGCTGCAATACGGTGTATGCTGATTTCTAGATCACTTACAGCTTTAGTAGCTAGGAGCTTGTTTCCAAAGTTAAACACAATTGTGGTTTACAGCTACTCACAAAGAATAACTGCACAAACATGGTTCTGTCAACAGACCTGGTAGCAAAAGGAACGAACACAAGTGTCCAAAAGGAAACACAACTTCTATGAGACAAAAAGTGAAAGCAAAACCAAAGAAAAGCTAAACTGAATCTGCACAGCTGGTTTTCCTGAAAGGGAAGGTGGCTTACCCTGTCATAAACCATTCAAAGTGATCTTTACAGAACAAATAGGAGATGGTCACTGCCTGAAGAGTTGACGGGCTAGTTTGGGCAGGACACAATTAATTTAACAAACAGGTTGCTGGGAGGAGAGAGGGCAAGGCTGGTTGAAGAGGAGGAGTGCCGTTCCTGCTGCCCCTGTTGTGGTTAATCTAGCGTGGTGTTAGGATTGTTCCCCTCCATGGAACAAATGCAGACTTCTCTTGTTCCTTTAAATGTAAAGTGCCACTGGGGCTAGTCAAAGGCTTGCTGACCCTGAACACAAGCACAAGGCAGCCTGCTCCAACACAGAGATGCTTCGCCTTCGCTTCCCTTGCACTGTGTGAGCTTGGTCAAGGCATTCAGAGCACAGGCCAATGGGCGCGCAGCGCCGTGGAAAAGTAGGCCATTTATTTAGGCCTTTGACTTCGGTGTAACAGAGGTGCAGACCTCCGGTAGGGAGACGATTCATCTTCACATAAAGACATTCTGGGGGAAACAGTGTGGCAGGATGGAGGGGAGTTGTAGTTCGTGTTAAAGCATGCTGGGAAGGAATGGCCAAGAACATAAGGGACAGACTTCCCGTGGAATTGGAAGAGACTGGGATGAGGCAAGGCCATATATGGGCTCTCCAAGGGCTGGGAAGCAGTCCAGGGGCGCCTTGGATGTGCCTGGAGAGAGGCAGGATATTGTAGGCGATTATGGGCAAAGAGAGCCCAGGGGTTGGGAAGGGTATGCAGTGAAGCACTAGCTTTTGTCTCAAGGCCTGTAGCTGGAGTTTCCAGGGGGAGGAAGCCAGCCCCTTCCTCCCTTGTATCAATGGGGGGAAGATCAGGGCAGGCTGTGGGAGAAACAACTACTGAACTAGCCTAGGGAAGGCAAACTGGTGCCCGCCATGCATCAACAGCGGTGAAGGCTGTGGTCTAAGGGCCCAGGACGTGTTCTGAGCGTGAACTCCTATTTGCCCTGAATAGGGGGATTTGTGGCTTGCCTGGAGGGCCTCACTACAAGGGAGCTAAGGTATTCCATTGCTGGCGAGTAAGAACCTCTTGCATTGCGGTAGTGAGGCTTTGAAATTCTCATCTTTGTCTCTAGCTGTGTCTACACTGGAGTCTTTCTTAAAAACGCCTCACTGTTGCAACCACTCTGGGTGGGTGAGCGTAGGCCATGCCAGCGGTGTATTACCCTGTCACACTCGCGTCCTGTGTGATAGAGGCTAAAATGCTAATGGCCCGGCCTCTGCTGGAGCTCCTACCGGAGCAACAAGAGGTGGAATTTCAGTGGTGAGAACAGTGATCGGAAACAGTAAGGAAAGTCTGCTGAAAATATTTCCTCTGTGTCTAGTCCTCCCACCTGCTAAGGGTTACCTCACAGGAATCCATGGCATGTCTGCAAAGGGCTTTGCCCTTGTGCAGATGTTTAATCTGAGAATCTCAAAGTATTTATTAACCAGCTGTGGAAAACAACCTGGCTCCCCAGGAATATAAAAATTACCTTCTCCCAAGCCAGATGTACGTTTGGAAGGGGGGGCTCTGAGCTCCTCCATGATCTCCCCATCATGCTGTGCTTTTCTGCTAACTAGTCTCACCTACATTGCTGCTATCCCTCTTCAATGTTGCTTCACTTGTCGCATGGTGCTTTCTTATCCCACCACTTGAGGTCAATTGCACCTGCTTCTGCAATACTTCCACTTCTCCTGACAGTGCAGGAACTTGGACTGAGCACGAGCTGAGCTCATGTCCCTTGTCTAAGGCAGCAGGGTCATGGAGGTGAGTACAATGGAAGACGGGTCCTCGCTTTTCCTGCTGCAATTCCACCAAAGTTCCTTGTCACTTTTAGGATTTTACCACGTTTCTGGCAAACGCAGCTGAGTTTGCCCACTTAGATCTGAACTCAGTGTCCAAGTGTGTGTGTGCCTGTGTGGGGGCGGGGGAGAAGGGGCAGCCAGTTCACATGTAGGCTTTCACACTCATGCTTGGTGTATTGACACTAAATTCTGCTGCTCTTTGATCGTGCTGCCTCAGCTGGGAAAGGAGCAGGGCATGAAGAAAAATGAAGTGTTCCCAGATCACCCATAAGGTGCAAGCTTAGCAGATGAATTACTCAGCCCTGGTAGGGCTGGTTAATGATAGGCCATGTGAACTGTGTTAATATCCAGATGCCAAAGTGCTCTGGACAAGTTGCTGACTCTTTTAGTCAGCTCACATGCCTCGTGGTGAAAGAACGAAATTCTAAGTAGTAAGAAACCACAGCTGTCAGCTCCAGGCAGATAAAGTCAGTGTAATGAGGAGGAAATGGACGACAGACCGGATGCCTGTTTTATGCGTAACAATATATAACATATTAAAATAACGCAATGATTCCCATTGGCTTATATTTCTAGTAAACAGTTAGCGCAGCAGGTGGCCAGACCAAGTTTCTCTCAGGCTATTGAGTGGGAGATACAGATGCACGCTGAAATCAAACAGCTCAGTCGCTGTGAACGTGAGTGTGAAGGACTTGGCTGGGGTGGAAGAGACACTGCATGGAGTTGCTCTCTGACATTCAGATGCTGGCACTGCCTGGATGTTCGTCTTTCAAAGGCAAATGCAGTGGGGTTTCTAGGACCCGGCTTCCTAGCCTGGCTGCTGTTCTCATGAGCACTTCAGAAGCAGTCAGGCCTGGTTTTGGGGTAATTTATTTGAAGGGGAGCAGAAAGGCTCTTTCCCTACCAAGCCCAATTAGCGTTCTCATCCATGACTTGTGAATATAATAACTACTGCCAGAGGAAGCTCAATTCAGGTATTATCTAACTGATCAGGGAATCCCTAATCAGCCCATCAGAACTTCTCGGCAGTAATCTCAATGTTTTCACTTATAATTACACTCATTTTGCAAATACAGATATTGGCACTGGGTGGAGGGGGGGTGTCATTCTTCGGGTACCAGGATGGTGTAATGAGGCCAACTCTGCTTCTCCCTTTGGGTCTTTGTACTGCCAGGAATAGTAAAGTGGACTGTGCTGTGGTGCGTGCATGTTCAAGTCTCAGTGATGGGAGAACTCAGCCTCTCAATATAACCCCCTTGGTGTAGCCCAACTGCGTGTAGGGGAAATTAGTAAGGGTCAGATTGTTCTGAATGAAAAAACAGGTGAATAATTCCTATCCAAAGTGCCCCCAGTTGGCTGCTCCATCAGCAGTTAATCTGATAACTGATTAACATTGCTCACTGTGTTTTCACTCTTTACCTAATAGCTCTGTTTCTGGAGTTTCCTGTCAGCTGACACCACTAGGACTATGGGGAAATGCCCTATGAGATCAAACTCAAAAGCTTGAACAAATCCCACATAAATTGTCAGGTGGCCCCCCCTTGACTGCTGTTTTATATCTGTGATCAAAGAATTCTAGTGGACTCGAAAGGCCTGAATTGTTCATTTCTTTTATGGCCGCTGCGCTGATTGTCCACATTTTATTGTGCTCTTCTAATCTTTGAAATCCTATCTGCTTTCTTTTCAGCCAGTCTTCCTGGTACTGAGATAATCTGTGCGGGTCTGTGGTTCTGCGGTATTGCCCTTTGTACCTTGAAGACTGGCGCACTCCTGCACTCCTCCAGTTCTGAGAGCTGCTACCAAAAACATGCAACGTTCCTTCAGCATCCTCCCGCCCTCCCAGCAACTAAAGGGACGTGGTGTTAGCCTCTGTAAGCATGCAGAGGACCCCAGCCCAAAGGGGTGAGGGACTGTTTGGTTTGAGGGGGCTCTTTCTCTTAACCTGGAAGGGGTTCTGTTTGGTTTGGCTGGAGGGCTAAGCCACCCAGAGCATCCTAGCCGCAGGACTGACACTGAGCCATGAGGATTTTGGTAAGATGAGCCTGCAACACTTGGACATTCATCTTGCACTGTATCTGCCTTAGTCTGGGCTCAGGTTCCTTTCTACTGGCTTCCCTTGGGCTGTAGTTCCACTTCCTGAAGAACACCTGTTGGGCTGTGTCCTTTCTGCACCCAGCTCCTTTCCCTTCCACTGATTCAGTAATATTTATCCTCTACCCTTGATGGATAATGCTTTCCGAGCCTTTTCTCCCTTCCACCAGACCTTAGCCCTATCTCTTCTTTCATCGCTTCCTTCGCTCCTGATCTTGTATGACTGAATATTTTTGGAGAAAATCCAGGCACTGACAGCCTTTCTCCATGGATCTTGACTTCCCTCCTGTCTCCCCCTTGCTAGCTCTGCTATGTTCCTCTCCGCACTGCCTCTTCTTAAAGATCCCTGCAGTTGCAACCTCCAGTAGCTCTTCTCCGCACTTATCTGCCCCCTCCCCTCACATGGCCACCTTCCTCTCTGCCCATGGTCAACCTGCTTTCATCCATGATGATGCGTTCACACTTTGCCTGCAATCTCCCATCTGAGATGGATGTCTGGCTTACTATTAACTTCCAAGACCTCATCTCTGCATACCATTGCTGCCTGGGATGCCATCAACTTCTTCTTTTGGTGGCACAGCTGAGTTCTAGACCTATAAATTATTCCTTTCTTAAAGAGCCTCCTTTTCAACTGAGCATGATGCATGTTGTGCAATGTTGTTGTATTCTACCCCAGACATGGTGGCATTTTAGGGATGGGGAATGATCAATCTATACTCTAGAGTGCTTTGGGATCCCTCTGGAAGCTAGGCCATGCACGAATTTTCAGGGATTTTAATTTGTTCCTGTGACCGAATCACACTCTTGATTGCTGACTCTTTGCTCGGTGCAGCAATTCCATCCTCTTGAATGTTTGATCCAGTGAGGGACTATCTCTGAGATATTACAGAAAGTTGGTTCCAGGGGACTTGTCAGAGCTTATCAGGAATCTCTGAAGCTGTGCTGTCCTGACAACAAACAGCCTGAAGAGAATGGCCAGGGGACCGCTATGCACATTGAAATACACTTGCAAAGACATTCATAAGAGACGGAGGAGCGTGTTTCATTAGCTCAGTAGTTATTTTCATAGATCTCATTTGTCTGGATGTACTTTTTTTGTCAGTTTTAATTATATCAGACTCGTACAGAGGGAAACAGTAAACAGCTGGCCGTGGCAGGCAGTTTCTCAAGAGGCTTCTAACTTCGGATGCCCAGAGTGGCTGACCACCTATAACTCCAGTAGATGTGAATGGGAATTGCAGATGCTCACGCCTCTGACCATGAGGCCCAAAGTTGGCGTCCAAAATGGGGTGGAGTCATTTTTAAATTAAGGCAGTTTAAAGCATTGATTTAAACTATTTACAAAGCCTCCATCCACTTTAAATTGCTTTAAAAATAAATAAAAACTCATCCAAAAACTGGTGCTGTTGAAACCTTAAACTAAGGCTTCGTAGCTAAATTAATAATGCTGGTTTTTAAAAATGCTGCATTGGATAGGGGGCCTTTTTCTGAGTTTTACACTCTTGCAGGTTCAGAAACTTTCAGTTTTGTTCCAACAGAGCAAGCACTTAAGCAGGTAGGTACTTTCACTGGCATGAATAGGCCCATTGACTTCAGTGTGACTGCTTGTATGCTTAACATTAAGCATACACGTCAGTGTTTGCAGGACTAGGTAACAATTGTATTCTGTTTTCTTATTAAGTGTAATGAGATAAAATCTGTCACTTCATAACAAGATTGCTTCAGTGTAGACAATGAAAAGCTATTTAAATAAAATGCATTAACAAAGTTACCATGACCGTCACACATGGGTGCTTTTAAAAGCCCATTACTTAGGAGCCGAAACTCTAGGTTCAGTTTTTGCCCATGTGATTTATTATTTTTTATTTGGTTTTTTTTATTTATTTGTATTGCAGGAACAGCTAGCAGCCCCAGTCATGGCCAAGAACCCCATTGTGCTAGGTGCTGTACAAACACAGAACAAAAAGACAGTCAAGTCCAAGAGATTTACAATTTGAAATCAGTGCAGGACTTGCATTCCTAATGGAACCTTGTTTAGCTGCTTTCTTGATTTATGGAAGTTCAATCTATCAGAAGGTGTCTGGAAGTATATTGTGGGTGGTTGGCTTATCATATAATCATAGAAGATATGGGTTGTAAGGTACCTCAGGAGCTCATCTAGTCCAACCTCCTGCTCAAAGCAGGACCAATCCCAACTAAATCATCCCGGCCAGGGCTTTGTCAAGCCGGGCCTTAAAAACCTCTAAGGATGGAGATTCCACCACCACCCTTCCAGTGCTTCACCACCCTCCTAGTAAAAAAGATTTTCCTAATATGCAACCTAGATCTCCCCCACTGCAACTTGAGACCATTGCTCCTTGTTCTGTCATCTCCTACCATTGAGAACAGCCTAGTTCCCTGCTCCCTGGATCCCCCTTTCAGGTAGTCAATGGCTGCTATCAAATCCCCCCTCACTCTTCTCTTGTGTAGGCTAAACAAGCCTAGTTCCCTCAGCCTCTCCTCACAAGTCATGTGCCTCAGCCCTCCAGTCATTTTTGTTGTCCTCCGCTGGACTCTCTCCAATTTGTCCACATCTTTTATGTAGTGGGGGGCCCAAAATTGGACACACTACTCCAAATATGGCGTCACCAGTGCTGAATAGAGGGGAATAATCACTTCCCTGCAACTGCTGTCAATGTTCCTACTGATGCAGCCCAATATACTGCTAGCCTTCTTGGCAATAAGGGCACACCATCAATTCTGTTTGAGTCTGGCTTCCTCACAGTAAGGGTGCCAGTGATCCCAGGGGCTTGTTTTTTATCAGCCTAGATGAACATTTTAAATATGGAAATTTGTAGCAGAAAAAATTGCTAGCAATTTATTTGTAAAATTTTGAGATTTTTGATAGTGAATTCTTTATACTTTTTTAAACTTCTAAATTAGCGAAAGAACTAGCAACGTGCACATTTCAAAATTCACGTTTTAAAGAAGAAATCAATCATTTAAAAACAATCATTGCTATTCTCCTGACCACAAGCCACAAGCTGATCATTTCGGAAAATTTTGGCCAGTACCCTTGTCATTGTAAGAATACGGGAACCACTTAAACAAAACTCAGACGTTCCCCGACGTCATGGCAGCTTTATGATTAGTTTTTGGCATAGGAAGGAGTGACTTCACTTGTGATTCTTCAGTGGTGTGAACTGACTGCTAGTCAGAGGTGAGAGGCCTGCGGACAGACGGCCTCAGTCCACACCCTGGGTGCAAGTTTTTGTGCAGGTGTGGAAGCATATTCGGTCTTCTGTGGAGGGGCTGCTTCTCGTTGGGACAGGAGTGTCCCAACTCACTGCCTAATTCAGGTCTTGGTGCCTCTTCTGGGACCAGTTCAGCTTGTTGGCATTTTTGTGGTTACGGATGTGGTCTATGGGAAACTGGACCGAGGCCACCATTCTTCTCTTGGGACAACCGTCACAGTGACAGGGTTCACTCCACTCCCAGGTCTTGGGGCTTCACCTCCCTCCGGGGGGAATCCTGAGAGAGTGTGTTGTCCCACTCCTAGACCAGGCCCGGGGGGACAGCACGCTTGGTACTGGTCATGCTTACTCTGCAAGTCCGGCTGGGTCCGGCAGCTGCAGCTCTTCCCTTTGGGAGCAGGTGAGTGGGGGTGAATGCAGAGACCAGAGAGCCGCCACAAACCGCAGTGTTGTTTAAACTTAACAGCAGGAGCAAAGCATAATATGAGAGAAAAGGATTTTCAAAATAACAAGAGGTCTACCCGAACATCTCTTTACCTAGCGTCCTAGGCAGGCTTTTCTTACCCCAGGCCCCTAAGCTCTGGGATCTAGATCTCAGTCCGTTCATCTCACCCTCCCTCTGCCTCTATCCTTGATGGCCTCTCTTTAAATCTAGCCAGGCTTCCTTATAGTCTTGGCTCACAAACTTGGACTGCAGCTTCAACCAGTCTGAGCTCTGAAAGGGGCTTGAGCCAGAGCGGCACCGTGACTAGCTCTTGCATTGTTTCACGCCTTTGCTGGGAAGTGAATATCTGGTTCAACCCCCATCTTCTCTTCCTGGTTGCATTTCCTGACAATCCTTTGATGCTGCCTTCACTCAGGATGGTCACACAGTAGTGATCACAATAACCTGGACAATATATAGTAAATCCCTTCACAAACAAACCAACATATGACATGCGCGCATTATTACTGGCAGCTACAAACCCATCAAGGAAACTGCACCATGGCCTTCAATCAACATCAAGATGAGGAAATATTAGAGATAGACCTCAAACATGACTTAAAGACATCATGTGTTGGGAGCTGGCCTGTAAAAAGATCCAAGCTGGGAGTAAGGGAGCAACTCCTGTCTTGTTCTTTCTAGTAAAGAGAGCACTCTTAACTTTGTGACCGAGGCAATGATTCCCGGGGAAGAGGGGGAAATAAATAGAATATCTTATAATGGGAGACTCAACACGTTTTGTGAGAACAGTGCCAGACAAATTCTCACACACACAAAATGGATAAAGTAATTGAATACCTTACAGAGAAAGCAATATAAGAGACACACTGAAATCAGTGAGCTGAGTTGATATAGACATGGTAATCTTATACCTATATGATAGTCAAGAAGGATATACACAGAGGATAATAATTGAATTGTATCCCCCACTCCTCCTTTAGCTTTACTTTCCTCCTTTTCTCCCAAGACTATTCCACCCCCACCCTCCTCTCCCTCACTCCCCTACCCCCCAAAAAAGAGTCAGGTGAATATATATACCATGAATAATATATATAATATTCATATAATATATGAATGGTGAAATATATATACCATGTTGTGGTTATGCTTAAGTAATTGGGGGGAAAAAAGAAGGTGTTAGTGAGGAATAATATATGGCCAACATACAATATGTTGCTTAATGTTGTTAATTTTGTAATTAGACATGTCAAGACAATGTAATTCTAATAGCTTATTGTAAATGACCCAAAATATCAATAAATAAAATGTTCCCTCCCTTCTTCTGAAACGAAAAGCAAGCAAAGAGAAAACCCCACCAACCTGAGTGGGGATGTGTGATACACACTGACGAATGTGTGTGCCTCTGCCCCTACTAAATGGTATTGGAATCGCTCAGCTACGGTTAGAAGCTAGTGGTGATTCTCCTTCAGTTCAAGAGACTGTGTTTTTGGAGAGGATTGAGATTTCCATCCCTGCTGTAGCCATGAAGCTTTGAATGTCTGACGTGTAACATTGTCCTGATTGTGGAGGGGCGGGCGCCTGTGGATTTATTACAATACAAGATAGCGACATAGAGGAAAGGCTCTGTAGCTTACCCAATACCCAAAGCCAGCCAGTATCGACACAGTCCCGCTTGCCGCAGCTTTAGTTCCTGAATTAAACTTGTCTACCGTGCTGGAGCAGAATGAGGAAATTTCACGAGGGAACAGCGTTGCTATCCCCGTTACATAACAATGACTTGTTCAGAAAATGGCACCGTGCTGTCTGCTGGGTCGCTTTCTGGACACAGGGTGGAGAGCGAAAACAAAGGGCTCATCGAGCTCATTAAACTCGGGGGGCCAAATTCATTCCAAGTGAACTCCACTGAAATATAACCAGGGGAGTTGCAAGTGCCTTGGCAGACCTGTGGGAGCAGAGGGGACCCAGGCCTGGAGCAGCTGTGAGGTAATGAGAGAGACTGATTGGCTTGGAGCAGAAAGGATGGATCCTGTAGTCTGCCATAACTCTCTGTGGTCAGCAATACAAGTAGGCTTGCAAAGGCTGGATCATCCTGGGCATTAAGGGGGATCAATTACCCTTTTATTGCTTTGGGAGAGGGGTGTGCCAAAGGCTCGCACTGTTACAGTGAGCTCAGTGGATGATCAAATTCCGGTAACTGATATTTATGTTTTCATATTTGAGATGAGAATGGGGCTGTTGAATAAGCATTTTTCACGCTGCCACAGCAGTTCTGTAGCACCGTCTGTCTCTGTGAAGAAATGCAAACCATTCCCAGGCGTTCCGTTACAGGAATAAATGAGGAAACATGGTTAATTCCCCTTTCTTCAACTAGATCTCCTTTTCTGAGTTCTGCTTTGTGACTTTCAGCAGGTTCTTTTTTAGAATATTTCTAGGTTTGTGTACTTCTCCATGCATCCAGGTGTCTTTAGTACACGAGAATGACGTAATGTAGTGGTTCCCTGCTGTCTGCAGAAGGGAGCCACTGCCTAAGTACCCAGGCAAAGCACATTGCTGTGGGGCTACAAGACGGGTGCAGGCTCCTTGCTGCAGTCAAGGGGATGGGAGATCAGCGCTCCCCTCCCTCTGGCTGTTGCAGGGAGCACAGCAAAGCGCTCCACCTGGGTCCATAGGTGCTGGGGTCTCTGCTGGAGCCAGAAGGAGGGGAGCACTGATCTCCCGTTCCCCTGGCAGCAGAAGGGAACTGCTGCCTCGGGACCCAGGTGGAGCGCACGGAGTTACAGGATGTATAGCCTCCTTGCTGAACTCCTTCCCTCTGGCTGCAGTGGAGGGGAAGTGGGGGCTGCTGGCAGAGACTGGAGGCCCTTCAGGGTTGTAAAAATGATCTCTGTGGCCCTCAAGCCAAAAAGGTTGGGAATCATGGTGTAACGAGACTCTGTCTGCTTCGTTTAGATTCTGGCTGTGATTCTGTGACTGATACAGAGGCAGAAGACGAGAGACACCCAGTTTATTCCAGGAAACTTGCAATGAGTCAGCAACACAGGACGTCTGAGAACACCCTGGGAAATCTGGTGGTGCGGCCTGACCGCATCCAATGTGGGGTACAGTATATCCATTTCCTCTAGCGTTCTCAACAGGGGGACGCAGTGCACTAGTGGTTAGTGCTCAGCTTTGCCATGCGGGAGACCCAAGGTCAGCTCTTTTCCTTCAGCCCTTCCTTCAGTGTCTCAGAGTCCTTCCTCCAGCCCAGGAGCAACACTGTCAGACCCAGTGTCCTAAGGTTCCCCTGGCTTCACTGTAGATCCTCCGATGAAGACTTAAGCAGGGTTGCCACCCATCTTGAAGGTTGTGGCAGAGACTCAGGCTTTTATGGGCTTGTCCAGGAGGGTGGGATGTAATGTGCCAAGTCGGACTATATTCAGGTCCTGTGTTTATTGCACCAACTTCTAAGGTCTCACGGCACTTCCTGCAAATTATCTGAACCAGTTTCCTGTCCCGCATCTCTGTCAGCACAGCTTATCTCCTGTGCCACGCCCCAACTGCACATGTGCCCCCTCAAACCCTGACGTGAGATCACTGCCTAACGGAGCATCGACTTCCCTTCCCTCCGTATCTGGGGGTATAGGTTCTTGTCTGACCCAACTGCCCCTGCTTAGTTTGAGGTCTGATGTCCATACAGCTCAAGGGACTGACTGATACAGGAGACTTAAAACCCAATCGCTGAGCAGTGCTGCAGTGTTGCAATGTGACCACCAGTTTACGTTATTTCCTTTTCACACATAGTGGAGAGGGCACCGGCTTTCCCAGCTTAGCCTTCCAGTGCAATGAAACAAAGTAAGCAGCAGGCCCTTGATATGTTTCCATACTGTCAAAGTGTGGCCAGCTCCCAGGCTTTTGTAGTTTCTCCATATTTGGAGTCTATGTTAAAGTCCCAGCTCCTGAAGTCATGTGGCTCCGAGGGACAGCTTCCATTGAGAGTTTCTAGCCTTCTAGAAACTTGAAAATGTGAGCCATAAAGGCTCAGATTAGTGGGCAATTGAGGATTAAAAGATCTGTTGAACACGAATTTTGAAGTCATTCATGATTTTTTGCACCTGTCTCTTGATTTTTCGATGCTTGGGGCTGTCTGTATTCTTGCCATGTAATTTAAAACGGCTTGAGACTACTGGGCATTTCTGACTCAGAGGCACAAAAGCAAAATATGCTCCCACATTCAGGGAGGGACGGGGAGGGTGGTGGGTCTGAAATGTGCCCGTAGTCCTTTGCTTTCAGATCTGCATGTTGAGAGTGGAAGAGGTGAAACTGGCAACTCCTGTGGCCGAGACAAGGGTTTGTTTAGCTGCAGCAGTGACCCCTACTGTTTGCTGTGGGTAACTGAATTTGAGCTTCTAATAGACTCGCAAGCTCTTCCGACCTGTAGCACGAGGCGTGTGGTGGCATCTGAACACGTTGTCACGTAGGAGAACAAACACTGCTGTTGGACTGGAATAGTGCCCTGTGCGGCAGACGCGCTCCTCACGGGGCTGGAAGGAAAGGGAATAGATTACAAGGAAATAACTGACTGTGTTTTGTGAAAGGGTCTTGCCTGTGACTGAGGCCTAAGATCTTTGCGTGCTTTTGGGGACATGCCCACTGCAAAGAGCTAAATTAACTGGGAAGTTGGCTGAGCACTGGGCAGCCTCAAGATCTCGTGGGGCTGGGCAGCTTGAAAAAAGAAACCTCGGGTACGTTTGCAACTTCCGGGACAGCTGTGCCACATCTGTGGGAACAATGCTGCTACCATCTCTGTTACATTGGGACAATCCATCTTCTCAAGGCATTTCCAGGTTACATCGAAGCCTCAGGAGTTACCAGCCCTATACAGGCTTTAAAGCTTTATCCGTTTCTAGTGTCTTCCATGTGGTCTTAATGAATTAAGCCTCGCAACAACCATGTGCTGTAGGGAACGCACCTCTGCCTTTGTTTCCTCGGGTTTAAAATGAGATACATGCATTGCCCTAGATGTCACTGGCAGTGGCTAGGAATAGGATTCAGAACTCACGGCATGATACAATCAGAGACGATCTAAGACTGAAGGGGAAATCGGAAGCTAGGCTTTCTCTGTCATCTTTGGTACCTAGAGATGTCTGAATTCTCGTCTTCTGATAGGCTTTATCCCACTGGCATGGTTGAGAGATCCTGGTCTACTACATAAGCACGGGACACTTGTAGTAGATGAACTGTTAGTGTACTGTAGCACTTCACTGATTGCATTTAAGGCGTTGGTGATCTTTAAAGCCCTGGCTATTGAGAAAAGAGTAACATTATACAGCACATAAGATGTTAGATGCCCATACCCTGTGTTGGCAGACTAAGATTGGCTGGAAGTCGTGTTGGTCCCTAGGGTAACATTCTCTGGGGCTGACAGTAAGGTCCCTCACCTGACAGCCTGGGCCATGAATTCAATTCCCTTCACAGTTCACCAGAGTCGAAGCTGAGCAAGATTCACAGCATGATGTAAAAGAGAAGGATTTTTGTTTTAACTTCCCCTCTCATAGTTCATAGTTCTGTGGAAGTGAAGTACTTTAGATTACAAATAAAGCTTTCGCTGGACAGGTGCTATACAAATTGATAAAAGAAGTAACTGATCATCTGAGGAAGTCATAATAAGCCTTTTTGGTCTAAAAAGTAAACGCATATTTGTTCCATTTTGCTTTCTTCGATCGTCTCCTGAGCGTGAGAACTAACATCATTTGTGCTATTTGGAATAATAGCTGGAAAAACTCACTTTTGGGATAAGAGGCTACATAGCTGAAAATGCACAAGCCAGCAGGAGAGATTCCAGCTCTGTCCACAAAACCCATCCTCTGTTTGCTCTGGTGTATACCCATAACAAGAGATCTAGCTAGTCATACCTGGCGTGGAGGATGCTGTCGATAGAGTTATAATCTGTGCAAAGCTATTATGGAATTAGAAGAATCTTAGTCATGAATAGCAAAACTGGTCATTCTGTCTACGGTCTCATCTGTGCAATACAAAGTAATTACTTATAACTTAGATCGCAGAAGCAATTGGGATTGGGTCCCTACTGTGCCTCGTGCTGCTCCAACGCACAAAATATGGCTCCTTTCCCCCCGAGTTAAACTGTGGATCACTTTAGATTATAATAAAGATGTGCACAGAGCCCGGTATTTGTCTTAGGGTTTGTCCTTCACATGCTCTTGAGCCTAAAGGAGCAATTTCAGATGCTAATGAAACAGATCTAGTGGTCTCATGGTACTTCACTTCCTAGTTAGTGGATGCCACAAGCACCAGATTTCATGTTTTGACCATATAAATGGCACCTTGAGGCATTAAAACCTGTAACCTAAACACAGATGCAAGCACCAGGATGTTCGGCAGTTTCACGGCCTGCCCCAATCCAATGTCTTTAGATGTATTCAGAGGTCAGCAGAACCCAGATACAGAGCTGTGTGCGTGACACTGAAATCTGAACCAGAAGATGTTTCTAAGCAATGACATGTAGTGGGTTACTTTTTCCAAGTGAAGTTTAGAAATCCTGAAGAGTGTCCCCCCTGCTCAGAATTGAATTTAGCCAGGGAGGGCAGGACCGGGGTTGCAATGAAGCACAATCTCAGGATATTGTGAACTCACATGTTGTCATGCCTTTACTTCTAGGTGCAGACGATACTTTATATTATCATGAAATGTAAACTGGATTGTCAAGTGAAAACGGAAGCTGAATTCTTGCCAGAGAATGCCCCAACTGTTCGTGTGCCAGCCAAGATGGAAAACGAATACACAGTCTCTGTACAGGCTCCTGGTAGGTAGAACATCTCTCTCTGGGAATTAAACTGATTTTATTTCTCCTGCCAAAGAGTTGCAGGCAGGAACAATCTAGAGTTTGGAACACAAAGCTAGAGGCAAGGAGATCATAAACTTCTATTCCCAGCTCTGCGCCTCTGAGTGTAGGACTGGTCGAGCCCCTTGTCCCCTGTGTGTTTGTTTCCCCGATCAGTACGGTTAGGATGATAGTGCCGACTTCCTCACTGGGAGTTCTGAAGAACAATTATGGCTTGTAAAGCGCCTGGAAGCTGAATGAACCTATACAAGTGCAAAGTGTTATCACCAGCACCACGTTAATACCAGCAAGGTATCAGAAAAAGGTTGATGTGAGTAATTGCATTCTTTGTACCGAATGGTTTCAAAGGACGCAGGCGGCTGGTGTAGGCACAGCATATAACTGCTAGCGTAGTTGGACGTTTAAGCAGTTTTCATTAGCGCTCTTTATGTTGAGAATTTAAATATTTCCCAAGAAGGTTAAAACCACAAAGCATCATTGCTTGCCTAGTTCATGGAAATCCATGGGACTCTGGATATTGAAAGTGAAACTTCTTGGTGAAAAACAAGTTCCACTTCAATTTAGGCATAAACTGTTTCTTTTTGCCTTGATTAGGGACGTTTTAAGACAAAGTATCATCACCTAGGAATTACATACACATGCAAAAACATATAAGGCAAGAAACGTAAATCATCAAATTACCTTCCTTGGGGTGGGGTGACTCTTCAAATCTTTGATCTCTGCTGTATTTGAATCTTCTTCCCACTGTGTCTTCTCCACTTTCTTATTGTCAGTCATCTATCTTTTATTCCTTGTTTATTAACTTTGCGCAGACTCAGTTTACTAAATTACCTCCTCTGTGTCCTTATCTAGTCTAGACCCCTAATTTATCATGTATAAATCACAGTTACTTACCTAAACTAATGGATTCATACTTATCCTGATGAAATTTACTTTTCTCTGTCTGGTTTCCAACATATCTGTCAACCCCACTGACTCCATCTGGTTGTTCTTATCTGACAATAGTTGTTTATTCTTCTTACTGCTCTGTTTTTATGGCCTTGGGTTTTTACACATTAGCTTGTCTGACTGGGAGGGAGCTGGTATGCACCGGAGAGCTAACAGCTCCCTTTTATTCACCCTGCTATCTGCATAGGCCAAGAATTTTACAGATAAGACCCACAAACCACTTTCCTTATCAGCACAATCTAAACTGCTGGATCAGCTAAAACACATACAAGAAGCAAACGTGCCTTTTTATTTCCTAACAGTAATATATATAATCATTATTTAGTATACATTTAGTAGTATATTTGAGGTATACAATTCATTACTCAAGTCTCTAAAAAGCTGACGAGAGTAGCTTGCTCTTTAATTTGTGCAAACATATTTGTTCATTCTGGATTTGTAAAACAACAGAACTGAAAGTTACAAACCTAACCTTACATTTTTGGCCAGTAGTGTTAGTTAATTCACATCCACTTTGATTTCTTCAGTCAAGTGGCGCTATTGCTTCATTTGAGAAAAGGTCATAATTAGAACAGGGCAAAATTTTTAATCTCCAGCATTTTTCACTATAAAACGCAAATTCAGGTTGACCAAAACAAAACTTTTCTGAACTCATGTCAAATTCACCGAATGGTTTTGGTTGAAAAATAAACTTAATTTTTCCCTGAAAAAGTCCAAAAAAATGTTTTGATTTTTCAATTTGAAACGATTTTCACTGAGAAAGTTCCTTCAATTTTATTTAATTTTTTTTTAAAAAAACCTCAAATGAAATTAAACACCTTTTCCCCCCAAATGTTTGGTTTGCTGAAAAATGTTAGCTTTGATTGGAAACAAAATCTTATTTTTTTTTCTGGAATAGAAAACAAATTTAAAAAAATCATTATTTGCACATCATGTTATAATGTGAGGGTCTGAGGAAGAGAGGGCCACATCATATCAGTTCAGCTTCCCTGAAGTCAGTGGAGCTGCGTGGGTGTAGATGAGGTGAACTTGGCTGACCAAATGGTTACGGTAGTGTGTCTAAAACAAGACTTATTAACTTAAATACACATTTGGAAACATTTATTCACAGATTCTAGGGTCAGAAAGGACCATTGTGGTCATCTAGTTTGACCTTCTGTATAACATAGGCCAGGGAGCAGAATTATTCCTAGAGCAGATCATTCAGAAAAACATCCGAGCTTGATTTAACAATTGTCAGTGATGGGGAATCAACCGTTCTGGCTTATAAACCTGTACCTCCTTTTCCTTTAGTTTATTGAACTAAAAAGCATGTTGAGCTTCCAGTCCCTAACAGTAAGTGAAATAAGCGTTACATTTCCTACATCTGTGACAGAGTAACTCTTCTAGTCAAAGTGGTGTTCTGTCGTGTTACAGCCAAAGGGGTATACAGGAATTAACGTTCAATCCTGACCTGGATTTGACTCAAAATGCTTGATGTAGTGTTTCAGAAGAAAAATGCTGACTCACCAGTGCCACGTCCATTGAGTTACACATCAGGAGGTCAGATATATGTAAGGACTAAACCTGAATTTGATTAAAGTTGCAGGGCTGGAGTGCACTTAGCCCTCATTGAAGTCAATTTCAGTATGGCCTGGTCTACACTCACCGCGAATTCAGTGGCAGTTGATGGGAGATATGCACGCTATATAGAGCAGCTTGCGTATCTCCTGTCGACTTCGTAAATTCTAATTAGCGTGGCATCTCCACTACGCTGTGCTGACGGGAAATGCCTTCCCGTCAACGCAGATTTAATCTTTTTGCGGGGGTGGATTTTTTCATTCACCTTCCGATCGACTGAGCAGGTCTCCGCTGCCAGTGAATTGATCCCGCGACAGTGCAGCCGTCAGTGTGCTCAGACCCTCAGTAACTTCAGGGCAGTGGACGGGGATGCAAAATTTACAGTGATTTGCACGTGGTGCAGTGGTTTGGGGACACGATGGTGTGGGTTGGAATCTGTTCCAGAGAACCCCAGCTCTGGAGTGGCATAGGGTGGAGATGCAGTGACACAGCTGTGTGTTAGCATTGGGTAGACCAGGCTAGAATTAGAAGGGAACACTGCCAGTCAGGAGCGAGGTGAATTTACACAGCTGTGAAGAAGAAGGGTCCACAGTACCTTCCTACACTGCGCTCACAGCAACCCCTAAGCCCTCTCTGACGCACGCCAAATTCACCCACAAATGAAAAAGCTTCTGCTGGTGGAGTGGAGTGAAAGCCCTTCTGATGTCAGTACTTCTTCTGGGGGCTCGCTCTCATTGCCTGTTCTTAACGGGGAAGCTTTCCTTTTCTTTTGAAAGACTTAACATCTGGGGCGGCATCTCTGCGGATATATTCAGGGGACTTGCTGGTGGGCGAAGCAAACATCAGCTATTACACTGACATGGAGGAGATCGGCAACTTGTTGGCGAACGCAGCGAATCCAGTGGAGTTCATGTGTCAGGTAATGACAACGGACAAAAAGCGATTTTTGAAATCAACCCTTTCTGGGGCAAAAAAAGATTTCCAGAATGCGTGGAAGGAAATAGCTCACCTGAAGGATAGACCTGTAAGCGAATTGTCTTTTCGCAGTCAGTATTAATTAGGCCGAGCAGTGTTTCCCATCCCTTGCTGAACGCTGAGTGTACTCTCTCTTTGCGATGCTCTGGTAACTCCTAGATCTATTGCAGCTCACGGAAAATGGAGTAATGTAACCCCTGTGATACCGCCACAGTCTCCTTCGGCAGCGGGGCCTGTGGGAACTCTGCCCCAACCTGGACAAGCCTTTTGTCTTTGCCCCTCGGCACCTCTTTAGCGGAGCGTTTGGGGCGCCAGCCCTAATTCGGGCCTGAGGGGTGCCCTTCAACCTCATGGGAGGGCAGGTAGCTCCAGGCACTGTGTGTGTCAGGGCCCCGGGAGCTACCTTTTCATGCCTCCTGCCCAGGGCTGTAGAGATGGTGGTGGTGGTAAAGCCCTGGAGGATGAGAGCTGCACCGGTCCTCCCTGCAGGCTGGGCTGGGGTTTTTTCTTCTCTGCCTCTCTGGCTGCAGAGAGGTGCTTTCTCCTTGTCTGGGGGAGTCTCTCCTCCTGTCGCCACCAGCCTTCTGACAGCTTCTTTCTCTCTCCCCCCTCGCCTGTAGGGGAGGCAGGCTTTAAGTAGTAACCCTGGCGTAGCCCTTAATTGGGTCCAGGTGTCTCTAATTGACCTGCCGTAACCTTTCCTCTGCCTGCAGAGAATAGGGCTGTTAGCAGTCCAGGGCTCACATACCAGCCCCGGTTTGAATAGACAGGTTAGATCTTGTTTGAACCGGGACATAATATTGTTAAGTATTGTATTCGCTTTTCAGCCGTGAGGTTGCTACTTCAGTTCATTCTGCTCCAGGAGAATCAAAATCAGGAGGGTTTTTAACGTTCATTATTATTATTTTTTATATATATTAGAAGAAATTGTATCATAGCAGCTTTGGGTCATTGGTCTTAAGAAAACAGAAGAAGAGCCTTATAGAAGAGGAAAATGTAGCCTTTGAACAATTTCCTGGAGGGAAATGTAGCCATTATACCCCTTCCTGGTTTTTTCATGAGTTGTCCCCTGCAATCAGTTGTATCCCGGGCTCAGTGACTCCTCCCCTTAGGCTGTGGGAGGGGCCTTTAGCACACAAGCCCGCCCACTCCCTGGATTACAAATAATACACTCTTTTGTAGCCATCTTGCCTGACTTTACCACACCCCCCAAGTTAGGCTGTGCTCACTTGAGAAGCTGGGTTTTATAGAGCCTGGAATAAGTCTTCAAGAAATAAATCATTTAGAAATCTAAACATAAAAGCCTCGTGCAACAAGTGAAACTGACCAGGCTAATTGAATGTATTGCAAAAAGTAAAAGTAACTCATTCATTTTTCACTCCTGTTTTGATAAATGACTTAAACTTTGCATTCCAGGCTCACTCACTGTCCTTTCCAACCTGCGTACTCGGTCACTGAGAATAGTAATACTGGATCATGTCACTAAATACAGTATCATAAATACACATCAGGAAGCAGTTAAAATTGCATGTACGACCTTAACTTTGGCTTGTCAGGCCCTTTGAGTGTTTAGCGTTGTCATCTCTTGATTTATTTTTTGTAAGGTTTATTTTTTAACCTACTTTATATATCCAAGCTGAACTGAATGTCTGGCCTGACAATGCCCCCTACATAAATTACTTTTTGCTTGTGTTTAGGCCTTTAAAATAGTGCCGTATAACATAGAAGCTCTGGACAAACTGCTCACTGAGTCATTGAAGAACAACATTCCTGCAAGTGGCTTACACCTGTTTGGAATCAACCAGCTGGAAGAAGAAGATATGACAACAAGTAAGTGTTTCAAAAACTTCCTCATTCCAACTCTCTGCCTGTAATCCATGGCTATAAAATGAGCTGCCTGCTGCACCATGTGAAATGGAAATACAGGATTGTAACACATGGAGGATGGAGGAAAGAACCGTTAGGTTACCTTGGCGGCTGTGGGACAGGATGTACAATAATCTGTGGCCAAGATTTTCAAAAGTGCCTTGTGATGTTGGGCAACCCATGTAAGCCATCTTTAAAAGGAAGTTGAGCCCCTGCTCTCTGAAAATGAGTTCCCTTTCAAGGTGTTCAACTGGATGCTGTTGTATTGATTTAGCTGGAATACAGGGGCCCAAAGAGACAAAGGCATTAACATAACTTAGTCACTGTCCAACATTAAACACGGTTTGAGGTTTGCTATAGAGAGACCGCAGCCTGCTTAGTATCATGGCAGAAATACTGTTACAAATCCTTTTAACTCTTTATTGAAAAATACAGAAAAGAAGGACTAAACAGTTAAAGCATTTGAAATGTATGATATTAAATACGGTTTTCCTTTTAACGACATCCCTTGTTCCCTTTCCCTTTAGCTGGAAAGAGTGTTTAGAAGGAGCCCCCTATCCCCTATTTGACAGTCTTTTAGTTGGCATTAAAGATGGTAATAAGGGTCTATTTCGGGAAAAGATAAAAAACGAGTTAAGCTGGACTGGAGCTGTCATTGTTGCTGTTCTGGTTACAATCTGATCCCGTTTCTTAGAAGACAAACGCATACATAAGGGGAGAGAAAAGAGCAGCAAAGATAGAAAATGCAGCTTCTCTCTACTGCTGTCACTTGCACCTTTGCTGCTGGAAACACAGCCATTCCAAGACCTGGCGTACTTGTTTCAGCACTGGGCTGACTAGGGCATAGCTCTTAGCTGCCTTTCTGGTTGCTTACAGCAGGGTTGGAAAATACACAGTCTTGGCTGACTAAGACAGGTGGTTATTACACAGAAGGAAAAAGGAGCTAGGAAAGAGAAGAGGTAAGGTGGGGAAGGAAAAGAACACACCAAAGGTACTTGTGTGACACAGTCTGACATCCTAGTGGGTGTTTGGGATTCACCCGGAGCTGGTGATGTCATCTGGGTCCCTCGCTCTGGCCTGGTCTGGTCAGGACATCCCTCAGAATTAGGGCAAAAAGAATCCAGGGTCCCAGCAGATGGTGGAGGTGGCAGCCCTGGTGAAACCTGCTCCAGTAGCCATTTTTTCTCCCTAGTCTCTTTCTTAATGATCCCAAAAGGAAGCAATGGGTGGAATAGCCCATCTCCTCATTATTTTGTCCCTCAGTTAGGCCTAATATCCAACATACCCATTTTGGTTTCTTAATCTTTGGTCCTCAATTCCTCTTGTTTCCCAGGCATGATATTAACACAATCCTTGAGTTATATCAGGAGGCCATTTCGTTTGAACTAATTCAGCCTTCTGCGTCCCTTTTATACTTTTTCCCATCCACATTGGTTAATCTAGGTAATTGTGACGGCTTATGAACCTTCATTTATTTTTTACCATTGAACTCACAGTTAGGGGAAGTTTGGAGACCAGGTGCCCCAAATCGCTTCTCGTTCCTGAAAATCTTGGCCTGCTGGTTTTGTAAAAGTAACGAGTGCGGTGAAGACCACCTTGAACACATGCCTCAAGAGTTACCAGGACCTGCCGGGGCAGCGCTTACAGCCTCAGCTTGTTGCTGTGGTCAGACGGCTGCTGAATTCCCCTGGATTAGCACATGCCCTTCTCTTGGCAGTATTTTCCCGTCCCTCTTTTGTATTGCCTACCTCTGTGTTTACTCCACTTTGCGGGTGGTTGAACAGTGCTGCCCCTGGAATAGCCAGAAAGAGGCCCTATAAACCAGGCAGCTCACTTCTCCCCTAGGCTGGCTGGAGCTTTCCTCAGCCTCTGTCCTGTGCAGTCCCTGACATAGGCTGTGCACGTTAGCATTCACGAGCAGAAAGTGCCCCTTGGCCTGGAACCAGCCACTGCGTAGGCGCTCTGATAGGAGCGTTTATGAACCTGGCCCAGCCTGAAATTAGCCACGTGCCTCTTGACCATGACTTCATGCCTCTGCCACTGTTTAGTGAGAATGTGCCTTGCTCATGGCTATCACTGCCATCTAGCTTCTTGAGGGGTCACTACCCCGTCCCCGCAAGATCTGTGTCTTTGCAGCTGAGTTTCTCACATCTAACTGCAGTTTTGAAATGCCTTAAGGGATTTGAATGCCAAACTCCCACTGAAACCCATGTGAACTGGGCATCCTAGACAACTCTCCTAGATAGCTGTGGCAGACTCAGCCCCCTCCACTCCATTTTGACCTAGTGTAGCTCTTCCAGGGCTATTTAGTGTGCTGCTTTTGTCTGCCTCCCCCTTTTTTAGCCATTGCATTCATTGCCCACTGGGTGTGCTGACGCTAGAGAGGAACCTGATTTCTAAAAGCCTTTGTTTTCTCAGATCAACGGGACGAAGAGCTGCCGACGCTTCTTCACTTCGCGGCAAAATATGGGCTGAAGAACCTCACGGCCCTGCTGCTCACTTGCCCAGGAGCCCTGCAGGCCTACAGTGTAGCCAACAAATATGGGTACTACCCAAACAACATCGCAGAAAACCATGGCTTTAAGGACCTCCGGCAGTTCATTGATGAATACGTGGTAAGAGGGAGCGCGGTGAAAGCTGCCCCAGATCGCCGTCCGTCAGGCTAGTCGCCTGGCCCACAGGCGGTGCTGCGCATGGGAATGGCAAACTGTATGGGGGGGGGGGAGTGAGAAAGGAATGGGGTTTTACCTTGGCCCCTCTGTGGTGGAAAATTGGGCTGGCAGCTGGGTGCAGTAGGGGAGACTGGGGGAGATGGTTAGACATCTTGCAGAGAGGAACAGAAGAGATAGAAACAGAATCTGCGCTTCTGGTCCCCTTCGCTCCCAGCCCTCTGGTCCAGCGTGTCGATACCGATGCACCCGTGGCATCCTCCCCCCAGGTGGGGATGCTGAGATAAACCCAAATGCTGCCAAAACTGCAGCCCCTTCATCCTGTCTGAGGAAGTGCTACCGCCCCGAAGCAGAGTGTGCTGCGGGGGCTGGGGCCCCAGAGTGCTTTTGTATTGCCTGCAGTGCGGTGACACTTCAAAGCAGCAGGAAAAGGAGCTGAGGGGACGTGCACTGAAGATGGTGAGCACTTGGCAAGGGCCAGGGCTACGCGTGGGCTTTAGATCTCTGTGGAGAAGGCCTCTCACTTGGTAGCTTGGGGGATAGATGTTGGCAAGCAAAAGGACTTAATGAGACCATGGAGGGGGAAGTTCACCCCACCTGGTAGGGATGAAGCCCTGTTTGAGGAGTTGGCTGCTGGCTGTGCCGATGGTTTTCTGTGCAAAGGCACCTGACACACAAAAATGGACTGCACTTGCTCCAGATCGGCAGCGACTAGCCAGATTGTGTGACTTTTCCCTGAAACTAGCGGGCTTACAAAGGCTGTGAATTGTCTCTGTTCCGTTAAAAGCTCTGTACTTCCAGAAGTGCAGCATGCTGGGAAAATCCAGCTGCCTCCAGCCCTTTCTTCAGTCAATACGCCATGAGCGTCACAGGACCGTGGCCTGGACAGTGCTTAGCTGTTTCTCCCACCCCTGTTGTGGTGAGAGAGCTACCTAGGCTGGAGACTAGAGCCTGTGATACATTAACCGCCATGACCTGCTTACTGTAAGCACAAGTCAATGGGTTGCACTAGTGCAACCACTGGTGGGAGCGAGAACCAGAGATGCTAGCAAATAAAGAGCCCCTGTAGACGTAGCCAGAGGAGGCGAGGTGTGGGGAGAGAAGGCTGCCTTCCAGCTGCCTCGCAGAGAGATAGTGGTTGTACCTGGAGCCAGTCTGTGCTGGATTTGGGGGAGAGCAGCGTGGGAAGCATCTTCCCCACCCTCTCCAGCCCGGCCGGGCGCTGCTCTCCAGCACAGCAGCTGTGCGAAGAACTCCACTGCCCTGAGAAACAAAAGCTATCTGCATTATCTGCAAACATTAACTCCGCTGATCAGCTGTGAGGTTTCCTGTTGGTCTCACACAGCAGGTGGTCTGTGCACTCCCAGGACATGTGCTCCAGCCCGGCTGTCAACAAATGAAACCGAATCCAGAGCGGTCCCTTTCTCATGGCTGCTTGGTGCGTGCGGAACTGTTTCTTCAACCAGCGTCTCCAGCGATGGTTTAAAAGTCACGCACGCTGGCCAGTGGTGTTCTCCTGTAGCGGCTGCTCCAGGGAAACAGCCTCTCCCCGCGTCACTAATACGTCGCAGGGCGAGGCAGGGGAACCTGCACTCTCCGCTCCAGACAGGAGGGGTGGCACCTGCTGTTTCTGGGGTCAAGCCAGGTCTCCTGCTTTCCCATGTTGCCTCCTCCCTCAAAGGCTGTTCTGCCTCTGGGGGGGTTGGGTTCGCCCTCCTTCTGTCCCGCTCCTTGTACTGGATTCCCGCATGCGAGCTTCTCCTCCTCCGAGCTGCCCTCTTCAGCTCCACAAAGGAGCCCCTCAACAGCAGGGGGCCAGGCAGGATCTCAGGCAGTCCCAGGGGCAGCTTGGGTGGCCTCTCAGAGACCTGGCCGTCCACTGTAGCATAGACCCTGGGTCTGTGCAGCTGTGCTGGGGACTAAGGTACTAGGACAAACAAGCAGCCTTAGATAATGAAGGCTTCTTCCATGACAAGTGGGCTGCAGACTTATCCTGATGTTGGCACTGATTCCCCGGCTGGGGAGACCTGCAGCTGCGGGTGTTGCGGGCTCAGAGGATGGATGTGTTGGTGAAATATACTCGACCGATATCCCTGGAGACTTCAGTCCTCTGCTTGCTTATAGCATGGGCAGCAACGGGTTTCCTCTCAGCGGGGTTGAGGCTCATGGGGGGACAGCTGGGTCTCCAGGACCCATTCAAATCTTGGCCATTGTGCCAACACTGCTAATTGATGGTTGTTTTGTGCTGGAGATGCCTGTCCGCTAGGACTTGGACTGACCGCCACCTTGCTTTACCATCCGAGGACTCTGCAGTGATGGATGGGAGCCATTTCATTCCCTCTTGAGCTGGAATCGTGGCAACGTGTTGGTCAGTCAGCTGCTAGTGCTTAAATCTGCTAGCTCTGGACACCCGACGGACGCAACTATTTTAAACGTGTGGCGCATGCACTCGGTAAATCGGAGCATGCTGACGCACCTCACCTAGCAAGAGTAATTTTATTTCCAGGGCCCTCTGTTTACTGACTCTTGTTTACACTCCCTCTTTCAGGAAACTGCCGATATGCTGAAGAGTCACATTAAAGAGGAGCTGATGCAAGGCGAGGAGGATGACTCGGTTTATGAGTCCATGGCTCACCTCTCCACCGACTTGCTGATGAAATGCTCCCTGAATCCTGGCTGTGATGAAGAGCTCTATGAATCCATGGCCAACTTTGCCCCTGCTGCCACGGATGATGTGTGTATGTATAGACTTGACGTTGTGTGGTCCCGGGTGCTGCAGACCTTATCTATGCTGAGCCTCTCAGTAGGTTAAGCCAAGCGTTTGCACGTCGTGGGGCGCTGGCTGCATTCATGACGTGTCTTGATCGTAGCATTTCTGCTCTGTCCACACCACCAAGACTAGCCCTGACCTTCTCCTACAAGATGGTTGGGCTACTGCCACCTTTGAGATAACAGGCTTTCATCATTAGAGAGCAGCTCTCGCTCTGCATGAAAGGAGTACGTTAAAAAAGGACCTCCTGTATAGTAGAGCCGATGTCTGAAAGCGAGGGCAAGGAACTGAAGTGATGGAGATGCAGAGAAGCCGGTGTAGCGACTTGAGGGAGGCTGGACTGGTTAAAAAGTGGGCTTGCTGCTTGTGACAAAATCAGCTCTCAGCGTAGGGAAGGGTATTGTATTTGCACTTAAAAAAATGCACTGCTTCAGGGAAAACTTTTCCTACCGAAACACTTCTGCATATAGACAATATATCTTGGATTGCTCTCCCTCCATTTGAGTATGAACAACACTATAAAACCAGTTCTGTGTTGCTCAGGGGATCAACTGCTCCTGCTGTTTATCTTCATCTGAATTCATAATCCCGTCTTTGTGACATCCCATTTTGTTGCTGTGGAGATGGTTATGTTGCTACAAAAACAGATTGTTACGATTTCAGGTGGAGAATAAGCAGCAATTGAATGTCTCAGACACAAGGATTCTATTGTCCCTTGTACCTGAGCGAAGGCTGGGGTGCTATGGCTAATGTGTGCTGTTTCAGAAGTGTTCTGCACAGAATTGGTTTCTAGCTGTTGTTTTGGATAGTTCTATGGCGAGTCGGTGGATCTCTGTATAAGATATTTAATGTGGGCAGGGCAAAAAAATGGGTGTAAAAACTAGCTGAGCTTAGAGGTTGAAATGCCTCGATTCTCCAGAAATGCAGTAGGACTTACTCGTCCTTTCGATGTCGACAGATTGAGTTTTCTATTATAACGTACTGCCTGAGACTTTTGAATTGGAATTTAAAACATAGCTTTGCTCTGAAAATGGCTTCATGGGATTCTGTGCTGTGTTCTCAGACTTCAGATCAAATGTGCTCGGCCAACCAGTAAAAGTTGTCTGATTGCAAACTCGGGGTCTGAGCTGGGCTGCACTCCCCAAACAACACCAGTAATGAAGGTTCTGAAGGTCCGATGGTGCTCTCATGATGTGCAGGCCAGTGACGTTGGTGGGTTTGCAGAGATCTGCATGACTAGAACAAAGTGGTTCTCTTGGTGCACAAAAAGGAATTGAATCCAGCTTACACTCTGCTGTGTTGGCTCTGTATTGGGCTGGTGGAAGAAAAGAACAAAAAGTTCTATGACTAGCGGGCATCTTGGCTCTGAATTTGCACATGGAGCAGATCTGAGTAAGAGGGTGACATTTTAAAGACTGCAGAACAGAGCTGTTCTTTAAATCTGGGGTTTGGTCTGTCTCCGTGGACAAAGCCTATAGCGCTCTCTCTAACAGTGTGATTGCTCTTATGTTTAAATGTTCCCTCCTTCCTTCTGCATTATCCATACACCACTTGGCTATCACCTTCTACCCTAGGGGCTGGTAAAAAGACAAAATCTTTGAAGGCCTTACGAAGTCTTTACTTGGGAAATTTCTTAGGGCTTGCCTAAACAGTTTTTGCACCTATTTAACTTTATTGGTGTAGAGACAGATAGAGCTCACCTGGTGTAGTAAGCTAGTGTTGATGCAGTTATTTCAGCATAAAGTGTTTTACTGGTGTCTGAAATAAGCTATACTGAGATCAAGACAAGCCTTTATTGAAGGTGGTGGCAGCATTGCGTAAGTTAGGACTGACTTCATGATTATAGACTTAAAGAGCTGGCATCTGCACAGAGCTCTCTGGGGATGACAGACTACAGAAAAGTCAAACATGATGTTAGCTCACACACTTTCATCAGGCTGGAACTGATTTATAGTATCTCCAAAGGCTTCTCGGAATAAGGGACGTACTAAGCCACAACTACATCAGCAACGTGTCCACCACGTCTGCCACACGCTTCGAGAACTAACCAGAGAGGGCCCCCCAAGCTTCAGGACCAGCTATTTGAAATGTAAGCCATTTCCAAGTGTTGAAAATAGCTTCAAGTTATACGCTGGCACCTGAGTCTGGTCTTGATCCCTTTCCTCTTTTTAATGCTTTTTTCTCTCTCTGTAGGCCTAGGGGAATGGACTATGTGCAAGGAACACAGAGAGTCTTTTATTTTTGTGGCTCTGACAGTTTCACTAACCGTTCAGTTATAGGAATAGGTGTTGCTTGTACTAGTATTAGGACAGATTCAGACACCAGTGTGATGTCTAAGATGATGGTGTCGCTTGAAGCTCCGTTTTAAGACGGGCCATACAACCATAGAAGTGGGAAAAAACTATTCCTATACAAAACCCTATTTCCCGTGCCCTGTCCAGTGCAGGATTGTTCCCTACAGCCACTTCTCCACTGTCCTTCTAAATGCTCACAACCCACTTCCCTTCACAAACTAGGGCACAGCCTAATAGCTCTTGCTGTTAAGAATTTCTTTTATATTGAGCCTAAATTGTCCTTTGGTTAATTTCATCCCATTAATGGTAGCAATTTCCCCTTCAGTAGAATTGTTCCTCTGATTACATCTTACAATTGACCATACAAGTATTTGAAACTTACAGGTAGAAGGAAATTGCAGCAGGTTTGTGTGGGTTGCAGGTAGATGTTGCACCTTGTCACAAACAGCAGCTGAGAGGTGTGAAGAGTGAGTTATCCTTTTCACTTTGCTTCTGCATTGTGGACAAAGGGACCATTTTCTCTTAACCACCGAGAATTCTTTTCCTCCACCAATTTCTCCTGCTCAGTTCCAAGCCCTGGATCGCTAGGAAATGGGGCCTTCAGAATGAGTCCTTGGGAACCAGAGTTGTCCTCACAAGGGTGAAGTGACTGAAGCTGAAGGTGTTGATTTGTTACATTTGTATTCAGTCTCTGAACAAATAAGGAGAGCCATGATTTATTTGTAGGAGGAAGCTCTGGGAAACCTCTGCTCTCCTCCAAAGCTGGGGAATGCATTTCCTTCCTCTGCTATCTAGTTCTGTGACCCACATTTTTATTGCTAATTATGACACTTATTTTTGTCTGCAGTTGTAAAGTCTCTTACGCAGTCCCCCCCCACTAGGCATTACCCAAATAACACTCTGCCCTTCTCTAGGGCCTGTCATCCCCTGACTTCAGTGCATTTAACAAACCGCAGTCTTCCGGATACCTTAGGAAGCATTAACTGCATGTTAGATGGGGAAACATCTAAGTCATTTCCCCTCTGCTGCTGTGTGGATGTGGCGTTGAGCAAAGATCTGGAGAACCAGATTCCCAGTCCTGTTATGTTAACCGTAAAACCATCCAAGTGCAGAAACTAATGGAAATGGAGCTTCAAGCTTTAGAGATTTAAATATTTAATCTTGCAAGCCCCCAGTGGAAGCGACGCTGCTGGAACAGTAGCTGTTAAACTATTGTGCTGTGAAGTGCAGAACAAGGTTTCGGAACCCCAGAATCCTTATTATGAGTGGATTTTCTGGGCTGTTCACATTGCCTTTTCCCATCGTAGCGAGCTGTGTTATTTTCCCCACCCCATGCATTTGTTCTTCTCAGACAAGGTTTCCTATTGATTGTAGTTAATGCACAAAACTGCAGCCTCCTTGTCTTCCTCAGGTGACTGAAAGAAATCGTGTGCAAAATGTAACTGCTTTAAAATTCTGGGATGTGATTATGGCAAAACACTGAAGCCTTTGTCATAAATAATAGAGACCTCTGAATACAGCTGGCTTTGTATGTGCTCGTTAATAACTGACATTAAGTGCCTCTGAAGACTTAATGGAGAAAGAAAGGGGCAAGAGATTCTTTACATGCCAATATAAAAGGCAGGGACAGTCACACACAGAGGCAAGCACATGGGTATTGTTAGTATCTCTAAGACCAAGAGGGAGTGACTGAATTTCCAGAAGGTTCAAGTCTATGCTGGCTGAATGAGAAGCCTTTAAGCCATGTGAAGTCTCCAGGCGCTGCACAGAGTGGGAAGAGAAATTGGAGGGCTGCCTTTTAGCCACTTATCTTAAATCCTGCACAGCATGACACCTGAGATTTCAGCATGGCTTGTCTTTTCCCTGTGGGCTTCATGCCACAAGATCCTCCAGGCTCAGTCCCCTGGCTAGCTCAAGCGAACATGGGACCACTTACAAACTATTGCTGGGCATCTGGCTATGAGGCCCAGACTTTGTGGGTGACTCTTCTCCACCTAACTCCTGGCCCAGAATCTCATTTCTGTTGAAGCCAGGGAATAGATTGTCCATCTGGAGGATGTCCAAGGCTTCAGCTTGACCTGGGGGCATGGTTAGGACATTAATAGGTGTCAGAACTATATGTCAAGGGACAATGACATGATAATTGCCTGTCAGGCAAGCCCAAGATCCTGCCAACATCCAGGAAGCCAACCTCTTTCCCACCTAGTCAGTGTCTGCAGTTCCTTGTGACCTGTTACTAACCTCTGTGCTGACTTCACTGAGTAACTTCACGTAGCGGATATTTTATTTATGCTTCTGGCTCATCCTCTTACAGAGTCGGGTGTGTGGAACACTGCATGAGGATAACCTATTTCTGAGGTTTTGGCCTCTTATTTTTGTCCATTTGGAGTCTGTCGTACAGAAGTGTCTCATATTATAAACTGCTAGATTTCATACCAATTAGTTACAGCCCTCTGCCTGCTGGCAAGTTTGCAATGTGGCTCTCTGCTGGGAAAAGTCTAGAATCCCCATTAGAGTTTTCACTCTTCTGTGGCAAAATCAACTTGGCCTTCTACCAGTAAAGGAAAAAAAGAACATCCCATAAACCAAACACACACCATACAGGCAGTCGGTGAGATTAATGAATGGTTAACCAATCCTGTCTAAAGCTCCGTAAAACATATCTGGTCTCAACACTTCACTAACCAGACATAACAGGTTGGTATAAGATTTTCTCAGCCTGAAATAGATCGACAACTTATTGACCATGTAGATTGATTTTGCCCAGAAAAGCAGTAGCCTTCTTATGCAGGAGTTATCTCTGGTAGTTTACACTTATGGTGAAAAGATTTAGCTATGCAACAGAAAACTCCCCAGCTTCCTGATGCTGTGCTGGTCTAACGGTTCTGCAGAGCACTGACAAAAAGAGGAACGTGATACCGTCTCTTTGTTTTCTATGCAGAGAATAAAGGGAATTTTGTCCTCTCAACACTGTTTGCTCCACTCCGAAATCCATAAATCAATGGCTTAGTCAGCCAGTATTTGGTCGTGGCTGATTGTGTGTTGTAAACATCAGGCTGTTAAAATTATTGATTACGTGGATCACAATGAAAAATGTCTGTCCAAAGACATGCACCCTAATGCTGAAACATCGTACATGGATAGCCCACTCCAGCTGAGCAGCCCAGAGTGTCCTCCAAACAGTAGCTAATCCTCAACGCCCTGTTGGCACCTTCAGTAAATTCCACTCCACGACCCTCTTGTTCATCTCTGCAGGCCCAGCACAGCCTTCCCCTTGTTGTTCACTTGAGGAACTTGACGAAAGCCCTGTGCAAAATGTACCGAGCATAGCGACTTTCAGTGGCTTAGAACTTGGCCACATTAAAACCAGCCTTCACCAGAACAGACGCTTTTCCATGGGCCCTGGATAGGGGTCTATGATGGGGTGCTCCACTCCCTGCTAGGCTGGCGTCTTCTCCTGGTCACTCGGGGAATAGCTCACAAGGTCGATGCCCTTTCCCACAGTTGAATGTGGTTTCTGCGCCTCTCTTTCTGGGTCAGCAGCCCCCTCTTGCTCCATGAGCTGCTAGTGCCTCTTTGTGACTCGGCCCTCTGGCCAGCTCACTCTATGTGTTTTCCTCTTCTGGGGTACCAAAGTCTTCTTTCAGTAGTCCTAGGCAGTCGTCCCATTCCCTGTCACCTCCCCCGGGTTTGCTAGGAGCTAGAGGCCCCAACCACGTTGGGGCTCTGCTCTACTAACTGCTGTATAGATCTGAAGTAAAGACAGCCTCTATCCTAAAAAGTTTACAGTCTTAGTTTCTCCCTCCATCATTTCAGCTGCAGAGCATCAGGTACAAAACTTGTTTGGTGTGAATAGCGTAGCTGCCTTCATTTAAACAGCTGAAGCGTTCTGTGCACAAGTCTCCTCCAGGCAGAGAGCAAGCCTGGAAATTTCAGCCTGAAAGGTGAAAGTATTGGGAAATTATGGGCAAATAAAATCAGGGTTAGAATGTAGACTTAATTGTAGTACCATTGCTCTCCAATTCTAGTGCTGGGTACTAGACCTCGTCTGCACTCAACATTTAGGTTGTCATAGCTATAGTGCTCAGGGGTGTGAAAGAGGTTGTGGAATCTCCATGACTGGAGATTTTTCAGAGCAGGTTAGACACTCACCTGTCAGGAATGGTCTAGATATTACTTAGACCTGCCGTGAGTGCAGGGGACTGGACTAGATGACCCCTCAAGGTCTCTGCCAGTCCTATGATTCTATGAAATTCATGCCCCAGAGCTCCATAACTACGCCGACCTGACTTCCGTTGATCTAGCTACAGTCGCTCGAGGAGGTGATGTTCCTACAGTGATGGAAGAACCTACACTACGTAGCTCTGGCACGAGACACATAGTGTAGTGTAGACATGGCCTTAGACTGGCTACAGGGCAGTATATTTGCCTTTCAGGGTAGGCATGGAATGATCACTAGTCTTACTGGGATGTAGCCGCATAGCCAACTCTTGAGGCAAAACCTTGTGCTTGGAATGGTCCAAGTTGTCCATCCTAAAGCTGAGAGAGCCCCCTGGAGGGTATTTCAGAAATCTCAGCTCTGCTAATCCTATTGGGTTGGTGAACAGCTAGTGGAATACCCAGTGTGGTTGAAGACATACTTAACAGATTACTCTTCCCAATTGTTCTTCCAGATGTCGAGATGCTTCAGTCGAAACCCGAAGCCCCACTCGCTAGAGACCAGCTTTCTCTGACTACAAAAGACTCTATGATCCGCAAATTTTTAGAAGGTGAGAGCTGTGGGGTGTGTGTGGAGAGAGGAGGTGGTGCTGGAAGGGTTGGTTAGTGATAATTAAAATGAGTTATTTTTGAGCTTTCAGCCTGATTGATGAGGAAAGATGCAAACCCCTAGTGCTCAAGGTGAACTGCTCTGCTGCATTGAGTATTCTCCCCGTCTGCTGTGAAGCATTCAGTACAGCAGGGAAGGTTGTTCACATTTCTGCATGGTCACGCAACCAACTTGATTAGTTTTCTAACTAGGTGTAAAAGCCAGCTCTGGTGCCTCCCCCACTTTCTAGGGCCTGGTCTACACTTACTGGCAAATTCAGCGGCAGGTGATGGGAGATTTGAGTATCTTACGTTGACTTCCTATAGTCCATTCTGCATGCCATCTCCACTGCACTGCGCCGACAGGAAAGGTGTACCTGTCAACACAGCATTATTCTTTTCCTGGAGGTGGTTTTATTAAATCGATTTCCAGATCGATTGAGCAGGTCTTCACTTGCGCTCAATCGAACCGGATAAATCGATCTGACAGCAGCAAATTTGCCACCATCAGTGTAGACATGGCCTCGGTGACATAAATACTCAGACAGGGAGGTTCTTCTGTATATACTCACCTTTCTGTGGCCTTCTGCTCTCCATATGAAGAGGACTTCAGCCCATGGTTAAGGGCCTCCCCGAATCAAGGCCTGAGAGCAGCTCTGCCTGGGAGAGGAGTTTGAGTTCTGACTAAGAAGTGGTTAGTTACTAACCTCCGCTACCTGGTTGTGCAGAGATGGATGTAGCCTATGCATTGACTTCAGTTGGAAACGATGGTGCTCAGAACCTCTTTGCTAGATGCCTCACTTGAGGTTCCTGTCCTGAAAGCTGTTGGCCGTTGGTTTCTGCACGTATGGTGCTCCAGGAGGGTTTTACTCTGTGGAAATAGCATAATGGGGCTCCGGGTTCCATATCAAACATGCTCAGTTGATAAGTAAAAATGTTTTTTCTAATGAGCATCCCTGCTATCTCTGCCTGGGCTCTGAGAGCTGCTCTGAATTATTTCCCTTTCTCACATCCCTAGCAACTAAGGGTTTGTCTAGGCTAACGATTAGTTTGTGGCAAGCTGGGGTGTGACTCTGCTCTGCCCTAGCTTCCCAAAGATGAACTGTCCACGTGGACACATTAACAAACTGTTAATGCACTTTGAATTTGGTCCCGTTTCAAAGAGGGCTAGATCAAACCGCATTAACAAATGCATCTGCAGTTTCCACGCAGACAATTAGTCTGTGGCAGGCCAGTGCGGGGCAGATTCACACCCCAGCTTGCCGAGAACTAGATGTTTGTGTAGACAAGTCCAAGTTTCTGCAAGTCAAACTAGGCCTTTAGTGACACTGTTTAATCCCACTGCCTGCACGTGCAACTAATAGAATTTAGTTAACAATTCTAGGGATGCAAGAAGGAACCCAACCCAGCTCCTCGGTTAGGTGTGTTTCTGTTGGGTTAAAAGATAACAACCAAAAACTTACTTATCACTGAAATCAGCAGATCTGACTGCATGCACCTCTGTGGGGTCCCCTCCTGGGCAGGCCCAAAATGCTGTGACGCCCATGCTAAAGCCATGTATTGACAACACTTAACGGCTTGTCCAGCTTGTTCCAAAGTCTTAACATCCAAGATCTGCCCTTGGGGAAAACATTTCACATAACTTCACATGTATCGCTTGGTGAAGTTAGCAGGTGTATGTTCAAATTCCGGCCTGTGAAGAGAGGCTGCCTTATATCTTATTTATGGAAAGCGGAGGCATTTTTCCATAACATGGGAAGCTGGGGATGTTTAGGCAAAAATCTCTTTATGGGAAATAGCGGCCTGGAAAGTAGGAAGGAATAAAACTGTACGTGGTTGGATTCCTCTTACGCTTTACTTGTGCAGCTCAGATAATTAACAGCCATGTTAGCTCCCCTTTGAATTCCAGCCACTAAGTATCTTAATCACGCTCTGCTGCTAGGCTCTGGTTGATGGCAAAGGATCATTTTCTGGAGAATACGCCCCTGATCAGCTAGGAAGTATCGGGGGAGCTGCTTGGCTGAACCAGGTGCTGTTTCTCTTCGGTGAGCAATAGTTGTCAGAGGCCAGCATTTTTAGTTTGCCTCGCTGAAGGGAGAGATGGCGTAATGGCTAAACCCAGGTTGAATTCCATGCTGTGAACTTGCGTGAGTCGTTTAAACCTCTCTGTGCCTCAGTTCCCCATGGGGACAGTGGCACTGCCCTACCTCACTAGGGTGTTGAGAATAAGGCCTGGTCTATACTTACCTCCGAGATTCGGCGGCAGTCGACAGGAGATACGCAAGCGACGTAAAAAAATTGCGTATCTCCCGTCGATTTCACTGCTTTCATTCTGCGCGCCATCCACACTGCACTGTGCTGACGGGAACAGCGTTCCCCTCGGCGCAGCGCTACACCACTTTCGGATTTCTGGATCGACTGAGCGGGTCTTCACTGACTGCTCAGTCAAGCCAGAGAAATTGATCTGATGGCAGCGAATTTGCCACCGTCAGTACAGACGTAGCCTAAATGTGTCAAAGATTGTGAGGCACTCAGGGAGGACCAGACGTAGGTGCCCAAGTGGTTTTTTTTCACTGAGAGGATCCCAGTGCACTTGATGCAGCTCCCACACTGAGACATCAGCAGGCCAATTAGCTGATATTGCAACTGGGAACATAGGAAGAGGTCTATACTCCTCTGGTCCAGTATTGCCTCTGAAGGTGGCCATTGGCTGTGACAGAGCAAGGAAAAATGCTCCTCAAACAACCCAACTTTTGGTTGGGGTCAGCTGCTGGTAAAGACACCAACCCTGTTAAGATGCTGGCCTTTGAAACCCGGTGCTATCATAGTTTCGCGAGTGGCGAGGCTCTGGTAGATGGCAGATGACTAATACAAGCAACAAATACAGTTAACATCTCACATTTATTACTGCCCTAGGGCTTTCCAACACACTCCTTCATGATCTAGTAAGGACCGGCAGTGTTGAAAGTACCTGCACCAGACAAGGCGGTACCTGCTTCAGGCAGATGTACCAGATGTAGGTGACCTGATAAAAAACTGTCCCAGGCGCTTAAACCCACGGCAAAGATTAGAGTGGATATTTCCATTCAGTAATGGGCCATGTCCTCCGGCTAACCGACAACTGCTTCTCCGAGGCAGTGTCCTGTGTAACTGGACAGAGCTAGGGTGCCGTTGGCTTTGGGTGGCTTTGTGTCTCGCTGACTTTAGTTACTTTCTAGGCAGTAGCATGGATGTGCCGGATTCAGAAGACGAGTCCTACCAGCAGTGTGGTGAGGATGAGCTTTACTACACTGTGGAGCAGGAGGACTTCCCTCAGGAAATGGTCAACAGACCTCCACTTCCTGTTCCAAGGCCTGACTCCAGCTCCCTTCCACAGGACAAGGAGCTGTACATTTCCAAAGGTGAGTCCTGCCCCAGAGCCCTCGGCGTTCCTGTACCCAACAGCACAGAGCGGAGTGCACTCATAGAAGTGGGATAGCGACGGGTCCCAGCTCCCAGACTTTGATCAGAACCCGCATCTCGCTTCCAAGCTCCCCAGCGTTTAGATTATTCACCTCTAGGTTCTTGGTTCATTCCATAAGAGATGGGGCCCAGTTCCAGATCTGGATTTCACCCTCCTTCCCTCTCCCAAAACGCTGGAGTGTTTGCGTTCTGAGGGCGTGCTTTGAGTCTAGTTCTAGTGGGAGCAGCAGGACTGCAGGCTTCCCGAGGCAGGGTCAGCAACATCTGCCGTGAACAGGCCCAGTTTGAGTGGGAAGTACCCAAAGTTGTAAGGTAAATAATGGCATGGCTGTTATGCTGATGAGCAAATTCGGGCACAGAGGCTATGTAAAGGTGTCGCTGAATCTGGAGAACTGGAAATACAACCTGGACTCCCGCCCCTGTCTCTAACCACTAGAAAACACTCCCGTCCAGGAAAATAATGTTAAGTTCCTCTTCACAGGTAAGACAAAATGTAAATGGTTTTGTCTACCAAAAAACCATTGGTCCGACCCAGCATGGCCATTCTTATGTTTGCATGTAGATGAAGCCATCCATGGCTGAAGTTTTCAAAGCTATGAAGGGGGCTTACATGCACAATCGCCACTGAAATGAAAGAGAGTTGTGCAATTACCTTCTAAGCAGTGGTGGAAATCTCCACCACAGTATTTTGTACAAATCCACATGTTGTTATTCTTTAAAAAAGAAATTATAACCAAACCCTGGCGCATCATCTAAAGCAGTGGTTCCCAACCTGTGGCCTGGGGGCCAAAAGTGGCCCACGGGGGCTTTCGAAGTGGCCCGCAGATCCCCTCCTGCTGGCAGCAGAAGGGAGCTGCTGCCTAAGGACCCAGGCGGAGCACATTTCTGTGGGGCTAAAAGACCAGTGCAGGCTCCTTGCTGCACCCAAGGGGACAAGAGATCAGCGCTCCCCTCCCCCTGGCTGTAGCAGGGAGCACGGGCAAAGCGCTCTGCCTGGGTCCGTAGGCGCTGGTCCCTGCTGGAGCCAGAGGGAGGGGAGCACTGATCTTCCATCTCTCTGGCTGCAGAAGGAAGCCACTGCCTAGGGACCCAGGAGGAGTGTATGAGGCTACAGGACGCGTGCGGTTTCCCTGCTGCAGCCAGAGAGATGGGAGATGAGTAAGGAGGCAGCCTCCTCACCGAACTCCTTCCATCTGGCTGCAGTGCGGGGAGACCTGCTGGTGGAGACTGGTGGTCCTTCAGGGTTGTAAAAATGATATCTGTGGCCCTCGAGCCAAAAAGGTTGGGAATCACTGATCTAAAGGGTCGTCCAGCGGCAGGACTGACACTAAAACACCTCTGGAGAAGCATATTCAAACCTCTGATAAGGATGAGTTGCATGGCTGAATTCTGTCCAGGGGAAGGATGTTTTTACCATGCTGCCCCTTGTCTTACTTTCTCCCGTGGCTTCAGTGGGGTTGTAAGACTGTGTGGAATTTGATCGAGTTCCCATGTGTAACCTTACCATCTCTGTCCTGTCGGAGATGTAGCAAGGTGTCTAAGGCATATCTCTCTTACAGTATTTGCAGAAAAAGCTCAAGAAAGACCCGGAAATCTGTATGTCTCTTCAGGGAGGATTAAGAAAGGTAAGACAGGTGTCTGCTTCAGAGAACTTTCCAGTAGCAAGAGGAAAGCTGGCAAGCTAATTTAATTATTGAATGAAGTGTGTATATTGCGTACAGCGCATGGCATGAAGAGGCGTTGGACTTGGATATGGCATGATCTTACTAGACCACTGGAGCCTTTCTATGTGTGACATACAGTCAGTGGCACTGCCTTGAATACGGGACTCGCTGACACATGCTGAATAAGTCTCTGTCTTCTGGGGTGCTGTGCAAATCCTGGATGCATGGCTCTCTCTGGGCTCTGTTGCCGCATATGCTGAGAACCTGAGAACTGCGGGTTCTGCACTGCTCGGAACTGCACTGTGGGAGCTTTCGGGCTGCCAACCCTCTTGTGCTGAACCTTCCTCCACCCACCTTCGCCAGGCCTGAGACTTTACCCTTTGCACTACTGAGTCCCAGCTGGGAATTGCACCCTTTATACTGAGTAATTTAGAGTCATGGGGATCACTCACATCCCTGCTGTACCTTCATTGCCGGATATGGCCGTCTTCCTTTGCCCTCGTGTCCTGTGCGTGTTCAGAACACCGGGGTGTATGTCTTAGCTTGAATCCTACACACCGCCAACTCCTCCATCTGTGCCAATGAGCTGGACAGCGCCACTAGCGCGGGCATGACTCCTCACCTGCCAGGCTTCTCCCGCCGCTCGAGGGAGTGACAGGGAGGGTCCTCGCTGCAAGACTGCAGGGCTAGAGATTCGCTTTGTTTGTGGACTGTTGTCAGGAGGTGGTTTGCTCACAGCCGGGGATGTCCCCGCTCTGTTGATAATAGGAGTGCTGCTTCATTTGATGCCAGTGAGGCACACCAGCACTGGTATGTTGGCTTGTCGGGCCGTAGTTTCTTTGTTAATTTTGCTGTGTTTAGATTGCAGTGCTCTAAAACATTCAGAGGAGTGCCCTAAGACCGGGGCGTGCTTTCCCAGCAGTTAGCAACTGACTGTATCAGTGGGCAGCACTCACTGGCTGTCAGGAAGTGTCAGCCTCGGGATCACCGCCACTGTTATACGCCGTGAAAATGGAGACGAGCGAGCAGAAAACAAACCAGCTTTGTCTGGGCTGCCAAGTGAAGTTGACTTGCACAACGTCGGCACAGGATGCTCCATTTATAGACCTGGTGTTTCCTAGCAGCCAAACCCTGTATTAAGCAAGACTTCAGTCTTTGTCGCATGAGATTTACAGTGTTCAGGATAAGAGGCTATTAGTGTTGTGCCCAAAGGCTTGGGGGTTCGACTCTGACTGGTTCTGAGCCACTCACAGTTCCCTTGATTTCAGAATCGGGGCCTTGATAGTCATACATGGCTCTTTCACGGTGGCTTTTCGCCTGGTGTTCTCAGAGTGCTTTACAAAGAAGGTCAGTGTAATTAGACCCATTTTATAGGTGGGGAAACTGAGGCAGTGAGGAAGTGACTTGTCCAAGGTCACCTTAGCGTTCCAGTGGCAGAGCTGAGGCTAGAACTCAGGCCTGAGGCTCAGTCCGTGATGGATCCAGTAAGCCAGAACGTTTGAGATCTCCAGGCTGGTAGGTCTTCGTTCTTCGCGGTCGAGAGGCATCTTATTCCAATTAGCTAGTGCACTGGGCTTGCTGTCAGGTGATTTGACTCTGCCACTGACCTGCTGGGGGACCTTGGGCAAGTCAATTCCCTGCTTTGTGCTTCAGTTTCCCCTCTTACCTTGTGCTCCGTCTATTTAGACTCCCAGCTCTTATGGGCAGGGACAGTCTCTACTACGTGTTACTATGTGTTTACGTGATTTGGGCCAGGGCCTGTAGATTTTACGGGAATGCCACTAAATAGCTGCATGCGCAGAAAGCAACTGAGACAGGAGAGCAAGGTTGCTGAAAGCAGAAACTTGCATTTCCTGATTTGTCTGCTCCACCCCTGCCGTAACACAATAGCGTTGGGCAGCTAATCTCTGTGTCCCTGAGTATTAAAAAAACATCCCCAGGCTCACTTGGTGATGTGTTTAACTTTCTCTTTTCAGAGCCTGCAGTCAGGCTTGTCAGTGAGCAATCGCAATCCAGCATATATGATCCATTCGCTGGGATGAAAACACCAGGTCAACGTCAATTGATCACGCTACAGGAACAAGTCAAGATGGGGATACTCAATGTCGATGAAGCCGTGCTCCATTTTAAGGAGTGGCAGCTGAACCAGAAAAGGCGATCGGAATCGTTCCGGTTCCAGCAGGTACAGGGGTCTTCCATAGTTAAAAACACTTATTTAGCTAGCTTAGAGCTGGTGAATTCCATTCTCTGGTTACAGAAAAGGTACAGCATTGCCTAACGAGGGACACCTATGGCCATCTGTGGTGGTGACTTTTGTGATGTGGATCCCTGCTCACCAGGAACTAGACTGAGCCCCACCAAACTAAGAACATACAGGCAACCCCACACCTGTCAGATGGTTATGACTTTGTGCCCAATATCTGTAGGCTGTCAGTTCCTGTTCACCTCAGATCAGGAACAGTGTACTGTTAGAATATAGATACTCAGGCCTGCCAGTAAAGGCTTATGGTTTTTAAGTATATTTTTATTACTAAGCTAGTTACAAAGAATCAAAATCACAGGCCGCCTGTCTATGGGCCTTCTCTCACTGTGACAGTCTTTGAGGCCTTTTACTTTGGCTAAGCTAAAACAGAAGCAGCCGGGGCAGCCATAAGCTGGGAAGCAGGTGGTCACATCTGCACATTCCAAACAAATGACATTAAAATAAGGTAATATCAGGCTGTTAAGAAGGCGATCCAGTCTAATGCCTCCAGATAAAGGGATGATCCTAGATCTTTGATAGCATTTTGTCAGCGAAACAACAACTGAGGGGAGCGCCTTACCACGTACTAGCTGCGAGCACCTGTGCAGTGCTGAAACGGTGGCTTGATCCTCCACTGGCACTTTGCAAGCCAGAATGAAAGAAGGCTTTCCCCACTACAGCCTCCAGAGACTTCCTATTGATGACTCTCAGGGTGATCTAGGGAGCTGATTTGGAACATATGCCACAGCCACCTTCAAATAGCCTGGTTCCTGGAAAGCCGCACACAGCATGTGGGCTTCTTCCAGGAACAGATTAAAACCCGTTCACACAGATTGGACTCCAGCCAGATTTTGCCACCAGAGATGCAGCTCAGAGACAGGTTTAGCCTGAGTGCATTCCTGGCGCCAGCATAAAACTGCACATGTTCGTTTATCCCAGTCCCTGAAAAGAGTCTATTGTGACGTTCTAGGAAAATCTGAAACGGCTGCGAGACAGCATCACCCGGAGGCAAGTGGAGAAGCAAAAAGTGGGAAAACGTTCAGGTAACAAACTTACTCAGACTCTCTCCAGTAACATAGCTACTAATGGGGTCACTCGCAGAGTATCTGCCAGTCCCGCACTCATCTCCATGGGCTTTGTCAGCTGGAACTTGTCTGCATGTCTTTAACTAATTCTGTGTAATATATTCATATACCCATCTGTGTGTAATAGATGCGCAAAATACACACCTGTATATGTTGGCAGTTAAAACATGGACAAGCTACTTAGTTGCCTGTGCCTCAGTTTCCCTGTCTGTAAATCCAAGGGTGAGTCTGTCTATGAAAGTGCCCCCAGGGCTGAAGACTCTGTTCCAGATCTGGCAGCTCTCTGTGGCCTCCTCAGTGGTAGCTGCAGCTGACTCGGATGGGGCTGAGGAAGGCTTGTGCTCTTGGGGTCTCACTTGTGTCTCACTAGGAAGTGGACTATTGCTTGGTGGCAACGCCCAGTTGTCATGGGGGTCTCCCCTCCCACAGCCTCAGTGAGGTGATGCCTTAACCCCCCAGCGCAGAGAGCAAAGCTGTGGTACAACCTCAGCTTGCATGACTCTTTGCAAATTGGTCCAGTGCAAACCAAGTCCTTTCTGGGAGCTTTGAAATACTGTTCTCACAAGCAGCTACTTGCCAGCATGCTTGTGAGAAGTCAGGTCACATGATGCCCTTTATGAGCTACTCCATGCACGCCAGAGCCCTAAGATATTGGCGTCTGGACTGGGCAACCCTGGGAGCCCAATGGCATTGTCCTTCCTCTTGCTCAGTGCCCTTCCCCGTGTCCCACAGCTGACCTCCTGTCTTGCTGGACAGAGCCTGTCCCATGGACGTCCACAGACGTAGCCTTCATGTGGTCTGAGTACATTGACCATCCCCTCTGAAGGAGCAGATGGGTGTACAAGGCCCCTATCCTAGCCCAGGCACCCCTCACCGATCCTGTAGTGCTTCTCATGAGTTAACAGATTTACAATTGCGGAATCGTTCATCTCCTCAACACTTCCTGCCTGCAGCAATGACGTCGTATCCCTGTTCTCCAGGTGGGGAAACTGAGGAGAGCGATCCAGTGACTCTCCTAGGGGCACGCAGCGAGTCAGTGGCAGTCGGGAATAGACCCTGAAAACCTTAGCATCAACTCTAGACAGCTCTACCTGCTGCCAGAGTCACGCAGGCTGGGAAAGAGCTAGAGGAACCAAGTGTCAAATGAGTCATTCCCATATGTGTATTTCTGCTATGCATGAAGAACAGTGACACTAAATGTTGCATCACCCCAAAGACAGTTGTGTCTGCCAATCGTCCATGGGGATGCTCCTGTGGGTATGTTAAGTGTCCTCAGTTTGCACTAAGCCAGAGTAATATGACTTAGTCCTATGACCTTCTCCTTGCAAGCGGCAGTAGTATGATGGGAATGTTGATGGGATGGGAACTGAGTTACTGCAGGGAATTCCTTTTTGGGTGTTGGCTGGTGAGTCTTGCCCACATGCTCGGGGTTTAGCTGATCGCCATATTTGGGGTCAGGAAGAAATTTTCCTCTGGGGCGGATTGGCAGAGGCCCCGGAGGTTTTTCGCCTTCCTCCGCAGCGTGGGGCATGGGTCGCTTGCTGATGGATTCCCTGCAGTTTGAGGTCTTCAAATCTCACTTTTGAGGATTTCAATAACTCAGTCATGGGTTCGGGGTTGTTATAAATGTGTATGGGTAGGGTTTTGTGGCCTGCCTTGTGCAGGAGGTCAGACTAGATGATCATATTGGTCCCTTCTGACCTATGAGTCTATGAGTCTATAATAACTATTGATCTGCTGACTGTTGATGGAAATCGAGTGGTGGAAGCAAAGCCCCTGTGGGAATCAATGCTCTGACTTACAGTAATTCATGTTTAATCCTCTGTTTGCCTGTAATACCTGAGGTAGGCTGTCACTGACTTGTTCCTGGCTATTTCCCCTTCTAGGCTTGGAAATCACCGTGCCTATCCGACCATCTCACAATGCTCCTGGGAAACTGGAATGTGGCGTTTATGAATTTGGCCCCAGGAGAAATGTCTTTCCACCAAGGAAGGAGATAAAGCGAGGCGACTGGAAAACGGAAAGCACCTCTAGCACCGCAAGTAAGCAAGCCATCCACCTCAGGCAATCTGTACGGGAAAGCTGGCCGGAAATCACTTCCTTGGACCCTCGGAGGTCATGTCAGTGTGACTGTACTTGCACTGAAGTAAAACACCCACCTCCTGGTGACGTCAGTGGCAGCAGGATAGGGCTTCCTCCTCCTCTGCCTCCTTCAGTTTTTGGGAGCGGGCTGCGGTTGATATAAATGGGAAGGAAGTTGGCCCTGAGCTACAATTCCCAGCATGCAGTGCACCAACTTGGTGTGAAGGGCCTAGGAACACTGCATGCAGAGAACGGTGCTAATAGCTATTCCCTCTCTGATTATGAATAAGGGGTCACAGGTTCAGAGGCGATGGCCACTGGGACTTGGGCTCCTGAGTGACTCAGACGCTCTTGGAAATGCTATTGAAGGTTGCTTGTGATCTGCCGTAGCTCCTGATTTTCATCACAGGCCGAGTAACTCTGATAGCATTCGACGGGTTATTGGCTGCCAGCGGAGGCAGAGCTGGGCCCCAGCACGCTGCCCCCGTGGCCTTGGCTGGGTATGTTTGGCATAGCTCTGGGGTAGAAGCTAACTGTGGTGAGCTGAGCCAATGGCTCGGGAATAGACCATTATTTGAGGTGGGCGTTGGGCAAGGTGCCCATTTTATAGGTGTGCCGCCAACCTAGCTGCTCCCTACCCTGGCACAATCTGGCGGTGTTCCTGGTTCCTCTGAGATTGGACTGGCTGTCCCAGCACTGAGTTGGGAGGGAGGTTCTGAATCTCTAAGGTACCACCCACACCAGCTGGGCCTGGGTTCCTCCCCAAAAATGGGGCAAATGGACTAGCCCGGGCTCCAGTGCCATTATGCTTAAATTTGGGGTTCTGGGGACCGCTAAACACTCCGTTTGGTTTACAGAAGATTCTTGATGGAACTGCCATGGGAGTGCCAGTTTAAAGATGCATAAAAATACGGCGTCTCCAATGTGAAAATATTTTCCCGATTGCAAGCCAATGTCAGAGAGAGACACTTTCAATTAAATACAGTGTTGGAAACCCAAATGCCAGCACAGGGCTTTGCATGAGAAACTTGCAGAAGACAAAGGGAAGTAAATGAATCTGGGTTTGCTGCCCAAGCTGAGTGAAATGCAAAAGATTGCGAGTGGAGGGTTGAAGGAAGCATAAATGAGTTTATTAAAATGAGTGCTTAAGTAATAGACATTAAGAGATAAACAGGAGCTCAGAATGAGTTCCATATTGGTAATGTCTCTATAAATTGTCAAGATTTAATGACGAGCTCATCTCTTGACTGCTAACCAGGTAGTGCCAGTAACCGATCGAGTACCCGAAGCACACTGAGTGTCAGTAGCGGGATGGAAGGTGATAATGAGGTAAATCTTCATCTTTATCCTATACTAGCTGTTTGCCTTCATGATGAACTTAGGTCTGGTTTTTGCATTTGTTTTTAAATGGCTTTTTAAATATTTCCCTTTGTGGCAAACAGCCGGCTTCTCCCTAGTGGGTCTCACACTTTTGCCTCTCGCAGTGGGCCAGGATGTCACTGGTAACCCCGTCTTCCCAGGGAGGGGGGTAGGGACCCGGGCCCGCCCGCTCCTCCGGGTCCCAGCCCAGGGGCCCTCCGAGTAGCAGCTATGTGCTGCTGGCACCTTACTTGCAGCTGCAGGCTTTTCCCCTGGGCCACTCTCCCCCCTCTGTCTTTCTGGCTTCTGGAGCCCAGTACCTGCTTCAGGACTCCACCTCTTTCCCACACACTGCTGTACTCTGTTCTGTTCTCCACCACGACTCCACACACCACCGTACTCTGTTCTGTTCTTCTCCACTTCTCCACACACCACCGTACTCCACTTCTGACACCACGTGTGGCAAACGGCCGGCTTCTCCCTAGTGGGTCTCGCACTTTTGCCTCTCACAGTGGGCCAGGGTGTCGCTGGTAACCCCGTCTTCCCAGGGAGGGTGGGGTAGGGACCCGGGCCCGCCCGCTCCTCCGGGTCCCAGCCCAAGGGCCCTCCGAGTAGCAGCTATGTGCTGCTGGCACCTTACTGGCAGCTGCAGGCTTTTCCCCTGGGCCACTTTCCCCCCTCTGTCTTTCTGGCTTCTTGAGCCCAGTACCTTCTTCAGGACTCCACCTCTCTCCCACACACCGCTGCACTCCGTTCTGTTCTCCTGCACAACTCCACACACCACCGTACTCTGTTCTGTTCTTCTTCACTTCACACACTCCTCTGCTCACCACACACCTACTCCTTCCACTCCACCCTGTCTCTCAGGAGTAGAGGGGTTTTATAGGCACCTGGATGGGGCGTTAATTGGTGTCAGCTGACACTAATTACCTTTTATGGACTCTGGCTAGGCTACTATAGGGTATAAAGCCCGGATCATTCTAGCACTTATATAGCGCCCTTCCAGAATTTTCCTACTGCCCTCTGTCCTTGCTATACCACACCTTGAAAATGAATAAATGGCAAAAAAGCTCAAAGTCTGCATTAAGTCAAACAAAGCCCATTTCTGCTGTGAAACATACAAGAAACAAATTATTTTAAAATGTGGTTGCTAAGAGCCACCACCCAGTTTTATGTATGTAACTCAATTCCTCCACATCTGCTTCGCCCTCACTTGCTTCATGTTTCTAATCTATTTGCAATCTCTTTGAGGTAGGAGCCGTTCCGAACTATCTGTTCCACAAGGCACACAGCACACCTTCTGAGCATGATACTATTGACAGTTCATCCAGCTGCATTCTTGGTCAGATTATAGGTGGATTTTCATATGCTGACTCACCAAGTCAACAAGTTATGCACCCATAATGACATGAAAGGCAATATGTTTATTTGGGAGAGAGTTTTAAGAGGATCTAAAATACTACTGCATTGTGAATGTTTTGGCAAAATTTCACCCCCCCTTCTGTCTTTTCTTCTGTAGGATAATGAAATGCCAGAAACTAACAGAAACCGCAGCCCAGTAACCCAGCAAGTGGAGAGATTGCCTCTCACATTGCCTGAAAGGCCTCCGAGAATACCTCCCCGAGGTGCAAGCAGGTAAAGTGTAAAGCACATAACTTGAGCATCTGAGAGGTTGGTGTTTGTAGCATGATGCAAACAGCATGGCAGGCTGCAGATGTAACGTAGCCCTCTCACCAGAATGACAAGGCTGTTAACAAATAAACAAGTGTTCCGAGTAAATTGTGGAATCCATTTTACACTCACATAGTACTTAGTGGAATTAATTTCCCAGTTAGTCATCTGACTGGCAATCCTATTAGTATGGCTTGCATACAAGGTACTATGTTACTGGGACATATTTACCATGCTGAATTAGATTAATTAATCTAACCCAGCATCGTATCTCAGGCAGAGGTTCAATACGTGATCCTTCAGAAAAGAACTCGTCACAATAAACCCACAGGCAACCCTGTATATAGGGAGGCAACTCCCTCCCACTGGGAAATCTGTTTTTATACTTGGAAGCAGATTTGTTTCCCTTTAGGATGTTTTTCAACCCTAAAGCTGCATGGGCTTAACTAAAGGTGTGCTTTAACATTGATTTAATTAGACTACTGCAAATTCAATTTAAAAATAAATCCCTTTAGTTAAACGAGTGCCACTTTGTAGTCCTGGCTTTAGAATCCTAGCTTGTATAACTAGAGATGTTAATAAAATTCTCCAGCTATTACAATAAGTCCAGATACAGTTGTCTACCAGTCCAGAAGCAGTTCGCTTGCAGTGGCCAGTGGTATCCTTCCTGTTTCTCTCATTCAGAGATCCTAAGAGGAAAGATGCTCTAAGTTCATAGTTTTAGCATAACACAGAATTCTACAGACATTAAATCTTCCAATAGCCCTGGGAAGCAGGCAGCTACTATATTGTTTTAGCCACTTATAGATGAAGAAACCAAGACACAGAGCTTAAAGTCATTTGTCCAGCATTACACAGGTTCTAGTCCCATCTCTGTTGATGGATCACCGACTGCCAGTCCCTGCTAACCGCTAACAGACACTGCCCTTCTTATGTAAACTTAAATATCAAATACATTGCATTCTTACACTAGAGACTGCTAAATATAGCAATGTTCCAAACCCCTATTCTTTGGTTTCTAATATGCTTATCTTATGTGTCTTGTTATAGGCCGGCAAGCAGTGAAAGCTTTTTTCCTCCACCTGTGCCGCCACGAGGTCGCTGAATCCTGAGATCATTGGAATATGGGATATTCTAGTGTGTAGGTGTACATATATATATACAAATATTTTAAAGAGTCTTTTTTACTATTTATAGATGGAAGCCAAATGATTCTTCCCTTTACCCCCCAGCTCTGGAGCATTTTGTAGTAACGTTTCACTGAGAAATCTCCCCGCCTTTTGTGAACTTTTTTTTTCTTGAAGTGTCTTGGAACTTCTGGATATTAAGGAAAAGCTATTCAAGGTGGCAAAGAAAATTTGGATGAGTCTTCTGACAGCCTTACATCTTATATGGGGTATCCCTCCCACCAGGAACATGCTGTCCTCACTGGAAGCCTACATTGTAAGAGTTGTAAAAACTATGAAAGAGATTCACTGGAAAATGTAATTTTTTAAAAAAAATCTCCTTTTAAAGACTGTCTTCAAAGAACATTCATTATGAACTGCATCAGAAGAGTGTATCCCAGGAGTTTGATGAAACATTTGGATACTGGCTCATTCACACCAAATCCCCTTTAATGGATTTCCCTTTAATAGTTATTAGACATGATGGCTTTGCAAAAAGGGCTATGTGAAGACTTCATTATTCATGCAAAAGTCATTTTTATACAGCCTTTTCTCCTCCCCCTTGTTCTTGGCTGGGGAAAGACACTAGCAAGGTGCTATATACACTGCATTTTTATACTCCCTAATAGCTGGTGAGGGAGTGGCCATGTTACATGAAACAGCTATGAAGATGTCTTCTAGGGTCTTGTTACTTTAAATCCAAATAGCCGACCTTTTGCATTAGTGGAAGAAATTTTCTGCAGACCTTTGATTTTCCCTGTCCCCTGCACACATTTGATTATCATATGCACATTAAGGCTGTTCACTTAATCCTTTATAATAGCGTGTGCTGATCGGCTGCATGTATTTTGTGGATCAAGTATGCATTTAACTGTTGCTTACTCCACTGGCCACAGACATCCAGTTTAGTGGTTGGATTTTGCTTGCCCTAAGCGTCCTGTTTAGAAAGGCTGAGTTTACAGCAGCAGCATCCAACCTTTTCAGCCTGAGGGCTGGATGTTCTCAAGAAGATCAAAGGGCTGCTCTGTTCTGCTCCCCTTGCACCTCTCAGGTGGCACAAGGAGCAAAAACTATGACAAAGACCTCATCACAGAGAGTTGGACTAGCTGGCTTTTAGACTTTCCTGCGTGCAGTCTTTGGCATGGGGTGAGGGAACACAGGGGGCTCCCACCACCCCTGACTGACATGGCTCAGAGACCTTTGACCGCTAGCCCGAGAGAGAATTGAGTTCCATTGACTAGCTGTTTTCAGCTACTCTTTCCCCTTTCCTCTTTGCGGTAGCTCCGTGGGGGAGAGGAGCCGTCCCATGCTAGCAGAACCCAGTCCCCTAGGCTCAGACAGAGCTCAGCCTGATAGGTAAGCAAGCGACAGAGCAAGCGGGGTTGCAGGTCCCTTTCCCCTGCAGTACAACAAGTGGCCAGTGGAGAGAGGTGCTGAAGAGCATGCGCAGAAGTAATGGAGGGGAAGCCTTCCTGTTGCCCCGCAGAGGTGTGGTTCATTCAAACACTTCAGTTCTAAGATTGTAGGGTGGGACTCGGGAAACGCATCTTCAGTTCACAACCTCTCTTCCTGGTGCAGCTCTGTGTAACTCGGCAGCTTGCCCCTTCCACCAACAGAAGCTGCTCCAGTAAACGATATTACCTCACCGGCCTCGTCTCTCCCGGATCCTGCAACCAACACGGCTACCACAACACTGCAAACAAGCTCCACAGGTGCTCCTTCGGAAGTACATCAGTGTTCTCCTCCACTAACCGGGGTTGCTCAGAACACTACAGGCTCTCTGCACGCTGGTCTGCAGTAGCTTGCTAGTGACGCGCTTTAGTAGGGGGAAGGGTTGTGATGCAGAGTGGGGTTTCTGCCCCTTTCCCTAGTGGGAGCAGTTCCCAGCACTTTCTGACTGAACTGAACAGTTTCTTCACTTAATTGAGAAGAAAATGCAGCCATGACTGGCGGAAATGGGTTAAAGGAAGTAAAACTGAAGAGGAGAGTTAATTCAAGGGCCTGGTCGTCCCTGTTCAGTGCTCACTTCTGCTTTATTCTGTACACAGCTCCTTGGGTTTAGCTGTGTGTGACCAGCAGTCCAGGGGCTCCCTTGCCTCTGAAGCTCTGCTCCAGAGCTCAGGTCTGTGCTGCAGCATTGCAGGAATTAACTGCTTGCCTACTTCCCAGGGCACAAGAGAAGAAATGAATGATGTGGGGCAGCAGGAAATGTGCAAAGCATGAACATACCCCTCTCCAATCTGAGAATATCTCCTGTCCCAAATCTTCACCTGTAATGTATGTGTGTTACTGCATACCATGCAGGCTGGTGGGGGGTGGAAGAAAGGGGAGTGACTGCCTGCGTTCTCTCTCTATTCAACCCTGGGTAGCTCTAATTCGGCCCCACTAGAGGAGGCTGTCAAACAGGCTTCCTCTAACATGGGTTTGGTCAGAGGGGCCCGTTCTGGTGAAATCTGTATTGGAATTGCACTGGAACAATTGCGCTTAGCAGTGACTTGCAACTTCCTTGTTTGAGCTGCTTAACTGGCATCTAAAATTAGCCCTCAGCCAGCCACACAGAACTTTCTTCCTGCTAAACTAGCCCATAAAAGCAAGCGTCAGTTGTGTTCTTCTGGACTTTCAAAAGCCCACTGTCAAACCATACTGCTTTGAGAGCGACCACAGCTGGGACAGTGGTGTCAAGGTATGTTATAAACGTGGTCTGTTCAGGCCCCACTTACAGGCTGAGGAAATGCCTGTTGCCCGCTAGGTTCATGCTGGCATGCCACAGACATAGCTCGAGTCAAATGCATCCCCTGGCAACATGCTCCCTGTAACTCTGCCCGGGAGAGGACAAAACTGATCAGCTGCAAGTTTGCATGGCTCGTAATCTAGAACAAGGAACTTTTATTAGTCTCCCAAGGAACGCAGAGCAGATATCATGGCTTTGTGTGCTTGATTCCTGTAAATGGGGGAACTGAGCATGGTTTTCAAACCCTGGGCATGTGGTTAACATAACTGGGATGTTTTAGGGCATGGGCACACCTTGTTGGATGCCAGAGATTTGGGCCTCAGTTCACCCTGCCTGATCTGCAGTTGGTCATTTTAAATGATTTAGGGCTCAGTGCTTTTATGCTGCTTTTAACAGTAGGCTCGTGTTGGTTGAACAGGTAATGTATATTGTCTCTGCCCAAGTAGCGAAGTGTGCTGAAATTGTAGGAAAAGAGAGGAAGAAGAAATGCTTTGTAAATGAATGTCATTGAAGCATAAAAAAGTTCCTGTTTTAAGGTTGAAGCCCAAGCAGATCACTGGTGGTGGGAGATGGTCTTTCAGCTCCAAGTTGCTGATTCAAATAAGGCTGGGTCAGCAGTGACCATCTGATGGCTGGTCATGAGATGCATTTGCTCTCAGTCCAGCGTGCCTACAAAACCCACCAGAGCAGATGCACTGACTTGCCCCTTTATTCAGTTCTAAGTTTGTCTTCCAACAATCTGTAGAGACTAAACTCTGCGCTCCTGCCCAAGAGGCAGGCAGTCCAAGTTGAGACTGAGAAACATTGACTGAGCAATGTGGGGAATCTTGGGTTGCTTAAATTCTGCCCAAGCTGTATCTTTCTCCAACACTATTTTAAAAAAGTAAACAAAACTGTTTGGACAGAAATGTTTGTCAAAATCAGCTCAAAGGGACTGATCCTGACTCTACTGACGTCAGTGGAAGATTTAGCCAGCGTCTTCAGTGGATGCAGGTTCATCCCCCTATGAGATCTGCCCATCTTATGAAAGTTTGAAGCAAGACATAGCTTGCTATAATTTTGAAGCGAACATAAATTCAGTGCATAAGGCTACAGCAAGCAAAAATCAGGATGTAGTGTTTGCCAGTAGCACAAAACGGGGGAAGTGACAATAATCCAATCTAATCAACCCATATAACATAAGGTATGAAGGAACTCTCAAATTCAATTGACTTCTTCCAATACCTAAACGTGTGTAGTTATTTATTTTTTTGGCATTGTGCAATATTTGGTGAGAAGTGAATGATGTACATGGTTTGCCTTTTGGGAAAGGTATGTTATCCTTAGCTTATGAAAATTGCTTGTATATTCCTTCTGTTTATTGTTCAATCAATTGATGCTTCATGCTGTGTTGTTTACTTCTAACTTGTTTGAGATATTTTTAAATATATGTACAAATTTTGCAGAATAAACTTCCAGTTACTGACAATATAAACTCACCAGTCTCTTCAGTTTGGGTACAATTTTACCTCCATCTTTATAACTGCCTGCATACCATACAGGCGTGATTTTTGGCACTCAAGACTCAGACTGTACACGTACACCAGGATGTTTGCATACTTTTGTTTGCAGGTTTGTAGATTGTAGATTTGTGCACCTACTATATGTTTGCACAACTTACTCTTGAAGATTTCGACACATTTTGCAGACTTCTGCAGCATATAATTATCTCAATGGCAAATTTTACTCAAATGATTTAAATGTACAAAAATCATTTACTGATTGATTAAAATGAATATTATTTTTAAAAAAACGTGTTTCAGTAAAGTCACATTGTGTCATATTTTATGTCCAACTAACGTACTTTTTGGGGATTTTACATCTTGGAAAGTAATATTTTTGAATCAGGTCCACTTCCTGATTCTCATATACTTAAGCTGGTGCAACTGTTCAGATCTCCAATACTGTAGGGAACATTTGAACTGATACTGTACATTTTTCCATGGTATTTTTCAATTGCAAGAAAACACTGGCTTGTGGTTATGCTTTCTAAAATGTTCCCCAAAATACTAGGTTTAGAATACTTAACAGTATCTGTAAAGGCTGATGTGAATGTTAGTGCTTATGAAAGTGTGTAGTAGCAGGAGGGAAGCATGCGTGTTTCTTCCAAAACATACGAACCCTGCATCCGTTCCTTTCTTGTCCTGGTTTTCGTATAGCCCTTCTAATGTGCATCTCAGCCCTAATCTCCCTTCGTGTAACCCTTCTATTTCAGTGATCTGCCCTTACAGCTGATACTGCCCCTCACAGTTGCAGAACTCCGCCCTCTAAGATCACCAAGTTACTTAGCACCTCAAACGCACACAATGGCTTAACTTAGAGTAAAACATGTTGGGATGGTGTTGCTAATGCAGCCCAGAGTCAAACCCACTGCAGCAGATCCTTCAGTGGGAAGCCCTTAGTTTGACTGTGGAATTTGCCTCCAAATCCACCCCTTGTTGCAAAATTGTACTCCGGAATCTAAGTTTCATGTTAATGAGTGGTCAGGGCTCTCATTATTCCACCCCAGCCTTGAAAAGCCAGACCAAAGCATCTGGACCACGTGCAGGGGATTTTTATCTGCTGCATCTGAGTTTCAGTGATAATTCTGAGCGCGCTAGGTTATAGCTTGAGTGCTGGTTCTTACTGTTTGGCGAGTATTGGATGGAAGAGGTGAAACAAAGATCAGTGTGTGTTCTCCTGCCACCACCTGAGGAGGTGGAGTTGTGGACAAAATACTTTAACTGGGTCTCAATCTTATTAGGTAAAAGTGCTGTTTGCACGCTGCAGCTCAGGGAACAAATGCTGTGCGTACACGACTGAGTGGTAGTTACACTTCCCCCGGATCTTTTGCATCTTGCAAACCTGGCTTTGTCATTCTTTGGAACCCTGCTGTTCCTACATTCTTGAGCTGCACTGCCTGTGTGATGGCAGCAGGTAATCCTTGAAAATTAAGGGTTTCTTCCTGAAAGATAAAATGTTCATGTTTAGTTTCCAGTGCTTATGGCTGCCACTGCAGCATTTCAAGTGGTAATTTTTAACTAGTTGATTTTAGTTTTAAAACCTATGCTAACCAAAAAACAAGTGCTTTACTGTCACAATTCTACCTTAGAACAATCTATCAGCCATTTAACAGCCTGTGCTGTTGGTAACAAATGGAGGTGCTTATGTTTCAATGTTTTTAGCAGGTCTCTATAGGTTATTATGGGGAGAGGATTGGGTATGGCCATACCATGCCTTCAGCAATAAACTTTGAGCAGGGCTTTGTGCTCAAGATTAGGACAAACAGTAGGAGCAAGACACTTCCTTTAATAATCCTAGATACCCCAGCTAGGGTTTTCTTTCATTTAGTGAAGAATTAAACACCCCAAAATGGATTCCAATCTAGGGGTTGAACTGAACTGGCGATAGACTCTTCAGTCACACTAAAAGGTACAGAGAATGCTGATCCGTTAACTGCAGCACAAGAATTTGGAAAAAAGAGTTGGGTTCTCTAGTCTAGAGTGGGTTTTATTTGTTTTTTTTAACTATGTGCTTTACAGAAGCCTAACGTGGACTTTGACTAGGAAGCGGAATGTTTATAATCTGATTGTTTACTGTTCTGTCCACAGTTTGATTTGCCTTGGGTCTTGACTTACAGGAAATTCATAGTTGAGGTCATGTTTTGGGGGTTATGAAAGAGCAGAATTATGTTTGTGAAGTGCACTTCTATGTTTAGCTGGCCTATCTTGAGCCACACATTTTCTACCTTAATTCCCCCTCGTCACTGAAGTTCTTTGTGATGTTTCCTATAATTCTGAACAAGCACCAAAAGCTTAAAACCCCCCAAATTTCAGGTAGAAAGCCCACAGAAGACTGAGGAATTTCAGAGTGACTTAACCAACCTACAGGCATGGGTAACATGGTGGTTGATGGAGTTCAATGTTCATAAATGCAAAGGAATGCATAATAGAGGAACAAAATAGTTTACATGTATCTTATGAAATGAAGGGACCGTGTTCTCATTATTGACAGCTCAACAAAGATTTGTGCTCAGTGTGCAGCTGCGGTCAAAAAAGCAAGCCAGATGTCAGAATTCGATTGGAACTGGATAAGAGAATATTATGGAAAATGTCATAATATAAAGCAATAGTACACCTTCAACAAAATGTGCATAGTCCTGGTCACCCCATCTCATAAATGATAATAGAGAATTTGAGAGGATGCAGAGAAAGGTAACAGGAATGACTAGGGGCATGCAAAATGCTCATGAGAAGACAGTAAAGAGATAGATTGATTACCTGAGAAAGGAGGCAAATAAGACGTACTTGATAAAGTATAAAACAACGAAAGGTGTGTATCAGGAGTTTCTGTCCTCCCTTTCTCTCAAGACAAGAACAAGAGGACATTTGATGACGTTGCCGGCCGTCACCCAATGCACAGGAAGTCAGAAGCCAATGAGCCCAAAGAGCAAAACTACAAATGGCAATGAAATGGCAATAAGTCTCTAAAAGTCCAGCATGATGGTGACTTTCCAAGATCCTCCTTGCTGCCTGACCTGGGCTAAAGGAAAACAATTCTCTTCTGAAGACCTCCTTGTGTCTTCCAGTTAAATCCCTGGTCTAAGAAGCCCTTAACTTAACCTGTTCCTTAGTCGAAAGTTGTAACTGAATGCACCTCTGTGTTCACACCATACACACTGTTGTAATAATCTTTGTACAAAAGATGCCTTGTGAGGTATCATTTAAAAACTAATAACTCACAGGTCAATAATATCATGGTAAAATGTATGTAATAACATTATACGTAAAGTTACGAACATAAACTGAAATCACGACTGAAGTGTGTTTACCAGACAGACCTAGGGAGTGGGTAAACCTATTTCTCAAAGACAAAGGACAAGTTAATGCCTGGCCAGGTGCCATCAAAGCTGATGGGCCATTAAGTGGCTATTCTTTGGCCAGGAAAGGGGGCAGGAACAAACAGATCTGCATGTTAGCAAACAACTAAGCAAACCTCCCCTTCCACCAGCTTCCCTTGCTCTCAGCTGGAAATAACTTTATCTAAGGGTCACTCAGGAAGATGCACTTCAAAAGGTGAATGAACTATAAAAGTGAGAGGCAAAAACACCCCAAGTTATCGTTCACCCTATCCATCTTCATTTTTGTACCTAAGACGACAAAAGAAACAGCTATTGGACTTTGGGAGAGGCTAATTCCTGACCTGAAAAGTTTGGTCAGTAATGCTCTTATAAGGATGTGGTAAGGACTTTACTTTGAATTAAGTATAGTTTGTTAAATAAGGCACTAGCTAAAATTTTATCTTTATTTTTCTTGTAACCATTTCTAACTTTATGCCTCATTACTGGTACTCATTTAAAATCTGTTATTAAACTTTATTCTTTAATTGAAACTAATTTAGTGTGTTTCAATCTAATTGTCTGGGTAACTCCATTTAAGATGGCAAGTTATGTATTGTTCTCTTAAAAGGACAATGGACCTAAGATATCTGGACTGTCCAGGAGACGGCTGGACAGCACAGAACATACATTTTTGGAGGAAAAGAAGGGACTGGGAGCATGCTGGGCTCACCTGGTAGCAGTTACCAAGACTGGTGAGAACCAGCATGTGACCAAAGAGTGGCTGGGGGGCTACAGTTACACAGAGACATTTAGGGGCACCTGTATGCGGGAGGCAGTGAGCGATCCAGGCTGGGAGCTACAGCAGCCAGGCATTGCAAGGCACCCCATGTTACAGGGCACGTGATGACACATCCCCTCACTGTTCTGGAGGACACCTGGAATGTCACAGAGGTGCGTCTATTATAAATTGTTTGTGTCTCTGTCTTTCTTAGAAAGGCCACCAAACACATTTGGGGTTTATGGGCCAAGCCAACTGGGAGATATGAGGCAAATCCAATTCAAATTTTTTTCCAAGAGTCAACAGGAGGGACGGTCTAAGAAACGTAATTTTGAAACTCTCTGATTCCACCTCCCAGCTCCCAACACCTTCTGCCCTCAGAGGAGATGTACCATGGGAAATTTCAGGAGCAGTAGTTTTTGGGGAAACATACATAGGAGAGCAGAATTGAATATTAGGCTTAAAGTAGGTAAGCTAGTTAAAACTTAAATGCAGAGTGGCTTTTGCTGCTCCACAATTCGGGAAAGGGGAGGGAGGGGGGTCTCTTGGACAAGTTTTGGGTAGTTTCTGCAAAGATGTAGGGTTGCAGTCACAACTACCTCACCTAAGGCATTTTAGCTCATCAGGCTTTAGGTACAGTCATTTGTATTACGCCCTAGTCACAACTGGAGCTGCATTGTACGAGTGCTGTCCAAACACATAGCAAGAGACAGCCTGTGCCCTGGGGAGCTTGCAGAGTACGTAGAGATGAAGGATGGAAGAAATATTATTAACCCCATTTTATAGATGCATTTCTGAGGCACAGATTAAATGATTTGTCCAAGCCCGCAAAGAAAGTCTGAGACAACAACAGAACCCAGCTCACCCGCGCCCGCCCCCAGTGCCGTGCGCCATCCTGCCGTGCTACTCGCACACCTTTGTGCCAGGCAAACGAAGGCCACGAGGCAATAGCGCTACAGAGCCGGGGCCAACACAGCAAAGGACTGCCAGCCCCAGTGCTGCTCTTTTATCTGGCACAGAGGGGACCTCTTACCCGACGCCTGTGTCCTCATCCCCCCCAAGGCTCCTGGCTAGCCTGCCCTTGCCACGGTCACCTCTTGACTGAGCGCCACCGCCTGAGGGTCCCCAAGGAGCAGGCCCGGGAGCCGGGGGCTCTGTGCTCAGTGCGGCTGGCGGCCCGTCCCCAACCAGCCGGTTTGGCAAGTGGAGGGGGCATCCCCCAAGGCAGTGCTGGGGGGGGTGGACACAGGGAGGGGTCCCCTCCCCGGGGCTGCCCGGGCTGCTCCCTCTGCAAGGCCCCGTACCCCCCGCCCAGGGGAGGGGCACGGCCAGGCCGGGTCTTGCCCAGCGCAGGTTAAAGCAGCTCTCCTGTGTCTCCCTGGGGGGACTGCCTGCCTGGCCCGGCCACCGCCCCCCCCCCGAGACACCCCCCACGGCTCCCCCGCGGGCACGCGCTAGGACTAGCGCCCCCTCCTCCACGGCTCCGCCCGCGGGCACGCGCTGGGACTAGCGCCCCCTCCCCCACGGCTCCGC
>ML675609.1:4474267-4563658 GCA_007922155.1 Mesoclemmys tuberculata
CCGCCCCCGCCCCACACCCGCAGCGCGCTGGCTCGCGGCGGCAGCGCGTTTCCGAGCCCGCGGTCCTCGCCGGGCGCTGACGAGCGTTTGGCTCCCGCCCGCCACCGTACAGGCGCGGCGGCCGCGCTTCCGGTGTGCGGCCGGTGACGTGGCCGGGGCAGCGGAAGTGGCCGCGTCTCGTCGCGGGCGGCGGCTGGTCGGTCGGGTCGGGCCGGGCCGGGGAGCGAAGGCCGCCGGGTGTTGCGGTGCGGACGCGGGGAGCCGGCGGGGGATGGCGCTGCCCAGGCTGCTGCTGTGCGCGGCCGCCGCGGCGCTGCTGCTGCTGCGGGCCCGGGCCGACGAGCACGAGCACACGGTGAGGCGCCGCCCGCCCCGCCCCCCCCAACGGCCGGGCGCGGGGCGGGGGCGGGGGCAGCGCGGGAGGGTCACCCTGTCCCCGGGGCGTGATGGGGCCCTGCGCGCGGGGCGCGGGTTCATTCCTGGCGGTCGCAGCGAGGAGGGTCCGTTCCCCTCCCCTCAGCGGGGTCATTGCTCCTTCCCCTAATGGACTCGTGCCAGTCTCCACGCCCCGCTGCCCCCCCCCAGCTGCTGAGGGCTGGGCGGGCCCTGTTGTCCGAAGAGCCCGTCTCTTGTCAGTCACCGTCCGATCCACGCACCCGTGCCGCGTGCACGGCAGCTAGTGGTACCCTGCATGGCCAGCTCCCCTTCGGGTGGGGTGCGCATGGCCGAAGAGGAACTAGATCGACTGGACGACAGCCTCAGTTTCCCCGACTCCTTGCACTTCGTCTTGCGTGTGCGCGTTTCTGGTGCTGGGAACTGCTCCCTGAACAGGTGCACACTGGTTCTGTGGCTTTGACGACTTTTCTAGGGCAGTGAGCAAAGGGCTCACATGTGCAAAGTGGTAAGTGCCACAACTGCAAAGCATTATTACAACCGTGGGGTTTATTTTGAGTCATGAAGGTGAGCAAAATGGAAAAGGATCTGAAACTTACTCTTTCATTAGCAAAGGGATTACAATCTAAAAGTAAGGACCAATAGACAAACCTCTACAGTAGTGTCTCCAGCTTAATTTTCTCAGTATTTGTTTGTGACTTACATGCGTCAAGTCATTTACAAGTGTGTCGTAGATATCAATGAATTAGTGTATTTCAACTTAATTACAGGTAGGTAGCATACTTAATTTTCTCAGGAGAAACTTGTAAATGTTTTTCTACACCCATGCAGCTCTGCTAGTTGTTGTGTGGACAAGCATTTTTAAAGCCATGGTGTCCTAATTCTGTTTTTAGGTTACACATTTTCCTGTAGTAAGGGCCTCAGAATATGCTAGCTTTTTGTCTTTGGAGGTCTGATTTCAGATTTGAATTTAGATTTGACTAAGGTTTTAGGTGAATAGTGCTTCCTTCACAGAGGATGCTTGCACCTGCTATAAGACAGCCATATAGGCTGGCATGAGTTTTACAGACTGCTCCAAAGGAAACTTTGCTTTGGAATAGAAGGAATATGTTGCAGTGTATCAACTCAGAAGTAGAAAATAGAGATTGAAGAATAGCAGCAGTATTGTTTGAGAAGAAGCTTGTACAGTCCCAGACCCTAATTGAAAAATGTGCATTTAAGTAAAGAGCGGTGTTATGGTGATGAATGCTATAAAAATGCTTGATATGTCAGGTGATGAGGAAATTCTACAAAGTGATAGTGATTTTAAAGCGAAGTTGCTTATATGTTGCTGGATCCATTCCTAACTCCCTTTAATATCAGAATTACATGTTTTGTCTCCTGCATTACGGAAAAAAGTAGTTATAAACTAAGATGCAACACTGACACAAAACTTAGAGTAGAAACCATCAACTTCTTCCCTAGCACTGTGCATTGGTAACCCATCTGCAGTTAAAGGTAAGTGGTCTTAAACTATTTGGTAAATCTCCTGGCTTCCAAATCTGAATTTTCTTTACAGCTTAAAATAATTGCAACATTTATAAACACTGCTTATTCATTTAATAGAGCTTTATGCATTGCATGATATGCTTAATCTGTGTTTAATAAAACAATAAACAGGTTTGGTAGACATTATTTACGCATAAACTAACTGAAAAGCTATATGATGTCTGTAATTTCCTTACGGGGTTTTCCAAAGCTTGTGAGGTTGGTTAACTCTGTTCCCATTGGAGTTAGTGCCAATTTTATCATTAAATACACCCTTAATATACTTAAATACTGTGTATTTCTGTGTACTAGTTTAGGTCATAGCCCTTCCGTTGACACATTTTAGGCGCAAGTGTCTGCGCACGTGGGTCATTTTGCAGGATTCGCACTATAGTCTTGTATTTGCCTTCTTTTTTGAGAAGTTGGCATTTCTAATTTATTATTAGTGCTTTTTATGGAATGCCATTACAGCCAAAATATTTCATTGGTTTTATATTTTTTAAGAATGAACACATCGAGTAGTTCTTAGGTCCTGAGGCTAATTTGTAATTGTTTAGGTAACTAAATATTTTATGTTTCAAACAACATTTTAATATTGGTAGTTTTGTCATCCTTTCCTCTGAATTACTGCAATCTATAAAAGGGCCACTCAGACTCCTCAGTTGAAATAGTCTGATGTGTTCACTGAAGTGTTGAGATGATGGTTGGGTTTTAATAGCAGGTGAATTTTAAACTCTTGTTTGTTGCCTGAAACACCTCCAGAAAGCATTCGTTACTTTTTTTTACAGTAATTTCTTTTCTTTATAACTTCAGGAACGTATAGAGAAATATTATGCAAGCTATTTTTTGGAAGAGAGAATTTGCTGGCACTTTTATCTTTATGCACTCTTTTGGCATTGTCATGTGGAAAAACTTAAACATTTGCACAGAAATTGCGTGTGGGTGGATTAATTGGTTTTAAATGACCAACAGGTACAGTTCGTTCTCATAGATAATGTGTCATATAATTAAAATAACATTTAAAAATAACTTTGCCATTGTACCCTTTTTGACCAAGAACAGTCCTAAGGTGACCAGAACTTCAAGATTTAAATATTGAAATGTATTAGCATAAGTGAAGAGAAATTGGGTCATAGTTTAGAGATTAAAATCTTTATGGTTTAATGGCAAATATACCTTAAAAACATCTTGTATTCCAATGAAGTTGCTGGAAAAGAATTCAGCGTTTTAATTGTATACCCGTTCACTAATTTATATATATTTCTTTACAGAGTCTTAATTTATAAATCTGCTCTTTGCCCACACAAGCACCTCTTGTGCCGTTTTGTCCACCAAGGGTGCTAGCACCTTAAAAAAATGCTAGAGTAGACAACACATCGGTGTTTTTAAAATAGCCTCTGATCCTACTTGAAGTAACCTTAGATGGTAGGGTAAAAATGTGTGTCTGGTCTGCAGTACCACTGTTGCTAGTACTGATGGAGTAGCAGAAGTGCTAGATGAATGGTACAAAAAGTCTTAATATGGATTCACCCTCGGATTCTTCCATTATTGAGGAACATTCTGGGTATCTGCTAGCATTGTGTTAATGTGGGAGAACTACTAAATGAAACTGGCTGCTCTATTTTAGTTGTCCAGGCTGAATGAAGTGCAAAAATTAAAAAAGCAGCAAAAGTGGTGAAAAATAAACTATATTGTAGATGAGTTTTAAAAAATAATCTAACTACTAACATGAATAAGGAAATGGATTTTTAACCTGATAATGTGTGTTAAAGCTCATAAATCTAAAAAGTGTATTTATAATTCTTGATTTGAACAATTATTATTTAGCTGAAATAAATGCACTTACAAAATTGATACACAAAAAGAACGTATTTGAATGTGCATTTGTTCTCAGTACCCTCTTAAAGAATACATTCTCCAGCAATTAAAGTAGGCACACTTTCTGAACAGTTCATGTCCCCAGAGGTGTAGAAATGGTAGTAAATATAGGATTTCCACCCTTGTAACTGATTGGAGTCACCTAAGTCTGAAGTTTTCCCTGCCATTGTAAATATTATCGTCCATGTGAGTATACTGTTTTGGTACTTGAGTTAACCTTGGCACATTATATCTACAAGGGGCCAATAAAACTTGACTTAGGGAAAGCAAGCTAGGGTATATTTCAGCACAGATAGCATGTTTGCAGATCCCATTTCAAAGCAGGTGAAATAAACATAACAGAGCAGACTCAATATGCTAAACAATCGTCTGTTACTGCTGGGAGGTGAAAGAGTAAGTCTGGCGCCTTGATCGTACCATGTACTATATAGCAGTTGACAGGGCCTAGAATTCAGAGGGGGTTAAAGACAGTGTTACTGGACATAAATTTGCCCCACCGAAAATCAAAAATGTAAGTTGAAATCCCAGGTTTAACTTATCATGAACATGAGTTGTGGAAGTTGGGCTTTATCAGCAATGCTTGATGTATATTGCATGTGCATGAGGCATTGAAAGGATTAGTAATTTAAGTTTACCCATCATTTTATGTAATTAATTCTCTCGCATTTATATAGCTGTTCTTTCATTGTTATCCTCTGTGCTGTTTTGCCTTGGCAGTCAGTCCTTTTTTCCTGAAATACTGTGGTGCTGTTGCTTCAGAGAATAGAGTTCTGGTAAATTTCACTTTGAACATAGGAGTAAAGGAGCAACAAAGTATCTAAATGTGAAGGTGTGTCAAGGGATGCAGCATCTTGATTGGTTCTTGCTATCCCATTGAATTATTATCAGATAAGCTTCAGTAGCCCAACACTAATTCTCCATGGTACTGATGTATCAGACAGATGTTTTCAGGTAAAAAAAAAACAAATTCCAGACACCTTTCTGCTGCACCCTCTTAGTCAGTTGTGTGGAGTTAAGAAACACACAGCCTGCAGGCTAACCTTGTTAATCCAGGTTTACCATGCTAATTTCTCCACTCTTATGAAGGATCCCAAAGAGAGCTCTAAGCTTTTTCCCACTTGAAATGAGCTCTGTGGAGGGGAAGGGGCTTGCGACATACACACCATGTGCCTAAGAATGGTCTGGCTCTTGCTATGTTTCTTTTTAAAGTATTTTCAACTTTTCTTCACAAACCAAATAGGCGATTATTTTATGTTGCTTGTTGCATCTGGCTTCAAAGTGACACTTGGTTTACCAGCTAATGGAAGAAATTCGAAGCACTAATCCATACTACAAATGTAGCTGTAAACTAGCTTGTGTTGTGCCATGATCAGTGGTATCTCTAATGTCTTATTGATAGTATGGATGTTATATTTGGTCCTAATTCTAGTCTTTATAGACTTAGGCCTACCAGAAAAAATGTTATAATCACATTGTCCTGTGCAGACTAGCACTAAAAAGTGGCAGTACAGATGCCCCATCAATGACAGTCCTGCTAGGCAGAACATGGTTATACTTTACCTCTGTCTTCACAGTGTGCAGCCATGGATTTTATTATAGCAGTCTGGGAATTTAGTAATTCTTCTATTCAAATTTTTTGGTTCACTCTCTGAAATATGTAAGATGCTTTTAATAAAGCTTAACACAGTGTTGCCCACAAGACTCAATTCTTTGTTTCTCTAGGAACAAATCTTAAGTGCCTTTAAAAATTTGCCAGTACACTTTGCTTCAGGTGTGTCCCTTAGTAACTTATTACAGTGTGGTAACTGATACACAGCTAGGGTCGTTTCTACATCAACACAGGAATTTATGGCTTTTATCCAGGGTTATTAAAATCCTTTTTTAAGGAAAAGACCAACCTGTTGGATTTTGTTTTTGATTGTTGAACTTGTCACTCCGAAGTACTAACATGAACATATTTTAAGGATTTTTTTATGCTAAAACATTAGGCTCAAATTTCATTTTGAATATAACTTTAACTGTTAATAGAGGAGTGGCCACATCCAAGGTTCTTATGCATATTGAAGAACAACAAGAAAATTAGGACTGTCTAGAAACCTATGGGTGGAGTGACTGGAAAGAGTGGTGTGGCTAATGTGTGGAATCAACGGCAGACAGAGTCAAATTAAGAGCTTTGTCAGAAGACCTGCACTTGTCCGGACAGCTCAACATCCCTGGGGGGTGGGGGTGGGCGGTTATAGATTGGTTGGTTGGTTGGTTTGATCATAACAGTGTCAATACTTTTTTTTTAAGCAAGTTGATGTGTGTCCTTAGATACAGACTGGATACATTTAGGAATGATAGGTCTGACTTATTAGTGGACTGGGTGCCACGGGAGGTCTGTCCCCCAAGGAATTTACAATCTAAGTTGAACATACTACAAAATTCATTGTAAGAATGTATTGCGAGGATGATGGTAATAATAGTAAAAGATACTTTCAAGTTCATTGTTTTTGTATATAGCTTTGTATGTTTTGTATAACAAGTGGTAGTTCTTCCTACTTCTAAAAATCAGTTTCTGTTTCCAACCACCTAAATTCTCTAATACTTCTGTTGTGTGCTTAATTAAGGAGGGAACAGTTGGCTTGGCTTGTAGTAATTGTAGTTGTCTTGGCTTCTTGGCAGATCATGCTTTATACTATTAAGAGAATGACAACTGTTATTTGTAAGATCGCTACACTCTACATTTATCTTTGTGGCACTATATAAATATGGTGCTTTGTAGGCAAGACATGAGCTGTCCCTGAGAGGGTTTACTGTCGAAGATGCAACAGAGTTAATTTGTTCTCTTTGGCAAGAGCTGTTTCTGTCTTCAGGGATATTGTGACATGGCCAGGTACTGGTTTGAGTATTTCCTATATTTAGGGTTTTTTGTTAGTATAGCAAGGGAATGTGATAAACATCAAGGAATTATTTCTTACTGGAATGATTGAAGTTGTCGTCTTCTGATTATTTTATTCTTTGAAGAATGGAGGCTTAAAGGGTGTGGGATAGGATATTATTGCTGTCTAATTATGAAGTTTATTGAACGATGAGGAAGAGATGTATGTTTCATTGTATTTTGGTGGAGATTATTTTTGCATCTTTGGTTCTTGCTAGATGAAAGCTCAGATCAAAACTAGTTTGCTGGTAGTAAGGTGGGAGGAGTGCTAGTAGCAAATGCTATTACCAATAAATCGGGGTGAATTGATTTAAATCAAGGCTATTTAAATCACTGATTTTCTCTTGGTGATTTAAATCAAGTTTCCCATTGATACCACTTCACATATTACTTAACCAGTAGTGCAAATATGATCACTAAGACATATTAATTTACAACTTGATACAGCATTTTACAACATCTAGGAGGGTATACCGTGTGTAATTTTTGAGATAACAATTTTTATTAATTTAGGAAATAGTACATAATACTCATTACCTGTGTCAAGCTGCAGATGCAGTGGCAGTACATTAGGAATGGTAAGAACTAAATCTCTCACACAAACACAATAGCACTTACATTTTATTAAACTAGAACTTAAATGTTACATAAATATTTCACATTTAGAATTGCAGCAGTCTCCTGAATTGCTGGCTGATGGCTGTCCTTAAACCTGTTTTTTTAATTTTCAAATTTTATTAACTCCGACAGGTCATCACAACACTAAACATATGCTGTCCTTAAAACTTCTACAACTAAGGCTATGTCTTGACTGCAGCGTGAAGTCGACTTACTTAAAACTGACTTTCACCCGCCAATTTTTAGAAGTCGCTGGAGCATGTCCACACCACACTCCTTGTGCTGGGCTCACGTGTCCACACTTGCCACGCTTGTGTTGACATACAGAGCAGTGCATAGTAGTTTGCTATTGCACCATGCAACAAGCCGTGGGGGTTTTTGGGGTGAGTGTCATTGTCCCATGATGCAACGCTCCTTTCCTCTCCCTTCTTGCCCCAAACAAACAGGAAACCAGTTTTCGTGCTGTTGGTTTATGCCGTGCACTCGCCATTGCTGCGGAGACATAGTGCAGGGTTGAGCTAGCAACATTACTGTGAGCATCAGAAATACATCATGGCTTATCCTGGAGAATTTTCAAAGGAGAGCGAGAACCCAAAGCACAGGCAACAGTGATGTCCCCAAGGCCGCCCTGCTACAAGATATCAATTCCTGATTGCTGCAGGCTGTAACACATCACCTACAGTCCGTGGAGTGCTGATTCTGGTCCCGCAAAAGAAACACGGACTGGTGGGACTGCATCGTTATGCAGCTGTGGGATGATGACCAGTGGCTGCAGAACTTTATGTGAAAGGCCACTTTCCTTAAACTTTGCGCGGAGCTGTACCCCTCCCTGTAGCGTGTGAATACTCGCTTGAGACAAGACAAGCGAGACGGTAGAGAAGAGAGTGACCATCGCTCTATGGAAGCTGGCAACTCCTGATTGCTACCGCTCAGTTGGGAATCGGTTCAGAGTTGGTAAATCTACAGTGGGAGTTGTGTGATTCAAGTTTGCAGAGCCATCAGAAGGTGTCTGCTACGAAGGATGGTGACTTTAGGAAACGTGCAGGACATAGTGGACGGGTTTGCCATGATGGGGTTCCCAAACTGCGAGGGGACCATTGATGGTACGCACATCCCTATCTTAGTGCCTGCCCACTTAGCAATAGAGTACATAAACCGCAAGGGGTACTTTTCCATGGTGCTGCAGGTGCTTGTGGATCACAGCGGTCATTTCACTGACATCTATGTGGGGTGGTCTGGAAAGGTGCATGACACGTGCATTCTTAGGAACTCGGAGCTGTTCTCTAACATGCAGGCTGGCACTTTCTTCCCAGACCAAAAAATTCACATCAAGGGTGTGGAAATGCTAATAGTGATCTTGGGGGATCCTGCTTATCTCTTGCTCCCTTGGCTAATGAAGCCATAAACTTGACAGCGATAAGGAGCGTTTTAATAACAGGCTAAGCACTTGCAGAATGGTGGTGAAATGTGCATTTGGGTGTTTAAAGGCCAGATGGAGAAGTCTCCTTACTAGGCTGGACATGAGTGAAAAGAACATCCCATCAGTTGTATCTGCATGCTGTGTTATTCATAACGTGTGTGAAGTGAATGGGGAAGGGTTCCCCCAGGGTTGGACTGTGCCGCCAATTTTGAGAAACCAGATGGCAGCAATACGCTCTGAGCCAACCGCGGAGCGCTTTGCCTTCGGGAAGCATTGAAAAACAGGTTCTGCAATGAGACGCAGTAGTGTTTTCTGTGTTTTGTGCCTTTGCTTACCATCTCCCCTATCATCGATATCAGTACCCTCCAAAGTCCTCGCCAAACAAGCTATGAATAAAGAGACACGATGCAAATGATGCAAACTTTTGTTTATGAGCATTCAAGTCAGTGGGGGTGGGGGGTGAGTGTTCATTCACATCTCAAGGGGTAGTGTGGTTGTTCGCAAGATGGTTGTCAGTGTGGCTGCTGCTGCTTTCTGCTTGCCTCCACCGGGGTGGAGTGCACCACGTACTGCAGCCAGGCCATTCTCCTCCGAGACCACTTGGGGGTGGAGGAGGGCAGCAAAGCCATAGGCGGAGGAGCATTGTGGAGGGTTGCAGCGGGACTCAGTCCAGCCGCCGCTCCTCCTGAAGCTCCGCAAGCTGCCAGAGCATATCTGCCTGCTCTCACGTGATTCGCAGCATCTCCTGCTGGGTACTGCGATCGTGCTCCTGCATCACTCTTCAATCCTCCCTGTCCATGTCTATGTTTTGGGACGGAGCTCTATCTCAGCGGCTGCGGAGGTGTTCGTGAGCTTGCCAAACGTTGGCCCATGACTTTTTTTCCTCTTTCTCATCTGCAATAGTCTTTCCGCAGCACTTCGGAGGGGGAAGGGAGGTGGGCCAAGGCCAAGCTATCTACAGAAGGAAAAGGAATGTACAATGTTGCCATTGTTAGTAGACCCAGAAAACTGAAGCAAATGCAACAATGTATAAAATACTCCCCTTAGTGTGCACAAGGCTAAGCCAGACTGGCATTCCATTCCCAGCATCTCAGAAGGGTTGGCCTGCTGTGCCGTTATAGAGATGGTAAGCCAGGGGCACTTTACTGTGCTATAGAGGGGTTTAAGTATCTCTAAAAAGCTCATTTCGAATGTCCTGTATGAGAGGGCTGACCGTTTTGGGATGAGTTGGCCACAGTGTAGCTGAGGACAGCCGGGAGAGGGAAGGGGGTTAATAGTCTTGTCAGATACCATGGCAAAATTATTTAAGTGACTCAGTCAATAAAAACGGGCCTTGAGAGGTACAGAGTATGGGCTGTATAGCTCGGGTACTTTAAACATGCACCGGCTTTCCAACGTGACCATGAGTGATATCAGTCTCCTGAGGGAACGCATGAGGAAAGAGAAGATTTGCTGCACACAGCAGGGTACCGGCCTGCCCCTTATGCTGCTGTGCTGTGTTTCACCATGATTCCAGCTCACTTGATTGCAAAGTATCCTACTGTGGAGGAAGAAACAAGACCGCCCTCCCCTGAAACCTTGTGCAAAGGATAACAGATTACCTACATGAAAGTTTCCTTGAGATATCGACAGATAAATCTTGGAGCATACCTCTGCACGTAAATAATCTGTTCTGGGAGTAAACCCCCCCCCACACACCTATAAAGTCCTCTGAAATCCCCTTCCGCCCCCATTTAAAAGGGCATAACTGCAAAGAAGAAAAACTTACCAGATGTGCCTTCCCCAAGATCATTATTGTTGTCCTGTGCGTTGCTGGACTGCTCTAGGGTCAGGAATGGGTCCTGACTGTCTGGGAGAATGGACACCCTGCTCTCTTCATCCTCCTCCTTGTCCATGGAGCTCTCATCATTCTCCCTGGACTGGGATAATGCTGTGTGGCGGCACCTTGGTGAGGTTGCTGCTGACAATTGCATGCCACTCCATAGAAGTGACATGTTTTAGGCGTGGAGCCAGAAGGGCTGTTAGCTTCCCTGGCTTTTTGATATGACTGCTATAGCTCCTTGATCTTCACGTGGCACTGCTGCTCCTTTTTCTTGTGTCCCTTCTCCAACATGCCCTGTGATATCTTCCCGTAAATGTCCAAATTTCTTTTGCTGGCTTGCAGCTGAGCCATAATGGACTCCTCAACCCACAGACCGATGAGATCTAAGGCTCCATACTGAAGCGTGTTTGGGCCTTGCAGTAGCCGTGACGAGTTCAGCTACAAAGCTGTCTCCATGCTGGCTACACATGAAATGAACATTCACATTTTCCCTGGGGCATATGCGGAGCGTCCATTTCCAGATTGCATGGCCATGTTAATCACAGAGCGCAGATATCCAGAGCTGTCACAACAGGGCATTTATAGGATACCTCCCAGAGGCCATTAACATTGAATTACATTATGCTCAGTCTACACTGATGCAGAATTGAACCATGAAATTCCAATTATGCGCTACACCACTGTTGGGTTTAGACAACCTGGAGTCCCCAGTCTGCCCCCGGCTTCTTTTCATCCGCCGGGGCCACCATTGATTTTGGGTTCATGCGGGCCAGACAAAGCACAGCGACCAATATGATTGCAAGCCATGTCGTTTATTCCAGGGCAAAAGCCATCTTATATAATACTTCATGCACTGCTCACATCCTCTTCTTGCAGTTACTGATTGGTTAAAAGTTGCAAGCATACACACAGCACAAGCACAAGCTGATTCTCATGGATAGCTTAACATTTCCCACAGCTGCCTAATATTATTCTGTTTACCTCCTGGACACTGAGCTAAGAAAGAAGAAAGGGAGGTGTCCGCTGTCCTTGGCCGGCTTCCACCTGCCTAGGCAACCTTATCTAACTCTCACGTCCTTGGGGCCTAGCACTGTAACTTCCCATCCCAGGCATCAGGGCCGTGTAAGGATTGTAGATCCCCACACACCACTTGCGGAGGTGGTTTTATTACATCAACTTTTGCTGCGTTTTAAATTGATGGAACTACCGTGCCAGTGATGTTACGTCAATCTGCACTGCCACCTCGTACACTGCCAGTGTAGACCAGGCCTAATTCATTTTCCCCACTCCCATTGTCATTTTTATTCCTAGACTGAAACAGAAATACAAGTTTTCCTGCTTTTTCAACTCCCAGTCGATTTCTTAGCTTTGAATGAATAATACCAAATGATGAAAATATTCTCTCTGTGCCTGCAGAGGAAACTACTGCTGTGAAAAGTTGGCTTAGCAACTGAAGGAACTCCGTTTCAAGGTGCCTGGCTAATGATTTCCACCAATTCAGGGGAGTGACTTTGTTCAAAACATCATCGGTAAACATGTACTGTTTAAATGGTTCCACTCTAGTCCTGAAATGTATTATGACTGGTATAACTGAGGAGTGATTTTGAGATGCCCATGCCATACCAACATCATCTTCAGAAGTTAGGCATCTACCTTTATATATGGGGTCGAGAATGTTCACAAGAAAATGAGGTGGAGTTCAGTGCTTGATCCATTCGCTTCTTTATTGCCTGCAGTTTAATGTTCTGGTGAGGTATTTCTTTCTTCAGTGTCTCTTGAAGTGCCCTCAATTTCAACAGCATCAGCAATGCAGCAACAATTTCTCTGAATTTGTTTAAGGCTATAGGATATAGGCTTCAATTCACTGAGCATATCCTCTACATTCCTCTTTAATCCCATGTAAGACACTCTGAATGAGATACTTTCGTCTATTTTATCATGGTTTTCTTCACAAAGTTTTATGAGAATAGGCCAGTTCTTAATAAATTGTTCAAAACAATCAACCACAGAATTCCATCGAAAATCTTGAGGGAGAATTAGTGTGGATCCTTCTGCTCTCTTCCGTGAAGCTGAAACAAAATGGTTGTTAAGGAACTATTTTGCGACGTCAACATTTTTTTTTATTCCTGGCGAAGATGTATTTAAGTCTTTGGCTAAAAGATACATTAAATGGGCACTGCGGCCATATGTTGTTAAGGAACATCCTTCCGCTTCTTCTTCTAAGTATCTTCTCATCTTTGTCATATTTGCAGCATTGTCTGTGACAGAACTGCACACTTGATGGTTGAATTTTTGTTCACAGTTTGTTACAGCTTCCACTGCCACTTCTTTTAAATATTCTGTCGTGTGAGCATTTCCTGACATATCTGTTGTTTTTCTGAAAGACATGCAACCCCATCTTCTGTTGTCACACAGGCATGTATTACTGGATCATTGTGTACATTGCTCCACCCATCAAGGCTTAAACTGGAAAATTTCCTCTCAGTATTTCTTGCACACTGTTCAAGTTCTTTCTCATAGACTGTATCTAGCAACCTTCCATCAATGTCTGCTCTGCCAGTTGGAGTGTAGCCTGGTCATAAGGACACAACCATGTCAATGAAGTATTTATTGTTAACAATACGAAAATGAGAATTTGTGCCATATAGGAACTGAGCAATCTTTTCATATGTGGTGTCTTGTTGGTATTTGCTGGTCCTTACTACAAACCCACCCATGGTTGTGGTTTTACTGGATGACTGAAATCTTTTGCTTGCTACTGATACTTTGTTGTCTGAAATATGTTTGTGATGAGATTTAATTGCAACTGTTACTACATTTCTCTCTCATTTAAAAAGTATTTTATAGACTTAAATTTTTTTTTTAACAAAATCAGATTTAAATTAAAAAAATCATTGATTTTTATCCACCCTGCACTAAATACATATGTGGCTTAAATAAGGTAATGACCGAGCAGGAAACTCAGTGGAATCTGATACTGTAGCTTTTCTCAATTCTTTGAGAGGCAATACAATGTGAAGTGAGGCAGGGGAAGTCTTTATCTCTTAATTTGCTTATTCAGTGGCCTGAGACTGAAATTGATAACTCGTTTCACAGTCTCCCACTGAATGGTCAACAACACACCACCATAACTCCATGTCATACCTCTCAGCTGAGAGGCAAGGGTTGGAGTGTCCATATACTGAATTCCCTTCACGCTTAGTTGAGTCCTCTCTCCCTAGAGCAAGATGATGGCACTTCGGGGTGTTGGAGAAAACTACATCCTTTCACTACCCATGTATCTGTTTTTTATTTGTTTTATGGTGGCATCTGGAAGCTGTTGTTGAGATCATGCTCACATTATGCTGAACTCTTAAAACACAATAAGAGAATCAATGCCCCAAAAGTTTACCGTCTAGTCACATAATTAACCTGTAATCTGTTCTGAGGACAAACGGAAGAATTTACTCACTAGGCCTGTCAGTCTGGCAGTTTTTTAAATTAACATTTGTATTTGAACAAGAAAACAGAACTCTAATGTCTTGTTTTAATACCTACTTAACTATAAAATTGGTTTAATTCATTTTAAAGGTGACCTGGAACGTTTAAAAGGTCCCATTCAGTAACAGACTGCCTGCAAATAAGTACATTATTAAAGGGGAGTTCATTTTTTTTCTTCACTCTCCATGGAAGATGAGTCCAGAAGTTTAAGAAAATTAACATAATCCACTACTGAAAGTTGTACAAAGAATGCAGTTCTGTTTACATGTCAGCATGTCGTCACCCATTGCATGAGAGAAACAGTACTGAAATTGGATCTTGATGGATAACACTTTGAGTACTTGAACATTTACTCAAAAAGTACTAGCCAGAGGATGCTGCAAAAGGCAAGTCAGGCATTACAAAAGGAGAGAGAGATGGGGATATAGCCTGCCAGTCTCCTAGCAGGATCAGGAACTTGGTGAGGAGCCTAATGCTCAACTTCAGTTGCTGAGTGAGAGGAGCTATCTTCCCTCCCCAGCTTCCTGCAAGGATGGATTGTTATGCTACACCAATATAACCTTTCAGGTTTGTGGTAGAGAGAGGGGAACCTTCTAGCTTTCTCTCCCACATGTTGTGTGGTTTTTCTTTGCTCCATCATCATCTCTTCTTCCCACTCCTAAAATCTGCATACTGCTGCTGCCTTCCCACATAGTTCAGTGAAACTGACAAATAATTGGTCAGTATTATTGCTGAGAATGTTGTGGTAGAGAAACTGACCAGATATTAATCATTGGCTGCAGCAGGTATAATATAGTGGAGAGCCTTGTTTTCTTTTATAAGTAGCTTTGACTTGTTACTAAAGTGGCATGATGGTATGAAAGGATTAAATCTTTTCTCAAAGCACAATGACACAAATGCATAAATCAGAATAAAACATATTTTAAGCACTTGTGCCTCAAGCAGTTGCAGCACTGTCCATGTGGGTTTGTAGCTAATTATTTGTAGGCCCAACTAGCAGTATGATGATTGACTATTCATAGTAAGTGTATTTAAGGACCTTTGTTCATTTGTTGAAATGAAAACTGTATAATTATATCCACCAGTTACCTTGACTGCGCAATAAAACATGCACTTATGTCTAATTGACATTTGATTCCTCTTTTCACTCAGAGCAGTTTATGAATATTTGTTCCATTTGTGCATAACTCAGTCTTTTGAGAACACTTTATTCTTGCATATTTATGGGGCCTGAATTTTAGCTCAGAAGTAGGACTGAAAATTGGATTTGCCATGTGCAAATACAGTTACGTGCACCTATTCCTGGCTTGAAAACTGGACCCGTGTGCTTTCATGGATTGATATAGTTGTCACCAATATATTGAAGTGGGGGGAAAAGGCTAGAGGTAAACTGCTTGTTAGTCCTGTAAAGGCTTTTAAAAGCACAACAGAAAAGCTAGTCCAGGTTAATACTTCACAAAGTGTATCACGCATGATAAGTTAAACACTTGGACTTTTATTTTTGTGAGTCCATGCCAACATCTGTATGTTAATGGAGGCTTTTATCTGAGGAATGCATATATTTAGTGTTGAAATAATGTAAGATAGGGCTTGAAAAAACTTATTAGACAGCTACTAGCTGGGAGACTACATTTTTTGGCCAGACAGAGCTGCAAGACAGATGAGGTTTTATGTGCTTTCACGGAGAAATTCAGGGCAAAACCCTGTCGAGAGGGCTAGCTTCATTTGCTACTTCTAGTTATTAAGGGGGAGGGTGATTGTGTTCTACCAGGGTACAATCTCTGCACCTGTATGCCTTCTTTATCTTTTGTATTGGCTATTGTATAAAATTACCATAAAGAAGTCTCTTCAGTGCTTTCTGTAAGTTACTATGCTTTCAGTTTCTCTGAATGTTACCTGTAAAGGGCCACTGATGCTTCATATCTGTATGCAAATATTTGTTTAAATGCCTAAGAGAAGCGGACAGAGGTGATTCCCTCTCCTTTCTGAATTCCCTAAATATATCACTTCCTCTCTAAAGAAAATGAAGACTGGATATGCTTAATTTTATTTTGACAGGCTTCTCATGTGTTTCAATACGCTTTCTTTCAGTACCAAGATAAAGAAGAAGTCGTTCTATGGATGAATACTGTAGGACCTTACCACAATCGCCAAGAGACATACAAATACTTCTCTCTTCCCTTCTGTGTGGGATCAAAAAAAAGCATCAGTCATTACCATGAAACACTAGGAGAAGCACTTCAAGGAGTTGAATTGGAATTTAGTGGTCTGGACATTAAATTCAAAGGTAAGAATTCTAAATCATATTAAAGAATCCCCTACATTTAATCTCTGAATCAGATATTCCTGGGTAAGAAACACAGTCAGTTCCTGTGACTAGTAGATTTCTCATTGTTGGTTACCACACTATATGAAAACAGAGGTCTTTATTACAAATGGTTTCTTAAACGCTCTAAATTTCTTTGTATGTCTGATTCACCCCTTAATTAAGATATTTGCTTGCAGCAGCTAATAAACTTTTGAGGTAACTGATGATGGCCATGCGAATGTTGCAAATGGACAGTGCTGAAGAAAATTGAAGAATGTTTGGTGTGAAAGTACATTGCTTTTATTTACTAAAGATTAAAATCTTTTCAAAATATAATAGTGCAGCTCTTAATTTATGTACAGAGGACATATAAAATAACAGCTCAATATCATGTGTTAGTACAGGTAAATATTTGAGGGGCTTCTCTTTGTTCTTCTATATTATTGCAATGAGGGCAGTTAGGACATTTGAGATATGTAGCCATCTATCCCCTATAGGAAAAACTTAGTATAGAATGTAAACAATGTATTGAGGTTGATTTGAAGGAAAACTTTTTTTGTAGAACAGAACACATTCTATGGCTTTTATCTTGCTCTTTAAACTTCTGTAGTCTGGAAATACTAATCTGTAAAATTGGAATTGTTGCTCTTTTTGCTAGGAGGTTAGACAAGAACTGTGGACCTCCTCCAGACTTTCTTCAGCATAATAAAGGTGGAATTTGTAACTAAGAATAATGGGTATTAATGTGACCAAATTTTCCAAGTATTCTGAGTACATGCAGCTCCTCCTGAGGTCAATAGGTGCTGTGGTGGTTCAGCACTTCTGAAAGTTCAGTCCAAAATAAATGTTGAATGTTATACCCCTCTTGTTTAGGTTTCCAGTTGTAAAAGCTTTATTATTAACTTTTTTGCCCAGTATTTGTATAAAAATAAAAGTTGATAAAACACAAAATTGAAAATCTAAATATGTGACACATTTGCATTCTATTATTATTCAGACTAGAAAGCATTGCTATCATTAATTTGTCTTTATACACGCAATGGGTAAACCTTTATGGTGTATAAAGTTAAAAATAAATTGGAATTGGGTTTCGGGGAGGGAAATTACATGAAGAAATTCAGTTAGTATTAAATACTTTCCAGTTAAATTAATAGAAAGAGGTAATGGGACTACCAAATTTAAAACAAATGATGAACAGGATAATGCATGTCTTTACTGCCTTTTCTGAATGGAGATTGTATGAACTACTAACTTCTACAATGAATCTCTAAAACTAAATGTGAAATTGTACAACATGTAGGTTACGTGTAACCTGTCTTGAAGACTGTTAAAATTAGGCTACAAAACTTGCCTAACTTTATAGAACACCCATATTGAAAGGCTTTTTTGCAATCTTCTGTAAAACTGATAATTGATGCATAATGATTTCTTGCTAGATTGATGATACACAAGCAGTTGCTTAAGAAAAATAATAGAAAGCCACATGTGTACTGTAACTCTAACAATATATTATTGGTGTTTTAATATCCTTTCTGTTATCAGGAAATACCTTTTTCAGAAAATAAAAAAAAAAAAGGATTTCTGAGGTGGGTCAGCATTTTAGAATAACTACTTTTAATTTGTCTGATAAATCTTCATAACTTAAAGTTCACAGAGCAGCTTGGTCTGATAAACGAAGCGATACAGATGAGCGTGCATGGTTTAAGTTTCAAAGCGTTTTATTGACTAGTGAGAAACTGCTACAAACCTGCAAGACGAATATACTAAATTTCTCCTTAGAGGGCTAAATATATTAACATAAAGCAGATATAGATGGGGATAGGGAGGGTACACATGAAGTCCAAAGGCAGCGTACTGCTGAGGAGGCTAGCCTCACAACTGCTGGGAAGGTGCAAGGAATTTCTTTTGGTTATCGTCATTGGACTGTGCTTTGGTGGCTCTATTTTCATAATGGACTTCTTGCTTTTAGGTGGCTGGAAAACAGAGGCTGTTTTCTGCCTTTTTTGGCTATTGGAAGGAGGAGCTCTCTTGTACGTTCTCCTCCTCTCTCTCCATCTAATGTGACACTTTTACCAGCTGAGGGTCTGCGGTGGGGGGAATGGATTCTACTATTCAAACTTTCCACCACTGCATCCTGGTTCTGAATTGTCTCTATTGCTCTCTCTCCAGCCTTTTTGGGCTGTCTTCCTGTGTGAATAGCTCTACTACCTTCTTCTGTAATTGCTTTCCCAGGCAGCAGCCAGAAACTCAGAGGAGTGGTTACACTTTCACTTGCTGCTCACAGGGTTCTTCATAACACTAGTAAAACTGACTGCTCACTCGGCGTAGTGTTGTCATGTCTCAGCAGCCACAAACACACTTGAGCAATATGCCAGCTAACTTGGGAAAGCAACACTGCATTTGTTTATATTCACTTCATGTTTGAAGATTTATTATTAGCCCATTAGGCTAGAAACTTCAGTATTACAACACTAAGAATCTGAAAGTGAAACTGATTTCATAGATGTATTTGTTTGTTTGCTGAACTTAAAAATGCAATTGGTTAGTATAGGAAACCGTGGACTTAATATTTCAGTCTTAATTGTGTATGGTGCCAGTGGTTGTTTGCCATTTAAGTTGTGTTTCTTTAAGAAGAGCTAAAATGCAGGAGTACAGTGTACCAAAATCTTGAGTACTGCCAAAATCTAACTGACACTCCTAAGGCTGTGCAAAAGCCTTTACGTAAACTGACCTATTTCCCTGGAGTGGATCCCCAAAATACAGTTTAGCCGACATATACAGCAGAATGACCCAATCTGCTTCACTACTTGACTGCTCATTTCTGCTCATGTGGATTTTTAAATTAGCTGTGGTTGTTTGATGGCAGTCACTGTCACGGGTAGTAATGGTTCACTTGACAAGTCAGAGTGAAACACGGGAGAGCAAACCACTACCATTTTCTCTGTCATGCTGATAAGAGGGAGAAAGACAAATTAGGTTTTTCCTTTTCAGTGGGTAAACTCTAGTTATTTACTAAGCCACTTTGGATAGGTGGATAAATGGGTGGTCTCTCTTTTAGGTAAGGCTTGGAAAGACAGCACTGTAGTGATTTAGCTTTTAAAAAAAAAAGGTAGTTAGTTACAACTCATACTCTGCATGTGGCAAAAAGGGTTCCTAGAGTAAGAGAATTCTCAGATTTAAGATAACCTTGCAAGGGACACTGAGGTCAAAGAAACAGAACTCCCACCCGACTTTTGGAAGCCCCACTCTCTGGGATCCATAAACTGAATAAGGTTACGGGAAACCTTATTCTTTGCTATATAAGCTCTTTTTCCCTACCCCTTCCTGCCCCCCCCCCAAATACTAAAGGAAAGGACATGTATGTACTTAAGAGGAATAACAATCTGACGTTAGCTAGATAATCTGATACATTCCCAATATTGTTTCCCTTTAAACTTGATGGAACAGATATACTGGGATCTTTCATTGTTTATAATAAACTTTCTTCATGTAACTAAGGCTTGAAAAATCTACTCAAAGCTAGTCAGTGGAAAGCTGTCTATGCATGGAGATTAATTCATCAGCTTGTGTGGAAACAAAGTTCTGCTTAAAAACTAGAATATTTAAGATGGTGAAAGTACCTACCATCCAAATGCAAACCTGGATAATATTGTCTGTCTTAATCTGCAGGCAGAACTCCAATGCTGCTGCTGTTTCTGCTTATATATTATCAAGTGTAGCAAAATGAATTTAACTAGTCAGTGTAATTGCTGCTATTCATAATCCTGAAGGCAGTAGTGAAGGTGTCAGAAAATCACGTTATTTTTATGCTGCTGTCAGAGAGCTCTGACAGCAGCATAGGGCTTACAAAAAAGTTGGGGACTACAGTAGACTAGAAGAATCCTCTTTCTCACAACAGCCAAGAGCTTTCTGGGGATCAGTAGAGTTATGGAAATTTGCTCCCCTTGCAGTACCCAGGAGTCTTTAGAGGGGATTTGGAGGAAATCAGCAAAGCTCCTTCTTCCTTCATCAGCTAAAGGGTGTGTGTGATGCTTCTAATTCATGTCTCATGATCTGGAGGCACTATTTTGAAATCCTGGTCACAACGTTTAATTGTACTGAATTTTACTTGGTTGCTCTAGCTTCCACTTGCATAAGAATAGGGAAACGGATGTGCTTCTTGTTCAATTACTAGTTTGTGAACCAGCAGGTAAACTTCACGGTGCAAACCTGAAGTTCACTATTCAGTGCCCCATCTTCACCCTTCTCCCTCTTCATGTTCTTTGAGTGCCTAATACTTTGGCACTTCCTGGTCTGGGTTACAAATCAGTATGACACCTGCAGTGGATTCAGCTCCTAAAGGAAGCTGGTGTGGATTAGATGTTAAGTGGGAAGCAGATGGTGCAGAATAGCCAGTTGATGAGTAAATGCCTGTGAGAGAGAGAGCTAGGATGCGGTCTCTGTGCATTTCTAAATTTGTCGCTGACAATCTGTGTTCTGATAATAAAAGATTAAGATAATAATCCCTTTGCAATAATCTGTTCTGTGGCTACTTCTATATCAGGAGATGGTTTTAATGTGTTTAGTATTGGATCATGAATTTAAATCTGAACATAATTAAACTCTATTTTAATCATATTTGATCTGTGGCTTAAGGTACTAAAAAGACAGTTCTTTAAATTTGAATTTATGAATGGTATAGATAAATTATATAAATATTTGTTGACCGAAGGCTTTTCAAATAACCAGGGAATTGTTTGTAACCATTAGCGCACAGTGACCATAAATTAAAAACATAATGTATTAAAGATCTTATTTTTACAGGTTCAGAAATATTTCTCAAAAGGGCTATCATACAAACACAACACAACACACATACCACTATCTACACCTATGTTTTTGAGTTTGATGTTCTGCAAGCTGGGAAATGGAGGCTTGAAAAGTTGGAGACTGCGTTTGAGATCTGGTTTTGTGTTGTGTTAAACATTTTTGGTACTGAATTTCTTCTTGCTTTTGAGTTTAAATGCATCCTTACCACCTCAACTTTTGGATGGATTTTTAATGGTGGATCTTGTTCTTGGATTAAGTAATTCATATTAAAGTTCTCTTAAAGATGCAATTGGATTGTATATAATGAATCAGAATGCTTCCTAGCAGCAAAAATCTTCTAATGTAAATAAGGTGCTGATTTCTTTGAAGTAGTCCAAATATGAGTAGAATGAAATTGAGACAAAGACTTTCATGAATAAAAACCTAATTTTAGGCATCTACATGCATATTTAGGTTCCCTAAGAAGCTGATTGCCAAGTTCAGAATATCCAACATCTCCCATTAAAGTAAATGGGAGTTGCTGCGAATTCACAGCACTTCTGAAAATAAACGCTTACTTCGATGCTTAAACATTGGCATGAGTACCTGAAACAGTTCTACATCTACACTGATTTCCTTGATGCATTTTGAGATCAGATCGTATCATTCTGAGATCAGGTTAAAAGGTAGGAAACAGGGTAGGAATAAATGGTCAGTTTTCAGAATGGAGAGGTAAATAATGGTGTCCCCCAGGAGTCTATACTGGGACCAGTACTGTTCAAAACATTCATAAATGATTTGGGGAAAAAAAGGAGTAAACCATGACGTGCCAAAATTTGCAGATGATACAAAACTACTCAAGAAGGTTAAGTCTATAGCAGAGTGTGAAGAGTTAAAGGGAGCTCATAAAACAGGGTGACCAGACAACAAAATTACAGATGAACTTCAATGTTGGTAAATGCAAAGTAATGCACATTGGAAAATATAATCCCAACTATACATATATAATGATGGGGTCTAAATTAGCTGTTACCACTCAAGAAAGAGATCTTGAGTCATGGTGGATAGTACTCTGAAAACATCCACTCAATGTGCAGTAGCATTCAAAAAAGCTAACAGAATGTTGGGAGTCACAAGGAAAGGGATGGATAAGACAGGAAAATATCTTATTGCCTCTTTATAAATCCATGGTATGCCCACATTTTGAGTGTGGCATGAAGATCTTGTCGCCCCATCTCAAAAAAAATGGAATTGGCAAAGGTACAGAAAAGGTCAACAAAAATTATTAGGCGTATGAAATGGTTTCCCTATAAGGAGAGAGTAATAAAGCAGAGACTTCTTAGTTTGGAAAAGAGAGGACTAAGGATGGATATGATAGAGGTCTATAAAATCATGACTGGTATGGAGAAAGTAAATAAGGAAGTGTTATTTACTCCCTCTCATAATACAAACTAGGGGTCACCAAATGAAATTAATAGGCAGCAGGTTTAAAACAAACAAAAAGAAGTATTGCTTCACACAGCACACAGTCAGCCTGTAGAACTCCTTGCCAGAGGATGTTGTGACGGCCAAGACTATAACGGGGTTCAAAAAAGTTCTAGATAATTTCATGGAGGATAGGTCTACCAGTAGCTATTAGCGAAGATAGGCAGGGATTGCTGTTTGCCAGAGGCTGGGAAAGGCTGACGGGATGAATTATTTGATGACCTGTTCCTTTCATTCCCTTTGAAGTACCTGGTATTGGCCACTGCCAGAAGACCGGATGCTGGGCTAGATGGCCTGTTGGTCCAACCCAGTATGGCCGTTCTTCTGTTCTTACCTAAATCTCTAGTTAACAGATCACACTTTCTAATGTATGTTTAGGGGGAAACCTCAATGTTTTATAAAAGCTCAATAATTATTACTGATCAATATCTCTTTAAATCAGTATTGCCAAAAGCTTTGAGTCTGCCAAATTTGGATGGATTATGGATTTGTCCTTTTTGTTCCCCTTGGTCGAGAAGAGAGAAATTGCATCAATATCAGTGTCTGTGAAAGACACTGCACGTGACACACAAACTTAAGTACTCTTTTCATGGAACAGGGATAACCAGAACTCATTATTTTGTGATTCTGTGGAATTTACCCTAGAATCCACCCTTTGCTGCAAAATTATGTACCAGAATTTTAAGCTTTTGAAAATAATAAGAGTACATCTTATGCCATTGAAACCAGTGTAGTGTTTTTGAGCTGCCAGGCAACCTGAAGATAGTGTTTGGGTGTACGAATGTCACACTGGGTGGTAACCTAAATCTGCACTGGGGATTTACCTCTGTTGCAGCTTCTGGTGGTCATAAAGCCCTAATGAGATGAGCAGCATTGCTTTTTGTCTGGAATTTGCCCCTGCTTGAAACTGGGATAAGCCACACTACTACAAATTGTGGCTCTATAGAGGTTGATCATGTCTAGATTAGATGTGTGCGCTTGTGTGGACTACACTGGTGACTAATCAGGGCAACTCCAGTTAGAGAAAGCTTAAGCCTGAAAATGAAAATTTAAATGTCAGCATTAACTATTTTTAAAATGTATTAGAGATATTCTGTTAGGTGCTGTACAATGCATAGGAAGAGTCCCTGCCCCAAAGAGCTTATTGTAAATAGATATAGGATGGGGGAGAAAGCAATCTGTATTGCAGGTGAGGTATAGAAATGAAGTGATTTGCCTAAAGCCAGACAGAGTTTTTGACAGAGCTGGGACTTGAACTCTCATCACCTGTATTCTAGTTCAGTGCCTTAAGCACAAAATCATGCTGCCTTTCCTGTAATCTTTCTCAGAATGTTTATTTCATATGGTAGTTAAAATACTAATGGTACCTCTAAATGAAGGCTCCCAGTGTTGCTGATACCAGAGGAGGCAAAGTGGCTTTAGCAGTTTTTTAATTCATTCAACGCCCTTTACTCTCCTCGTACCGAAACTCGCCAGTTCCTTCTCACCAAATCAACTTTCTCTGTCGGATGATGAAAATATATACATAAGGCAGTTTTTCACTTATAAATCTATACAAACATCTTCTAAGTTTGCTAATGCTATTATGTGTATAGTGTAAGTGCACTTTTTTAATCTGTTATGGCTATGGGCCACTCCAGACAACATTAGAATGATTGTATTACAAGAACGAAACCCCACATGAATACCTTATTCAAAAAGTTTGGGAAGTATTGCATTAGTACCAGCTTATCCTTTTATAGAGATTTTAGGTTTTCAAATTATTTAAATTATTTGACAAACTAAATCTTTAATAGTGACATTTCAGTAAAGAAATTGACGTGTAAAAATGACAAGTGTTTGAATTGGCAGACAGAGTCTGTTACACTTGAGTTCTAGTGGATTAATATGTATCATTAGCACAGTAGCAGGTTGTATTATAGAAGATTTTTTGGCACTGTTACAGGTACAACACTCATTAGAGAAGGTTGCAGTTTTAATAAATGAAAATTATTTTAAGCACATTTACTGAACATGAATGTATCACTTATTTAAAAAATTTCCTATAGACCAAGGTGGCCAAACTGGCTTATGAGATGCATGTGGCTCTGTTTTTGCAGTTAAAGTGCAGCCCATGGAGGCCCTGTGCTTCCCCCCCCCCAACCCATTCTCCATCTACAAGATTGGGGTGGAGAGAGCTCAGGGCTTCTGCCCTGCAGTGGGGTGGTGGGACTAGAGGCTTCTGCCCTGTGAGGAGTGGGGTCTTGGGCCTTCTGCCCCCCAGGAGGTGCCTGCCGGGCCTTGGGGCTTCAGCAGGAGCACGGCTGAAGCCTCAGCAGGCACTCCTCATAGGACAGAAGCCTCAAGGACCAGCAGACGTGCTCTGGCTCTTGAAAGTTTGGAAGATTGTTGTATGTGTCTCGGAAGGTCAGTAAGCTTGGCCACCTCTGCTATAGATCAAGGACTCTGTACTCTAAGGTATAATCAAGGTTTAATGTCATATGCAGCACTTCAGGAAGATGTGACAGTTGCTAGGTAGGATGCCAAATGCAATAATGAATGGCGCTAAGATACCTCAGTTGTGGATATGGTATAGAAACCGGAATGAAACAGAATTAGAGCCAAATGAGGCAGAAATCCCAGAATTGGATTCTGCCTTGCCCTCTGCTTTTTATATCAATATTAAATTCGTTTTATGCTGCTCCCAGGTTCTTCAGTTGTTAATGTGGTGCTTGTTTTTGCTGAAGAAATGTTGTTGCATTGTAGAAGTTGCTTGTTCACATACACCATCCAAACCATACATGCCTCTCCCTGTCTCTACACAGAACTTGTGACCTTAACTCCAGCCACAAGCATCAGCTATTGAAAAAGAGAACACTATATTTCCTCATGACATTACTCCTAGGAATATAGTGAGCAACTTCCCAAGATCATAAAATTAATACAAACTACTTTCATGTAGTTGTTCAGCACAATACGCTGAAACGTAACTATCAGATATTTGCTTCAAAAGATACCAAACCTCCAAATAACTAGAAAAGATCCATTTCTAATCACTCTACTCTATTGGCATTACTGGATGTTTGTTGTGTGTGTAATGGAAATATGGTATGTCTATACTGCAAACACGGAGTGTGATTGCAGCTTGTGTAGAGATATACGAGCTAGCTTGGGTACAGAACCAGTGAAGGGCGGCTGTGCAGGCTTTGGCATGAGCTAGACACCTCTGGGCGCCAGAGAAGTTGTGCGACTTGAAGACTACACTGCCACAGCTTTGCTGCTTCACTACCGAGGCTGGCTCAGGTATGTCTGCATAAGTTGTGGTAACAGCTGGTGACTACAATGATGTGTGGGTGAGACAATGCAGAGAAAGTGGAATCCTACACGTTTTGTGTGAGGACATAGCTAATGCTTCTCTCTCTTTCTCTCTCTTTTTTTTTTTTTAATTGATGGTATGTGCACTTGAGTGACTTTAATTGGCTTCAATGATATGTTTAGTTTGTAATGAATTGGTTTGTTTCTGCTAAAATGATTAGCAGTGCAGTAATTAATGTTGAGGCCTTTGATGCTTTAAACAGTAATATCCAAAAAGGATGAAGGCAATTTCATACTTTTGAGGTGTTTTTAAACTCTACAGACTGAGGGTTTGTCTACACTTGAAAGTTAATTCAGATTAAGAAAGGGTATAAATTTAAAGATAGCTATTCTGGAATAACTCCCTGTGCAGGCAAGCCGTGAGACAGACAACACTGTGCTAGTTCCCGTTAATTAACATTTTAAAGTCTTTCTTCACCACCACAAGCTAGTGCTTAGGTTCTGAGGTACAACTAAGCGGCAGATTAAAAAAAAACAATTATATGCATCCATTTGTGTCTACACTTTAGTAATAATGTTTACACATAGTCTGTGTTTGTTACCTCTGTTCAGATGTTTATAATTTGATTTAAAACAAAGCTAGTGTTAGAAAAATTTATGTACAAATACTGTCATGGCATTGCAGCTTCCTGGCACCTTACCTTTTCATACATTTAAAGCTCTTTCTTAAAATGGACAAAGGCCAGAGAGTTCAGAGTTAATATTTTAATCTGAAGGTGTCGCTGAGCAATGGCTATTAGTTAAACCCGTTTATGCGTATGGTGAGTTTGAGCCTATATTTTTCTGGAGCATATTCATAAAATGTCTCTGGTTGGCAGGATTTTGTTTTGACAGTTTTTTAGTCATTTTGGCATTAATTAGAAAAGCAATTAGTGTCCCTAAACGTTGCATTTGTCACTAAGTGAGGGACTTAAATTTTCCCAAAATAAAACGTAATTGGACTTGCTGTGTTACTGCTAATCTTTGACCATTTCATAATTAACAAGAATCATAATGTTCTCTTAATAGATGCTTTTGTCATGATATCTGAGTAATTGTTAAACACAGAGATGTCAAATCTGGCTTAAAATAACCCTTCACAAAGCTAAAGACCAACAGAAACATTTCTGTGAATTAAAAATGAGAACTGAATGGGACCAGTTTAAAAAATCCAAACAGGACTTCTAGTGTGTGCCATTCCAGCATCACATTGTGCCAGGAATGAAAACCTGATAGTGAAATGGCCTAAAACTGATCTCAGGGTGGTCCGTCGTCCAGAGCTCTTGGTAGCCATCTGCCCAGTGCTGACTGGCTGAGTGGCACTGAAGCTTGTTTCCAGCTACTACGTTATTTTAGCACAGCTAAAAATGCATTAGCTTCTTAACACCTTATCTATGTGAGCAATAACTGTGTACCTCGGGGGTGGTGGTGGTGATGTTTGCCATGTATATTGCAGTAGCATCTGGAGGACGGTTAGGTCAAGGTCTCATTGTGCTAGGCACTGTGCAAACAGTGCTAGTTCCTGCGCCAAAGAACTTGGAATCTCAGGCTGGCAGTAGCAAGTGGCTTCATTGACCAGAGTTGGATGAGGAATTGGTTGGTGAGTTTATCTCCACTAGCGTGTGGTCCCCAGTATGGTAATTTGAGCACCTGTAGCCTAAACAACTCATTTTCACTGTTAATGCTGTTTGCTTTGCATTTCACTCTGATTGAAAAATGAACCTAGACTAGCATATTATGAAGTAGATTCTTAGACCTCTCGTAGCTTTGATAATTGATTGTTACTTTCAGAATAAACATTTTTTAAAATACGTGCTTTTAATGTGTCTCCCCTCAGAAAGAAATGCAAGGCTTGAAATCCAGGCATCACACAAAATCTTAGCCAATAACATGGCAGCTACTGAAAGTACTTGCCCATTAACCACATTACATACTGCATTTTAAGTAAATAAAAACTGCTTTCCAATTTGAAGTGGCAGGTTCACTTTCTTTTCAGTGTGTTTCCTTCTACTGTTTGTCACTTTCCCATTTTTGTCCTCTTTTCAGTCTATCTTTTTCTATCCATTTGCTTTGTGCCCTCTTTACATTTTTCTTTAAAACTACCCAATAGCTGAAAAGCATATTCTTGTTGAAGTGAGCCAGTGGGGAAGCTGGGGTGGGACTGAGTGACTAATGACTGATCTTGGAAGTACAGAGGTGGGGTTTGTTATCTTTACGTGTAATACTGTATTCTAGTATTTGTGAAATTACCAACTAAATATAAGCAATTTTAAATGTGCATGAGTATGTGCTCTGCAAATGTTCATAACACAAGATGGCCTTTCATTGTTTCTGTGTTTTGTGGAGAAGGGGGTGAAATAGAGCAGGGACAGTCATTTAGGTACCTCAGTGCTTATTTCTAAGTGTACTGCTCACAGGGTACCGGCCAAAGGATACACAACCAGTAAGAATTTCAGGCTCTGGAAATACGCATCCCCTCACATGCTTAATTTGTGTTTTAGTTAGCGCTATCATTAAATAGGTCATTAACATGCTGTTTTGATTTCCACAGATGATGTAATGCAGACCACATACTGTGAGATCGACTTGGACAAAGTAAAGAGAGATGCTTTTGTGTATGCTATCAAAAATCACTATTGGTACCAGATGTATATTGATGACTTGCCAATATGGGGTAAGTGCTATGGGATATGAGGTGGTATTAATACATTGTTTAAGATGATGATGATAAAATCTTTTACATCCGTAAGGGTGCAGATGTTCCATGCTCCTAGAATGAGTTTTTTCTTTTAGTAGTTTTTTGACCACTGTAGGATGACCTGCCAGCTGGGGTAGTCTGGCCAGATGTTATGGGACAGGCAATGTTTAGGGCACCTTTTCTAGGCCCCTCTCTGAAAAAGGGTGAACAGTGTTATCTTAAAAAGGGCTGCTCAGTTGCGTAGGATGCTTCCAAACTTCTTCACCATCCCAGGGACGGAGCTGAATGGCTATTAGCCCCAAGGCTGCCTACATGCAGGATTGTGGCTATGACTGCCAGTGGTCATCTACACCTGACACTTCACTATGCTCTCATCGCCGCAGGACTTGGATTGATGATATAATTTTAATAATAATGAGATTTGATAAGATGATGATGGGATAAGATTTGTGAGAAAACCTGTGTGGGAAATTTGTAAGTGAGAAATTTGCACAGGGGCAGTCCCACTCCCTTGGCCATGGAAGCCTGAATCCAGCAGCATGAAGAATTGCTACTGCTGGTGCCTTGTCATCCCCTCTGCGCCCCACAGCACACTGCTGAGCCACCTTCATGGCCATTGAATCACAAATTGATTTCCTCCATTGGAACAGTCTTCACATGCTAGAGAGAGGCAATTTCTCTAACTTGCCAAGGGTAAAAGACCCACCTGCTACCCTCGTCTGGTTTAGCCCACTTGTTGAAGTGGCTTATGGGGGCGTGGCTGCTGTTCCATGCCAACAGCTACTGGGAGCCACAGCTGAGAGCTGGGTGTAGGTGGGGACCAAAGTGAGTGAACCACTCACCAAGGAGCATAACGTGTTCCTCCAACAGAGCTATTAGCCCCCCATACGAGATATGTGCTAATAACTTAAATCATATTTGCCAATCGACTGACTGAATACTGTAGTGAGAGGATTAATGAGATCACTGTACTTAGTTTCTCCTAAAGAAGCTTATTCAATAACATCTATGTAGCCTGATAATAGGAATAAAGAAGTGTGTATGTAGCTTAATAGGAATAAAAAAAAGGGTGATGAAGGATTGATCATTTATTAAGGGAACACTTCTGAGTGACTTGTGTTGCGGTTTCAGCATACTTAAAAACAATGAAAAGCTATTTTAGCAATCTCTTCCTGAAAATAGAGTTTTGCGAATGCTGAGTTTTAAAGGCAAAATTCTGCTCTTAAATATGCACCTGCAACTCCCACTCAGGTTATTGGGAATTTGTGTGCCAGTCTGTGACCAGAGCTTGCTTTGTGGTACTACGCCGCTGGGGTTGGCTCCGCACCACTCAGATGTAGTAGACCGTTTAACTTGGTATGAATAGCCGCTGAGTTGGCTAATTCAGAGCACAATGACAATTAACTTCACCACTAAGGTAGTTAAGGGCCTTTATAACTTTATTTTGAATATACAGTACGCGGCTACGTAAAGTGAAATAAATTAACTTCAGTTGTTTCTAGATCTCTTTTTTTTAAAGAACAAACACCCACACACCTTTGCTTACTGTCCTTGACAAGGAGCAAGATGTCAAAATTAAGGGCAAGAAATGAAGCTAGGTTCAGTGTCATGTATCTGACTTTCCGCATGGTTTTTGTTAAAAGGCTTCTTCCTTAGCAGCTTCTAAACTCTTAATACATTAAGAATCGGAGCGAGTGGCGGAGTTGTGCAGGGCAGTCTTCGCATGACTCCTCTTGAGTCAGTTGCATTAAACCAGGGATGCCTACATCATCAGTCTGTTTTTTCTGCTCTCTGTCTTGGACTCTTTTGGGAGATTGGTCTTCTGAGCAGGGACTTGTCGGACATTCTTAATTTAGTTTAGAAGTTGTGTTTGAATCTTGGATCAAAACTCTTCTCCTTATCCCAGTGGTGTCTGTCCCTCTGTGACATGCCTTGTCACTCTTGCTGCTCTCCCCCCACCCGCCACCTTATTTAAGCCTAATGGAGAGAGGTTTTCATTGGCACTTGTAAGCACAAAGAGTCTAGTTTTCTGAACCCGCTGAGAGCTGGTGCAGAGGATCAGAATTTACTTGATTCAAATGCTAATGTAAAATGTTCTTAACTTTTTGACTGAAGAACATAATGATGGCATGTGCTCAGGCGAGCTGTGTTCAGTCTATCAGGAGCTCTGCAGACCAGGCCACAGCGGCAGATAACTAGGATAGAGGGATTCTTCGTTCCTGCGATTTCCTAATGCCAGGCAGTGCTATTCCCTATATCTGCGTAGGGTCTACTTACACTGCCAAAAGACGTTAGGGATAAAATGGCTTTTTTCCCTAGAGGATTCCCCGGTTGCTTCGTTTTGTTCAGGTGAATTATTTTCTGTCAGATCTACGAGGCAAGGTTTTCTGCTCCTTCCCAGCAAAGGTGTATGTAACTGTAGTTTAGTTTAAAAAAAAACAAAAACAAAAAAAACCCACCAAGCCACTAGCCAGAACTGGTTTTGAGAGTCAGTCTCCTGTGTGATACTGCCTGCGTTCCTTCAGAGGTTCTGTGACCATTCTTCCCTCTTTCCTGCTTCCTAGAGGCTCTCTGAGCATTGGGGATTTGGTCGTGTTTACCAGTCTCAGGTGTGAAAGCTTAAAATGTGTGTTCTGTGGAGTTTGGAGGAATAGGATCCAAATAGCATGGCCTCCTGCTATGAATTATAGGCAATTTATGCTTAACTTTGATGGTGAAGCAGACCACTTTTCTTAATGTGTGTTAAAAAATCTATCAAAATGGACTTTTCTCTGACTGTCCTAATTCGGCCTATGAGCAATGCAGAAGTTTGCCTACCAGCATGTTATGTTCCTTCTGGTTGTCCGCCATGATAGAGACTGTTAGGCCGTTGTCCGATGTACCAGTGTAACACACAGTCAACACTTGAAGTCCCATTTAGGAGGAAAGCTTGGAAGGTCTGGAAATGAAGCAGTGTTCTCTAGACAATATCTATATAGTTTACAATAACTAACTCTTGGATATAGACGACAGAAAGATACTGACCTCAAATTTCTATTGGAAGACTGCACTTGATTTGCTAACTTCTAGAAGGCTATCTAATGTTTGCTGTTTTTAAATTTAATCTAGGCAAAAATGAGATGAGTGCTTTTCTTGAGACTTGCTGCAAAGCCTTGGCAGGTAGTAGGTTGCATGCCATAGAGCCATGTTATTCTATCTCCTTGAGTGGATGTAGCAGTATGTGGATGTGTACTCTTTCAAGAGGTGGTTGATCTGAACATCCTTTTAGATGTGTAGAGATCCAGAGTGCCATGATTTTGGGCAACATTGTAGATGTCAGGCTGAATATTGTAGCCACAAATTGACAAATGTTCTTCCTGCACTGTGTACGTGAGGCAACACTGAACAGATGAGGTCGAATAAAACGAACAAAAATACCTCCTTGAAAAGTAAAGAGCATAGATAGGCTACAAGTGCTGTTTCTTCATGTGTAGCAAAATAGTTGTGTTCATATTTTGTTTTGTCACTGAGGTGGAGATAAGTGCGACCATGAAACAGCTTGCCAATGTCCTTCAGCAAAAATAGAACAGTTAGGATCTTTTGTTCCTGACAAACAGCAGAAAAATGTGAGTGTAAATTAGGACAGAAGGTGTGAGAGAGGGGAATGCGGGGAGTGTGATGAGATAGAGGTGGCAATAATGAACGTGGGATATAGGATGAATGTGAAGGAAGTCAGAGAGAGGAGGGAAGAGAGAATGAGTGAATGAAAGGATTTATGGAAAAAGGGAGAAGAGAAAGTAAAATGGGGAAGGACTAGGATTAAAGATATGCTTGTGAACTTTATACTGGGAAAAAATAGAAGGAATATTGATACAACTGTGTTTTGCACTGCTAACTGGGCATTCGTTATCTGCACCTGTATGCTTACTGTGATATTGGTGTCTGCTGGTGTGTCAAGTCAGTTGTTTGAAGGTACAATGTTATCAAACATACTAGCTCAAAAACAGGCAAGACTAAATAAATGTATGTTCTGCTTTTTTTTCTATTGTAATGTTAATTTAGCTACCAAGTTTATTTTTGTCATGTTCCATAATATATCAAATGTTAATGAAACTATTCACAGAATACTCTTGAAACATGCTTGTAATTGCATCTTAAACAGTACTTGTTTCTTCTACAGGTATTGTTGGAGAAGCAGATGAAAATGGGGAAGACCATTATCTTTGGACCTATAAAAAACTTGAAATTGGTTTCAATGGAAATAGAATTGTGGATGTGAATCTGACAAGTGAAGGAAAGGTCAAATTAGTTCCGAATACCAAAATCCAAATGTCATATTCAGTAAGTAATGCAGGAATATACATGGAATAAGAAATTCTGCAGGGGGTAGTATGTTAGGAATAGTTACTCACGTACCCAAAATTCAGAGTTGATGTCTGTGTGTTTACAGGGAGAACTGTCTGAAGTGAAGATGCATCTTTTCCATCGCTTGCAGTTTGTTGTAGAATTAAATTTGAAATGCTGATTTAATGCATTTAAAACACCTACCAGAAGCATTTAAACAGGGTGGCTTTAACATGGATTCATGGCTTCAGTGGCACCCAGAGAAATTATAAAACGAGGGGTGCAAACACACATTTACCCCAGACCTTTGTGAAGGGAAGGCCCAGGGGAGGGAGTGGAATTGGAAAGCGAGCCCACCCTCACTGCCCAGCAGCTGCTTCTGGCCCACAGGGCTGAGTGTTGGGACCTGGTGCATGGAGTCACAGCACTGCTCACTCATATTTGGCCTGGCTGTCCCCATGGCTTTGGAGAAATGCAAAATGTGTCTGAAAGTGTGCATATTTTGGTCTTTTCCTAAGCCCTGTTTCAGACTTAATGACCCCAGTATATTTGGAATCAAATCATTTCAAACCTACGAGTCCTGATGTACACACTGCAGTGACCTTTTTGTCAAAACTAACCTGTTTTGTCAACCAAATAAAACCACCTAGATGAGAGGCGTAGAGCCTTATTCAGGAAAGTTTTTGCGGAAAAGCATGTGTGTAGACAGTGCCCTTAGGTTCTATTGCTAAAAATAGCCTCTCAGTTATCCCAGCATGCCATTCTGAGATTGCTCTGGTAAGCAGTTTGAGCTCTGCTGCCCTGTAACTGTCCGCCTCCGCCCCTCTCCCTTACAAGCCCCAGGAAGTTTTCAGGTTAACTCACCTGGAGAGCTCACTCCACAGTGCACACGCTCCTTCAGTCATTCTCCCGTCTCCCACAGCTTCAGTGGGCTTCTTGTGTTTGTGATCAGCAGTGTCAGCTTGGCTGACAGGGCAGTTGAAAAGCAGCTTTCAAACTAGTAGGATGCTCATGGAATGATAGGATTCAGAAACCATCATCCTGTGATGCTGTGCCTGTGTCCCGTGAGGCATCGCAAACCATTCCCAGAGCCCCCTGCGTGCAGTTGCACAGTGGAATAGCTACCCACAGTGCACTGCTCATTTTGTGGACAAAAGAGCTAATAGTGTGAATTCAATCCAGTGACAGAGGAAGACAGTGAAGACACGATTTAATTACAGTGGTGGCTGTTTGCCAGCAAAAGTTTTGTTGACAAAACTTTCTAGGGTAGACAAGGCCGTAGCGTGAAGGTCTCAGTATGCAGTCCACCAATGATTTGAGGAGAGGGGAAAGCAACCCCCCCCCACCACACACACACACCCCGCCCGACAGAGGTTCTTGTGGATGTAGCAGAAAAGAGGAAAAGAAAGTATAGACAGTAAAAGCAGTTTAATGCTGTGGTTTATTTAATGAACTGTATACCAACAGTATATACACATGTGCACGCTTTCTTTCAACAGACAGTCTCTCAGTTACGTTTAAAGCACTTCTTTATTAACCCTATCACGTCTACTTAATGTATTAGATTTTCCTAACATAATTATTTTCATGTACTTGAGCGGTCAAGAATTGGAATGAAAATTGGTAAAAACTGAAAATAGCTTTTGTAAAACTCAGGAATTTTTCAGTTAAAATTGATTGCATAGGTAACTTTTAATTGTGGCATTTTCTAACACTGGAGTAGTTGATTTATCAACCTTTCATTAAAACTGTTAACTTCCAAATTTTTTAAAAGAGGACACTAAAAAACCCAAATTCTATCAGGTGGAACCATATTGGCGTCCACATTGTTTATCAGCAGAGCTGGGATTTTTAGATCCACAGCATGGACCTCTGTCATGTGGGCTAACAGAGTAACTGATAGCAGTCACCTGCTCTTGGCCTCTGTGAGAACCAGTCTCTAGAAGAGGAAGATGCAGACATTTTGTCAGTGTGTTTTACAGCCATTTGCTGATAGCAAATGAGTGTGGATTCCAGAAACCTGGGTTCTCTTCCAGTTTCTATAGGATGGTACATTCTGGTGGTTGGAACCTTTCTCATTTGTCCTCACCTCCTGATCTGAACCCATCTGCTCTTGTCCCCTCCAGCCTGTGCCTGTTTGAGTCTCCTTCCTTTCTTTGTATTCTTGGCCTCTGTGCTGACTGGTCACAAGTGGGAGGAGCACTGAGAACACAGGAAAGGGTCTCTGCTGTCAGTTCCAGGGCAGCATCCAGCTTGGATGGGAACAGTTGCAGGAAAAGTCTTAGCCTCTGCAACTCTGTGATGGACCATGCTTAGTTTTTCTAGAGATGGTGCATCAACAGTCCATTTGGCATACAGAGGTTGTGAGAGGATGAAGAATGCTCTATGACAGAGGTAGTCAATTATTTGTCGAGGTCTAGTCTCCAGAGACGACAATACAAAAAACAAACAAACAAAAATGATGAGTATATAAAAAGATTTTGGGGTCTGTTCAAAAGTATCCAATGGTCTGGATTTGGCCCGCGGTCTGCCTATTGATTACCCCTGCTCTGATGATGGAATCTTTGGAGAATTTAGCTGCCATCCTGTAACAAACCTCTACTGAACTTGCCCAAAATGCTTTTTTTTCAAAAGCTTGTACTGACTAAATTTGGGTGAATTTTCAAGGGGGAAGGGAAGCATGTCCTTCAGATGGGGGCAACCCTTGCCAAACCTAAGTCCTTGCTACAACACAGAGGTACTAGAGCTTCTGCATGAAACTGTGTGTTAAGAATTTTTTTAACTAGGCAAAACATCTTTCCCTAATAACTTTCCATATGGAATATCTTTCCATATTCTGAAAAACAAGTGAACTGTTTCAGTGAAAACTTTCCAGACACATTCAGTCTGAGGCAGACACCAGGGGAAACCTCAGCCTGAACAGTTTGTTTGTCAAAGTGGTAAGTGAATGAAAACAGATCTTGAAATGGAAGGTGTTAGGCAGTTTTAACGAGCATTGATGCTAACTAACTCTGCCTATAACAATAAAAAAACAAAGGAACCACTGTTAAGGACTAAGGCTATGTCTACATTTAAACAACTGCAGTGGTGCAGAGCTGCAGCTGCATCGCTATAGTGCTTCAGTGTAGACACTGTGGTGACAGGAGGGGTTCTTCCATCTCTGTAGTTAATCCACCTGCCCTAGAAGTGGTAGCTAGGTCAACAGAAAAATTCTCCCGTTGACCTAGTGCTGTCTGCACTGGGGGTGAGGCAGATTTAACTGTGAAAAATCTACACCACTGAGCAACATACCCCTGAGTGATGTAGCTGGGGTTGGCCTAACTTTTTAATGTAGACCTGGCCTACGAGAGCATATGACTGAACTTTCTTGTTCTAGATGTGCTCAGACGAGGGTAGGAGTAGGTTTGCAGGCAAGCATGTGAAGTTTGCATTGCTGCTGCTCATGCTCTTCCTGTTCTGTAGATTTCAGACATTAGGGGCTCTCAACCCAGCACCTTTTGCCATCTCTTAAATTCGCTTTTCAAAAATCTGAAATAGTCAGTTTCTGTATCCTGTGGATTTGTGGCTGAGCAAGTATTGTGAGCTTTTCAAGTCTAAATCTTTTCTCTCTCCAGGTGAAATGGAAAAAGTCAGATGTGAAGTTTGAAGATCGATTTGACAAGTACCTTGATCCATCTTTCTTTCAGCACAGAGTATGTAGTTCTAAAACCGCCATACAAAACTTCCTTTGAAATGTACTCTTTGGTTCAGAAAGGGCGGTGGATCAGTTCCCCAAGCTGCTCCAGTTGTTTCTGTTGTAGTGAAAAAGGAGAGGTAAAATGTTTTGAGGTGGCTTTGTCCCTTTTGAGAAGAGAACAGATAAAATACTTAAAAATGGCTCAGTCCAATTGACGTTAAAAATAAAACGTCATTGCTTGTGGATGATTTAGCTGGAGTTGGTCCTGCTTTGAGCAGGGGGTTTAATCTTCTAAGGCTTGGTCTACACATACCCCAGCGATTCGGCAGCAGTCAATGGGAGTTACGCAAACTATGCAGAAAACTTGTGTGACTCCCATCGACTGCTGTGCTTCTTTTCTGCATGCTGTCTTCACTGCAGTGCGCCAACAGGAACCGCATTCCTGTCAATGCAGCACTACACCACTTGCGGGGGTAGATTAACAGCTTTGGCTTCTGGATCGACTGAGTGGGTTTTCACTGACTGCTCAGTTGATCCAGATAAATTGATCTGACGGCGATGACTTTGGCGCCATCAGCGTAGACGTAGCCTCAGATACTATAACACTCTGCATGGAAAACTTTTCTCTGCAGCACCCAGCAGGTTAAAAAGGCAGCATGTATGAATTCCTATGAACTCAAAATTAATGAAAATGAATGTTCTGTAGCAGCGTGGCTTGGATAATGGACACATTTGATATGTGTTGTGGAAGATGATGAGAACTTGCAAAATTTTGCAAGCTATATTTAATAGGATTTTTAAAAGCTTTATATAGTTCATTGTTACTTAGCACAATAGTTCGTGTTGACTCTTATTGGGCATTGATATGTACATACAATACTTAAAATTGAGTTTTTTTTCTTGTAGATTCACTGGTTTTCAATATTCAATTCCTTCATGATGGTCATCTTTCTGGTGGGTTTAGTATCTATGATATTAATGAGAACATTGAGAAAAGATTATGCACGATATAGCAAAGAAGAAGAAATGGATGATATGGTAAGATTTGCACTAAGATCGTAGAAATTTTACTAGGACATAGTGCTTTTCCTGTTTATTTCATTGGAATTTAAGAATGGTTTTCTTCACCAAAACAGAAAATAAATTGAAATTTGTGGAGAAAATTTGCCTAGGAATTTTCTCCAGAAGAAAAGTGGCTTCCAGATTTCCCAACCAGAGAAACATAATTTCCTGTTACAAGAATCAGTTGCTGGCTGATGAGGACTGAATTAGGAAACTTAAAGCTGTTGGGAGAGACTGTGCTGAGGATTGGTGATACAATAATAGCCTTTCACTGCTAAGTTGCAACTGTGAATTCTGCCTAGGATTGTAATAGCTGAGAGTTCATAAACTCTGCTACTTATGAAATATTTGGTCCTTCCTGTTCAGGTGCTAGTCGCCATTTGTTCATATTACCACAGCTGGCACTAACTGTCACGTTCCTGTGTAAAGGGGACAAAAACTGACTGGGTATGGAAACTGAGCTCCCTCCAACTTAGATGTGAGGCACGTTGGTAGATCATTATGGAAAAATTGTATTACCATGACTTACGATTTATCTTCTTCTGTGTATAAAGTTGGGCGTCAGCCTCCAGAGCTTTCAAACAGTCACTTTCCACAAGTGCTAGTTTCACAAATGCTGTTTTTAAAAAAAATGGAAACAAAAAAATCCTCTCCACTGGCCCCTGTGCTTTGGAGGCCTGTGCAAACCCCTAAAGATTGGCATTTGTGGCTTGAGGAAATAAAACCATTCTGACTGGATTTAGCTTTCCACTAGTGACTTTGATTGTGCATTTTATGTTTGTTCTTTAAGGGACAGATATTCCATGAAGTTAATTTATCTAGTTGAAAGAGATTCCATTAGGGCAAACCTTTATTTCATGCCTTGCATATTGTTTTCTCAGTTGTTATTCCTTGGCAATGATATTTATAAATGAACTGTATTTTTATACACAGGACAGAGATCTGGGTGATGAATATGGGTGGAAACAGGTCCATGGCGACGTTTTTAGACCATCCAGTCATCCTTTAATGTTCTCATCGCTTATTGGCTCAGGTTGCCAGATCTTTGCAGTTTCTTTCATAGTTATCATTGTTGCAATGATAGAGGATTTATACACAGAGTAAGTATGTGAGCGCGGAAATTCCCTCTTTCGCCTCGAAACGTTCTTAAGAGTGTGTGTAAAAATGAAGCTGGCTATGAATTCTGTGTACAGGTTCAATTGAAAACTTAATGTTTTGTCCTACAGTTAAAAGGTGACTTGCAACTGATTTTTTTTATAGAAGTTGAGTTTGTTGCCCTATTTTTGCTACTATACGAATTAACAAAGAAGGTCTGAAAAGCTTTTAACTACTCTCATTGCTTGTTTTTTATCTGACTCCTCATATTTGTATGTCTGGTCTTCCCTGGTTTTGCTAGCAGACCTTGTGGGAAGTAAAAAGTGTCTTGGGTTATATTTTTTTTGAGGTCACACATTTAACTGAAGAAGTGAGATGCTGAATCTTTAAGGAAATATTTTATATTACGTGGACTACACTCCTGCAGAGATTTACACATGTGCTTATCTTTACACACAGTGAGTTGTCTCTTGGACTCCAGTGGGATTATTCATATTACAGAAAGTCAAGCACAGTATAAGTCTCCACAGGATTGGGAACTGAGACTCTTAAGTTTCTTGGGGTAGAGATTCTCGTCAATATGTGTGTGTAGCACTGAGAACAGTGGAGCCCTTATTGGAGCCTATACAAATATTTAAGAATGGTCATTGGAGTTCAAGACTCATCTAAAACATAAAAACGTGGATCAACTTAGCTATGCATCAGAGGGTTTAGTTTATCACCTTGGCCATGTTGCTTGGGGGGGATTGGTATCCAACCCTTTATCTGTTTGTCTTTTTAGACTGTGTACACTGGGATCTGAACTAGTTTTCTCTGCTTTGGGAAGCAGCTACCACATTTTGGGTGCTGCAACAACATATGCAGGTTTACCAACTGTTAGCAGACTTTTAAACAGTGTCTAAACTTTCTCCCTCTCAGTTCAGCTTTATTCTCCTTTGCACGTCACTTGTAACTGTGTATTTGAAACAATGGTTGTAGTACTTTTGATATGCCACAAGAGGGAACCCTAGTTCTGAATTTAGCTGCCTTGTTTTCATTAACTTTAAATACTTTTTTAAAAAAGTGCCTAGTGTGCTTTTCTTCATTTTACAGTGATTGTCTCCATTGTGTGAATAGCTGAAGAGGAAATTAGATACAATTCAAAGTGTGTTAGAATGCAAACATTTTGTGGATGGGACCATGACTATTTTCATGTCTGGAATGTTTGCACATTGTGGTACGACTAAAGACATGCTAAAAGCGATAACAGATACATGTAAAAAAGTGGGGAGGGAAAAGTTGAACTCATATATTTGCATATGCCCCCTTTTGTGTGGGTGCTCCATGCACAATGAAGTAGCAGCAGTCTGGTTCTAAGAGCACAACTGAGCATTTACTTAGCACTGGTCCAGAAATGGTCATGAAGTGGTCATGGTAGGAAAATGGTGTGAGCTGAAAAATGTGGTATACCACACTATTTTAAACTAAGTGAGCATTGGACGTACCTTGCAGTTCCATAAAAGATCCTGTAATAGGAACAGTCACCAGTTTTCACCTGAGAACAAGTAGCTGGCATTTAGTCACATCAGCTATTAATATTGGATTGTGTTACAGGAAAGCTTCAGCATTAGTACTCTTCTGGAACATAGGTAAAAATAGTGGCTAAGAAATACGTGCCCAGCATTTCAAACTGGAATGGAGCACCTACACAAAAGAGAACTGGTACTCATATGTGAATATATGAGTTCAGTTTTTTCCCCTTTTAGATAAGGGAAGCATCTGTTTATCTGCCAAACAGCCAGAAATCCAGAGTTCCCAAGAGAATGACTCTGATGATACAATGGTCTGGCTGAAACCCTGCTGTTGGTCACTGCCTCAGCCTGGTCAATTTTTAACGGGGGAAACCCTGTTCTGTTCGTGAGCAGTGCTCGAGTCTGTCTTCGTTACAGTTTGGTCAAGGAAATTGTTCTGGGGCTTCCTTTTGTGGCTTAGTGTCAGAGCCTGCTTTGCCTTTAAATGCTCAAAGGATAGACCAAAACAAGTGTGGTTCTCTGTTTGTTACGTTGATATGAGGACACCTTGAAAAGCTACTGAACTCTTCTGTTTCAATTTGACACCTGCACTCTGAAAGTAGGCTCCCACTACAATGTGGTGGCCAAAAGGACTAATGTGATCCTTGGATGCATGAACAAGAGACTCTTCAGTAGGAGTGGGGAGATTATAGTACCTCTGTATTTGGTACTGGTGTGACTGCTACTGGAAGACTGCGTGTCCAGTTGTGATGACTTCAATTCAAGAAGAATGTTGATTGATTGGAGAAGCTTCAGAAAAGAGCCCCTGAGTGGTACAAAATACTGCTTAGGACCTTCCCTTCAAGGAGACCAAGTTAAGTGATGTCACAGACAGATCCAGTCACTTTCTTAAGGACTCCTGGGTGACATTACGGTCACTGAGCAAACATACATCTGTGGCTAAAAGAAAATACAGTAGATTGCAGAGAGTTCAGCTGTTTTGCCCAGTCCATGAACCCAGCTGAATCCTCCAGGAAGATGCCCATGTTCACTAAGAGAGGGTCATCCTCTTCAGCAACCTCCCAGTTGGTGACATTCTCAAAATGACTTTTATGACAAGGGCCATAGACTCTCTCCAACTCCAGATCCTACATTGCACCATTTCCTCCTCTGCCATATGCAGATCATCTATCCAATTTCCTACCTTCTTGGGAGCTCATCACCTTGAAGAGATGGAGGTGATTTATATAGGCTATTCCATCCAGTTCAGCTCCTGTCCATCTCACCCACTCCCAGTCCCTCTTTAGGGACCCTTCTCATCAGGGTTTCTTGAGGCAGGAGGCACAATTCCCTTCTAACACTGGATTGATCAAACTGTTCCATCATAGGATTCTTGGTACTTACTGGTCCCAAAGAAAAACAATGTGGAGACCTATTCTGGACCTCAGGACTTTAACCTTTTTCTACTCTCAACGGTTCAGAAGGGTAACCCGAGCAGTGATGATTCCCTCTTTGGATTGCTTTGTTTCCCTTGACCTTAAGGATGCATATTTTCATAGTGGCATGCACCATTCAAACAGATGTTCCCTAAATTTTGTAGTGGGCCAGTATCACATCCTATCTTTCGGCCCCTCCACTGCTCCAAGGGTCTTCACCAAAGTTTTCTTGGCTGTTGCGGTTCATCTTTGCCTGATGTGAATAACTGCCTTTCCCTACCTAGATAATTGGTTCCTTAAAGTTTACTCACTTCTTGAGGTAGACAGCAATTAGCCTCAGTTTGGAAAGGTCTGTCTTCACACCCACTCAACACATAGACTTCATCAGGGCAGCTCTGGACTCCTCCCACTGTCAAAGCATATTTGTCCAAAAGGAGATTGCCAACGTTTCATTAATATGGTAGAGCGCACAAACCACAACAAGGGCTTGCCTGCAACTCCTGGGCCACGTGGCAGCCTGTATGTTTGTGACACCCTTAGCAAGACTACACTGTGCCTTCAGAGCTTGGCTGAAAACCGTTTACACTCCCAGCAAGCACAGTCTATCCAAGTGGGTGTCCGTACCTCACAGAGTTTGGTTCTAAATGGGTGGAAGGATTCACAGAAGGTGTGTGTGGGAATTCCATTTTTGCAGCCTCCTCCTCCAAAGATCATTGCTATAGTTGCCTGCCTGATGAGCTCCACAGTTCTGGGCAAATAGACCTTGCAGGTGGTGATCCTCCATATCAACATACTAGAGCACAGAGTAGTTTTAGGGTTGCCAGCCCTTCCTATTCCACATGAGGGGCCACCCAACCAGAACAATGCTGGACAACACAGCAGCAATGTATTCCATCCCTTGATGAGGAGCAAGAGCCCAGTCTTTTTGCCAAATCCATAAAATCATGGAATTGGTGCATATCACACCTCCTATTTATTTAAGTGATTTACCTGCCAGGACTACAGAACAGCGATGAACTCCCTCAGCAGGCCTTTCCAGATCAACGGCGTGTGAAAGTTCAACAATGAGGTATTCAGATAGAGATGTGTCTACTTGGTCATCCAGAGAGAGAGATTTCTGATGACAATTCTGCTCAAGGAAAAGTCTGCAACTCTATGGATGAGTCCTTGTCCTTACGTATTCCTATACTCTTATCCCCTGATTCCTTTACGGCTGAAGGTCTGAAACAAATTGAAACAGGAGAAATTAGTAGTTGTCCTCATAGCACAGTTGTAGCTGTGTTGTTCCCAGATGCGGTTTGCATGCATCTGCCACCACTTCTCCATCTTCCCATGATAGCGAAATGTCTTCATCCAGGAGTTGAGATCCATCACCCACCCCAAGCTCTTGATGGTTCATCTCAGGGTGTGGGTGTCAGGCAGTTCTTTGGTATGGAAAAACCTCTTTTCTCCAGAGGTACAAACAGTACTGCGTAATAGCAGAAGACCATGACAAGGAAAACTTACCTGCAGAGGTGAAAATGCTTCCAGGCGAGGTGCAGCCTTCGATTTGTACCTCCTCTTGAGGCCTGTCTGTCACATATTCTCTGGTACCTGTTGAACTTAAAAAACAGGCTTGTTGCTGAGCTCCATTAAGGTTCACCTGGCTGCTACCACAGCTTTTTCAACCCCCATCAAGAGTTCTCAGTCTTTACCCACCTGATGACTACAAGCTTTATAAAAGGCCTATTCAACCTCTTCCCTCCTGTCAAGGAGGCAACTCCCCGGGGGACTTTAACTTAGTCCTCAGTGTGCTGAGGAAACCTGCATTTGAACTTATGGGAACTGTTCCTGCCTTCATTGGTCTCTCAAGACCTCTTTTTTACAGCCATTACCTTGGTCAGGATCGTCAGGGATCTTCGGGCTTTCTATCATGATAAGGTGACTACATGTACACTCTTGCTTCCTATTTAAAGTTTCTTCAGACTTCCATGTTAATCAAGAGATTCACCGACTGGTGATATATCCCAAACTGCACTCTTTAAGAGAAGAAATGAGCCTCCATATGATGGACATACAAAGAGCTCTTGCCGTTTATCTCAGCAAGACAAGGCTCTTTCTCGATTGCAAAATGAAAGAAAGGACGTCCGATTTCTACCCCAAGACCATCCCAGTGGGTTGCAGAATGCATCTTAACCTGAAGCCTCGGGGCTTCTCTCCTCTGCAAGGGTGATTAGATATTTCACTAAGGCTCCAATCTACTGTAGCCCTACTGAAAAACATACTTGTCTCAGACAACTGCAGGGTAGCCACCTGGTCTTCTGTGCATGCTTTTTCTCAGCACTATGCATGATGCTCTTGTACTTGCTTCCAGAGAAGATGCGGCTTTCGCTGACATTGGCTTTATGGTCCATACTAAATCTGCCACCTCGGCACTCTCCTCTGTAATTGAGGCTGCTGCTCGGGTAACTCCTGATGTGCAGCACCCTCAGGGACACTCCTTGGATAAGGAGAAGTTACTTACCTTGCGCAGTAACAGGAGTTCTTCAAGATGTGTGTCGCTAAGGGTGCTCCCCTACCGGTTCTCTTCCTCCTCTGCCTTGGAATCTGCTGGACTTCCGTGACTGAGAAGGAATTGGCGTGGCCGTGAGTTCATCCTCCTGGATGGCTTTGTACTGGAGCATGGGGATATCGAGGGTACAGCTGTGGACCCACAGACACTACTGTTGAAAATGTCCGATCAAGAGTGCACACACATCAGAGCAGGAGTACCCATAGGGACACACATCTTGGAGAAATCCAGTTACTGTACAAGGTAAGTTACCCCTCTTCCCCTTTATCTTCAGGTCATATGTTAATTTAAGTGCTTTCACTAGGCATTGAAGCTAGAAATGTTTTACGCGATATGCTGTATTTCTTCAATGGCTAAATGTGTGTGTGTTATATAGTTCTTTTAACACAGGGTTTACTTACAAAAAATCAAAATACTTGGGTCAAAGATGTTACTTTCTGTCTTTATTTCTAATAGTTTTTCCTGATATGCTTAAATCCATCTATTTTAGTTCCTTTAGCCTGATCAAATGAGGTGAGTAAGCAGCTTTGAATGAAAATGGTTATTTTTGCTATTAATAGTAAACTTTAGATACATTTCATTGGTCAGTTTTTACTTTTGCACCAGTTAAAAATAGCAGTTAAATTTTTTTCTTATAGCTATATCTGTTTTAATGTGACTATTTTGCTGTAGTATAAATTGGGTTTTTGCATTTCTGTTGGCTTTGCAAAAAAAAAAGTTCTTTTTATTTTAGGCGAGGATCAATGCTTAGCACAGCTATATTTGTTTATGCTGCAACATCTCCAGTGAATGGATATTTTGGAGGGAGCCTTTATGCTAGACAAGGAGGTAACTTGCTTTTAAATTTCAGTGTTTTTTATACTATTTTATATAGAAAATTTATTCTGTTTATTGGTATACACCAGCACAGATATGTATGGTGTTTTTATAGGTGGTGTTTAGGTGTAGTTAATGAAGTCATATGAAATCCACCGGTTTTAATCAATACAAGAGATTTTGACTCTAAATGATACTTGATTCCCTGTTCATTGTTGGTTGCATGTCCTGTATTAAAGCTTCAAATTAAGAAGGAATATAAAATAGTCTGGCCAAATTCCGATTTGGGTAATTACCTTCTGCCTGTTGAATATCCTCTCTATGGTACCAAAGAGAGAGGCTATCCTCCTGTTCCTGTGTGCTGTTAAACAGCTCATGTGTTCTACCCTAGTTGGCCTTTAGCAGCTGATGAAGTGGGCTTTGTTATCACCTTAGCTTCTCCATAGGGATCTTGAGGCTCCGTGTTTACAAAGAGTGAATAGAAGCGGCTATAGAGGTGCATAGTATTATTTGGTGTGTTTGTGCTGTGCTTTATGGGATGAAGAATAATCTTTATGAAACCTTAGCAAAACATTCCCTCAATTCATTTGGCTTCTAATCAGTTCGTTTGTAGGTCATCAGATGCAGAAGTGAATGTTGGTACCCAGCAAAAGCCCATAGTACTAGCAAGGTGACGTTAGACAGGCTATCTGCAGCCTTCCCCTTATAGCTCTACCAATGCTTCTGAGTTCTGGCCTGCAGTGCTCCTGTCCTTCCTCCAGTCTCCTCCTCCTCTTCGTTGCAACAAGAGAATAGTTAATACTTTGTGGAATACAAATAAGTTTGTAGTATAGTAAACATTAAGAAAATTGGTTTTGGTGAATTTTTAAAACAGAAGCTTGTATAATTTAGCAAGAGATACGGATTAATGCTCAGTTTTTTGTAGAGTCCGTCTCTGTGCTATCTAAGAGCTTAAAAAGGTCATCAATGTCTAAGGCCTTTTCACCACGCAGTTTTTGTACCAATTTAATAACCTTTGTAGAAAGCCATATTTAATTAGATCAGTTTTACCAGCATAGGGGTTTTATACCTATATTCCTGACACAAGCTATGTTAGTGTAAAGACCCATACTAGTGGGTTCCAGTAATTTATATCAGCTTTTCTACAGATCTGGCTAAATTGGTTACAAAAACTGAATGAAAGCCCTAAAATACTTTTGATACTCTTGCATAATGGAAGTTTATAGTCCATATGCAATTCTCAGAACCATATGTTGGTTTCCTTGCTGCTTTCTATTCAGTCAGCTGTAATAAAGATGCATCCAGATGCTGACTGTATAAATAAAATAAGCACAAGTTCATAGATTAATAGTAAATACAGGAAATTCAACCAATGAAGACTGGAGTAAGGCAATCACAGACAGGTCTTGCGCAAGACCACAAAACAAAGTTCTGTATGGTTCCTTGAATACCCAGGCATAGAAGCAATCTCTTACAATCTGTCTGGATTGTGGAAGGCTTGTCCTCTCTTTGTCTTACTCTTTTGTTGGAGATGTCTATTATAGTGAATTCAGTTTTGTTAGAGTTTATTAAACATGGTGTTATTTAACACCATTAGTATAGGTGGCTTGCTGACATATGAAGACAATAGGTAAAATTTTCAAGAGCCCAAGTCCCACTGACTTGTAAAGTTAATGGGACTTGGGCTCTGAAGTCACTTGAGCACGCCTGAGGATGGGATTTTGAAGTTACTGAGGTGCTTTTGAAAATTTTACCCAGTATTTCTGTCTTTGAAGAACTTAATCTAATTAAATATACACACAGGAGGAGGACAGGGCAATGGAGGAAAGGGAATAATGCTGAGCAATGTGGTTGGTTGAATAGTGAAGCTAAGCATGTGTCTTAATTACATTATTGTAGTGTGGTGTTTTATGAGCACTGAGTCTTTGTTGAAACATTGCTGGGTTATTGCTGTGATAGCCATAAACCTGCACTGCCATTCCTGTCACATTTAACTGGTCACTTAGACATTTTACAACAGAATTGATACAAGGAAGCAATTTTAAGTGTAAACACCGATCAGTTGTGTTGTTAAACATGGCTTATATAGCATTAAAGCTTTTCTTTACAAATTCTTAGCACTTCTCATTGTAGGCTGTTGTTACTCTCCCACTCCATGTTCCCATACTGAACTGTTAGTGTTTGTGAAATCAAAATGCCTGATTAAAAGTGAAGTACAGTTTAAAAGTTGAACTACCTCTGCTCCTATGCATATGTTATCTAGTACTCATTTAATTCACTTGGAATAAAAGGCTAAAGACTTACCCTCTGGTAAACTTGATGCAAAATGTAAACTTCAGTCAAAGTACAGTATGTTTTGTCAATTACTAATATGTTTAATATTTTCTTTTTGACAGGAAGGCGATGGATAAAGCAAATGTTCATTGGGGCTTTCCTTATTCCAGCAATGGTGTGCGGTACTGCCTTCTTCATTAACTTCATCGCCATCTATTATCATGCTTCACGGGCTATTCCCTTTGGAACTATGGTGAGTACTTAATAGAACTTGAAACAGCATCATGGACGTAGGAAAACTTAGCTTCTAAGATGGGAAAGCCAGTAGTCTGTGTCCCATCACCTCAAAGTGGAAAAATGAATTTCAGGTAGATCTGTGTCTAAAATTTTACAAATAATGTAGAAAATCTCCATCTTTGTATTATAGAAGTTTAGAAGATTGCTGTCTTTGCAATAATACTTAACTTGAAATGTAATATTAGGTAGTTGCAATTCAGACTAAAGAAACCAGTTCATTCTAGTAGCTAATTGCTAAAGGGATTTTCTGTTTGTTGAAAATTTTAACCAGTTCCAATAGGATCACATTTTTAATTGCATGGAGCCAGATATGTACTCAAGTCCCATTCTCTTTTATTGGGAACTAATATGGGATTCATGCTTTCTGGGCCTGGAAAAACAAGGACATCCAGAAGATGGGGATGTGAATGCCACCCTATGCTTTTTGAAGGGTGTCTGTTGGTGTCCTTGGAGGAGAGTGGCAATTCTGTTGTCTTAGTTTTAGAATGAACATTGTGATAGCAGCAGGTTGAGTGGTGGTGGATAAGGTACAAGCCATGGCTGGTGATAGAGAGCTGGGTGGATGGATAGGACTGAACCAGTGGCCCATTGGTAGCACTCCTCTCAAGATGTATTCTACTGTTGAGTCAACTAAAACAGTGTTGAAACTTCACTTTGATAATACTTACAGTTTAGGATATTTTGTCCAAGGATCTTAAATTGCTTCTCAAATACAGATTAAATCTAAAAACACCGCTGGGAGATAGGTTATGGTATTATTCCCATTTTAAAGAGGGCCTGCAACTTGTATATTTTTCTTCCATATACCCCTTTAATGTCCAGGGCCCTCAATCGTTTCTTTTTTATCCCCCCCTGCAGTTTCTGTTGCATATTTTCCAAATCCTTTCCCATTCACACTCTTCTCTCTCCCTCCCCCCCTCCTCCCTCCCATAAACAAAACAGTTCACAGAGCCTAGCCGACAGAGCAAAATCCCTTTCCTGTAAATGCAATCTAGAACACACAGAGGCCGTATCCATACTGAGCTTGGACCTGAGTTTGGGCTTGGCTTGGCTCTGTCTTCACTGGCTGACCAAGCAGAAACTCAGGGTTATTTGGAACCAGGTTAAAGATTGGTTCCTGACCCATGTAGGTGGAGCCCCTCTGTGGTTCTCTGCCCTTTATAAGTTAATTGTCAGGATCTAATTGGTGTTGCAGTTTGTAGTGGTGATTCTGAGTCAATTCTGAGCTGGTTCGTATTGAAATAGTGAGCCATGGGTATTCAAAGTGTGCTGCTTGGAGGTATCCTGGCTGGGTCTGTCTCTGGCTTTGGATGTGATATATGCAGTCTACTTCACATATCCCATCATAAAATAGCGCTTCCACAACCAGTATGCAACAAGTGTAGCAAGGGCATTCTGTCATTGTGTGACAATCTTGTGTGTCTGTGACTCATGACCGAAATTATCTTCCTATGTCTTCCAATCCTTCCAGAAAACCCTCTGGCTTGGATGTGTTAGGTATCCTTTTTCCCTCCCACAACTGAATTAAATGGAAATAAAATATTTTTCACTTGCATAACAATATGTCAAAGCCACCTCAGTTAGAGGGTTCTTGGGAGAAGCTGGGAAAGTAGTTTGGACCAGTGACCATGCTTAATCCTATCCTTGACTGAAAGGAACGATTCTTCCACCTGACTGAATCCAAGACACATTCTACCATTGGAAGGAGCCTCCTTCACTAGGCAAGCGGCTTACAGCTCCCACTGCACATGCGGGGATCATGCTTGCCTTGCACCATGCTGAGAACTACCTGCTCTGCAACTTTTTCCTAGTTAATTCTAGGAGTAAAGTTCTGTTCTTCTATGTTTCCAACAAAGCAGCTTTGCAATGTATTTGCACCCAGCCCTCTTTTTGTGAGAGGGGATTCCCAAGTGAAGTGGGGAAAAGGGGTAATAGGGAACCGGGAGAACAACTGCACAAACTACAAATATGTGCTAGTTGAAGAGAAAAATCATCTTCTTCCCCTTCAAGAGACCATGATTAGTGTTTCACTTCACAGGAAAAGTGAAGTGATTTGGTATAACTGCTTCATGTGTGAGGAAGCCAGTTGAGTGTCATAAATCACACTTAATTATGAATGTATTGGATCTTTGAGATGTTGTCAGAAAGAAGATTTCTTTTTGTGTGGCTTTTGTCTCTTACCTTTTCAAATTCACAGCTGCTGAGTTTGCCTTAAATGCTCATAAGGTGACTAGTCTTTTTAACAAACTCCATTCCTTTATGTGACATTTGTTACCTTGTAAACAAGCCCCAGTTATAGCTGAATCCTGGGAGTAAAAATGGAAGGCAGCACCCTATTTTTCCTTAAAGATTGATGCAGGCTGGTTTTAAGCCAAGTTACAACACACAGCCAGTTCAGTTGAAAAGCCATTTCTAAGCCACCGTGGTTCAGTAAAATAATCTATAGAATGAGATTAGAATTTCTGTACTGTTTTGATTTGGAGCATGGCTCTCTTCTCATTCCAAAGGCCTCCTTATGATCCAACTGTGAATTCTTATTTGTCTTGATTTTTAAAGTGAAAAGATTAACAATGGTTAACCTAAAATCTGATTCAGCATGGTGACTTTTCCTGTTTGCAAAAGCTTCCCTCAGAACACTCTTCTTAAAAATAAATAAATACATTTTGGCACTTACAACCAGCTCTGAAATAACCCTTTGTGATTAATGTAAGAAAAAGCACTTGGCTGTGGATAGAGTGCATGTTTAAACTGCCATGGCATATTTATAAATTGGTAAAAGAAGATTTTTGGGAATGTGCAGTATGAAAAATATCTTCTACTGTTTTAGCATGTGAGGTGTCAGACTGTTTTCAAGCTCCAACATGTCAAAGGAATTTCAAAATAAAGAAAAGTTTATTTCCTGCGCATTAGCTGTAGTTAGTCCTAGAATTTAAATTATATTGTCTAATTCATAATTTATCTTTTAGTTCTCCACTGTCTAAACACATTAATGTATCATAAAAACTGTTACACTGTCTTTTGTTTAGAGATTTGAACTGCCCTGGGATTTTTTTCCCTTCTAAATCTATCATAAAATGAAATTTACAAGCTCATGTCACAACTTCCTTTTGTAAATACTGTAGTTAGGGCTATCATGAAAATCACTATGTACTTTAAATAGCTTTTTCAAAAATCAATGTCAAGGTGAAGAGGTAGCAGATATTGAAGAATGTGGTTTAATAAAAGCTGTGGTTTAAAAGAAGACAAATCAACAGGTCTTCAGGAATTTTCCACTGAGAAGTAATATATCAAGTGACCTATTTAAAATGTTAGCAATAGGAAGAACTGTATCCAGCGATTTAGAATAAGAACCTTAATATCACCATTAACATGAAGTGCTAGCCATAGGATTTAAAACAATCAATGTAATGTAAAACTAAACAAATTTGATTTGTTCATTCATTGAATCCATTAAATCTTTTAGACTGGTTGTCTTTTTAGGGAGTAAGATTGAGAATTTTAACTTTTGCCATGTCAGTGTTAATCAGTTTATGCTAAAATGGAATATATCTGTGCTGTGCCAACAGTCATACCCAACGCTGTCAGAAAGGTTTACAGCATTGATCTTTGATACGTGCAAAGAGGCTGTTTTTTACTGCTGAGAAGGCATCCACAATATCACATTTCTCATTCATATTCTGATTTGGAGTTTAGGAATGCTGATGGAAGGGAATTCCACCTGCATTGAAGTTTTAGTCTAGTGCTGTTCAACTCATTTTCATTTTAAGATCAAGGAAATGTCTGTGCAAAACCAATTGATAATGGGGTTTTCAAGGGTCCTGTAATTTGTTTTTAGGGTTCCTTCTACACAATGATTTTAATGATCTCTAGGTTTTATGAACCTGTGTTCAAGTCATAATTATTGTGTGGCAATAAACCTCCCTTCACTGGGTTTTGCAGACTTTAAGTATGAGCAAGCTATGGATTAGAAACTTTACCAGAACTGTCAGTGATTTAATGAATTTTAATCTATCAATGGAGCTGGTTTGTAGAGGGAAAGAGAAAAGAACTTAGCCGCCTCACAGCACATACCTGTACTCTTGTGAGCCCCTCTGTCCTTGTGTAGAGTGGTTCCTCTCACCTCACCCAAAGTGGACAAGCCTCCAAAGGAATATCCCTTTCTCCAAACTACGCTAGCGGTGAGCACCATACATGTCTTAAACAGTCCCCCTTCTTCAAATTCCTTGTAAGGTCTTCTGTTCCTCGTTATGTATTGCAGAGAGGGAGAAAACATAAATTGGGTGGTCATAGAAGAACATTGAGTGAAAAAGGTTCAGTAAAAAATTGCAAAACTTCCTCTCTCATCCTAATCTTGCAGTACAAGGCTCAATCTTTTTCTTCCTTTTTTGGTGATCTGCCCCAACCACTGTATCTCCCAGATAGCATAATGCCAGAAACAAGAGTAAAGCCTAGTTACTAGCTGTCTAAATTAGTACACTGCTATGGCAGTTTGGACCTGTGTGGATTTTAGAAATCCCTTCACCTAGCTCTCCTGTTCTGAGACTGGCTGAATGTCCATAGCCATTGTGGGGTTCTTAGTTAGGGCTTGCTGTAACTCTGGTCCACTTTGAATCTTGCATAGCTTCCTATGCTACATTGTGCATCAAGCTGTGCCCTACCTGGAATCTCACAGGAACTATAGCAACAGGAAGTGGACAGCTAATAGGTTCTCTCCCTGTAACTCTAGGACAAGATTCTGTTCTTGATTCTCATGGATCTACACATGGTCCTTAATACACAGTAGGAAAAACCTTGTGTAAGGAGAGGATAAAGTTCTGGGCGCTCTTCCTGAAAATATTTTTCCATTGTGTTTCCCATCACAATGTGATAGAATAAAACTGGTCAGCTTCATTAACTGCTCAGAACTTAAAAAGGCTTACAGTACTAAATTAGAGCACTTCTATTAAACCTACAATATCTAAGGAGGGGGTAAATATCTGATTCCTTCTAGCCTCTAAATGCGTGGAAACTGACTGGCCTAATATCTAACTAACTTCATGCTTGTAGCAGTAACAATGGAGGATATTGCTATGATTCTCTGTCTTTTCAGAGCCTAGGTTTTTATTTTTAAATCTTTCTAATTCTTTATTGTATCCTGAGAGGGTCTGGGATTCTTCTGATGCTGTAAGGCACTTTGATTTATCTTGTAATCTTCCGGTGCACTCATGCACCAAACAGTCACAGCATATACACACCTGTTTATTTTCATGGAAAGACATGGGGAAACGACCAGACCAGACTCAATCTGTTTTACGCTTACATTTCTGGTAAAATTATCTTGTGTTAATAAATGTATTTCTTCTTCATTTGCTTTGCTTAATCTGTTTGTCCTATTCATGAATAATTTGTATTTTGATCAGGAACTACCTCTTGTGAGAAATTGTATAGTTGTCATCTCCATTGTTTTTTTCCTTGCTTTTTATTTCTTATAGATGAGACAGGGTTGGTGAATAGACTTACCAACGGGATTTTTGTGGCTAGTGATTCTGAGCAAAGCCTGAAATATGTCAAAACCACAGATGTTCAGAGCACAATAGTTTGACATGGAGAATTGTGGTTTTCAGGATGACCATGAACTTCCCCTTGTAGTAAAGGACTGGGATGAAGACAGGATGGAGGGAGGGGCCAGAGGCAGAAGGGTCTTTAACCACCAGAGTATATGCCTCTAAGAATGTGGAATAGAACGCAGGATTCTGAAATCTCAGTTCCTCTGCTGTCAGCAAATAACTGTGAAACTCAGTGGCAAAATGTTTCTTCCTCTAATGGTTGTTCCACAGAAAGGGTGACAACCTGCTATTGCAATCAATAAATATTAGCTCAAGTGGCAGATATTTGTGCTGTGAATCTAAAATTGCTGACTCTGTTGATGGTCCATAATGATGTCAGTAGGGTTCCACCTGATGGGATTTCTGTTTTGTTTTTTAAAAACCTAGGAAATTACATCCAAAAACTACATTAAAAGAACATTATGGATGCAATGATAATCTCTTGGGGGTTAGAAAGCGCCAGAATTAAGGGTGCCTGTCCAACCTTGATTTGTCCCCTTGTATGGATGTGGTGTTGTGATAGTCTTTAATTATATGATCACATACTGTGTTCTATGTGTGATGGAAGTATGATAGTATGATCGCATACTGTATTATAAATCAGGGTTGTGTAGTGAATGAGGCTGTTGTTTCTAGGACCCCTGCTTCACTTGTTGCAGAAATTGGAAATTTTGTAATGAAGGAAGAGGATGGTCTTATGGTTTAGGAAGTTGAATGCCACCCTGAAGAATTGGATTCTATCCCTTGCCTTTACTACAGAGTTCCTCTGTCTTCCTGGGCAAGTCACATGGATCTGACTTTCACAGGTGGTCTCTGTGTTCTCATTTTCAGACTGCCCCATCTAGAGGCCCATGAAGCCTGGCTTACAGATATGTGGAGCACTTTCAACTAGAGCTGTGAAGATTTTGGGTTTACTAGCCCACCACAACCAGTAGTTTTGTGAATGGGGCCAAAGTCCCCTTGAGGCCACAGTCACATGTGGTGTCGTTCAGTGCCCATCCTGTGTATTGAATGAATCGGGTTCTTTGCAAAAAATATGTGATCATGTAATTAAAGACTGAATCACAATGCTTATATGAAAAGGGCTTAGTTTAACGTTGCCCAGGTGGTCTTCATTCTGGTGTTTTCTAACTTCTGAGTGCTTGACATTGCAACCTTAATATTCTCAATGTAGTTATTTGTGTATAGCAGCATTTAACTTAGATGTCCTTTGCTCATTTTCATCCTGGGTACAGTTTGTGTAATACCCCCAAATACTCTAAACTGCTTAAATTTTAAGCTCGTCGTCTTTGATATGTGTTTGTACAGACCCTAGCACAATGGGATCCTGGTCCATGTCTGGGCTTCAAGACGGTACTGCAAGACAAATAATGAGTAAAATTCTACACATGAGTGAATCTTTGCAGGATTAAGTCCTTAGTATTTACATCCTTCAGGCCTTGTCTAGACTAGAAAAAAGGTGTCTTTCATCAGCTAGCTTCACTCAATTTGAATACCAATGTGGACATAGTTTGACACTTTTAGCTCAATTTTTAGTAGGTCAGGTTATAACAGCATAGGCAGGACTCCAGGTATTACTTAATGTACTAAAAACATATTAGCTCTGACTTTTGCTGTCTGTATCAGAACTCTTCATTTGTCCAGGTTTTAAGCTTGTGAACCTTCAGTGCTGTAAAAATTCAGTATCTTCTACATACCCTAATTTATGGGGGAGAGTCACATGATCTCTGATGTGTAGCATTAGTTATCTGACAGGAAAGAGCATGGCCCGCTTTCTTCGTTGACAGTTTTTATTGCGTTCATCCCTGGTGCATTTGACAATCAGTACCCCACAACCTGCCAGCAGCAATTTAATATTTGATATGCTTATAAAAACTTTAATAATTACTTTTTGAACGAAGTTTAAACTACAGTTGTCAGAAAATGTGACGCGCATGGAGGTAGTACATAATTTGTCTTTCTTGACAATATTTCTTTTTAAATAGGAAAAATGTAATGGTACACATTCAGCCAAAGGCAACATAATAGTGAATTCCCCCTCAAAACAATTACAAATAAATCAAGCTGCTCTTACGGAAGATCTGTCCTGTGGCAACTGAACCCAGGAGAATAACTCAAAATGCTGATGTTTAAATAATGAATATTTTTAGCTAATGAAAATACAGTAGTAAGAGTTCAATTTTTATTTATTTTATTAAGTTGGGTGTTTTAAAGAAATGAATAAAAATTCTAGACAAATTATTTAAGTACTGAGTTGTCAGTCAAATGGAAAGCAGGAATTGCAATTACAGTAAACTATACATTTTTTAAAATAATGGTTAAAGTTGTCCTTTGAATTTCCCCTAGTTGACTATAATAAAACATACTTTGCTTGAATTAATTTTTAAGGCCTAATTCTGATTTCAGATAATTCAGAAGCGTATCAGTACATATCTTGCAAAACCCCTTACTGTTCAAGTGATAGCTAAGCAAAGTACTGCTGCTCAAGTGAGTGTCACTGCGCATCCCACTGTAGGTGAGCATGTTTTTCTTGGCTACCAGTGTCCGTTATGTGCTGCCGTTTGCTCCTGTGCAAGGATATAGAAGACAGAGCAGCTGCAGCACTCTCTGTTTACTCTCTGCCCATGACAGTGACACAGAACCCAGCGAGAGTCTGACCCACTATTGCTGCTGAACTTAAAAACTCATCTGTTTCCATCCCATTGGGGAAGAAATCTATCCTTACTGCCACATTCGTTCTTTTCTTTAATTTGGATCTTCCTAAAAAAAAAAAAAATTCTATATATAGCAAGTGTAGGTGTCCCATGCCTACTGCTATGGCAGACTCCAAATGGTATGGGTTTAAATCCTGCCTGATCTATGACTGTCTTCTCCCCCTGGTCAGTGGGCGTAGGCAATGCTTACTCCCTTTGGGGGAGAGTTGCATTCCCATTTAGTGTATATGTAAATATTTCTTCTGAAGGACTGGAAGTCAAGGGATGCATGGCTGAAATTACATTTGCTTGAACAATCAGTGCATGTTACGTTGGACCTTGAGGAGACCTACTGCTTCCAAAGAACAAGAAGGGTCATGTTCAGCAGACGCTCACTGGAACAGGCAGCAAACCTCAGTGTCAAGCAGTGACAGGAAAGAAAACACCATCAAAATCTTCTCTAGCTACGTTGACACTGACAACCTCAGCATGGGGACCAAGGCACCATCTCAACATCAGCACTCCCAGCACAACATTGGAACAAGAACTGGTGCTCCAATATAAGGCACAGCCAAATGGAGCTCAGACATAGCCCCACATGCTGGGGCAAACCATCCTGAAGGAGAAGGAATAGCATTCTTCTAAAGAGGGCCTAAAGTCTTCTACCGAAGTATAAATGACATTGGGCAAACCAGCACCCACAAAGACACCAGCACCAAGCACTGCTGGAATTACAGGCTCAATCTCTGCTCTTACGGATTCACCTGGATCCCCTCCAGAGACTTCTTCGGCATGGGGCTGATGCCAGGCCTGTTGCTACATGACACCACCAAGTACTGCTCTTTGGTCGCGCCTTCTCCCTGGTGTCAAGCAGGGATGCTTCTCCTCTATCTTATAAGAGAAACCTGAAACCTGGTACTCTGCAACCCTCACTCATAAGGCACTGACCCCACAACAGTGAGAGTGGCAATGGGCAGACCAGCATGTCTGGATCAGTACCATTTAATGTGGCATCTTGGCCATACTAGTCTTACTGGTGACCATTATCTCAAGTATCCTAAAGCAGATTTTCTTGCAGATCCAGGAAGTGGTCAGGCTCCCTGATGACATCACTACCTACACCTCTGGCCACTCAGGAGCTAGGAGTGGCAGAATGACCCTGGTCTCCAACGAAAACGTAGTTGTCATCACTTCATGAGGCAGTTGCACTAGCACCTGCCTTGGCGGGTGACTATTTTAAGACCTTTCAGGCTGTCCTGGCTTGCATAATGGAGACTCTGGACATAGAGATGATTATGTAGGAGAGCTCTCATAAACTGTATGGTATCCGGACCACATCAGCCCTAGCCACAATCACTCTCCCCATAATGAGGCCGTACTAGGGCTGACCAAGAGTGTGTGGCTAGCAACAGTCTTTGTCCAAATGGGTTGAAGAATGCTATCAAGTGCCCCTGAAGAATTTTGAGAACTTTATTCTCACCTGACCCCAGCATCTTTAGTAGTTGCACCGGTGCAGGAGAAGTTGCAGTCAACCAGAGGTACATACAAGGAGATGGGCCTCCCAAAAGTTAGAACTTTTCAGATGCAAAACCTACTCTTTGGTCTTACTGCAACTCCGGGGGGGAGAAGGAGGCGGCTATCAGGCAATGCTTGCCAAGTATAATTTCCTAACATAGGATAGCGTGACGCCTGTTCTGTCAAAAGTGCCACAGAACGTTATGAAAGAGAGAAGGGAGATTATTAAAAAATAGCCAGATGGTTGCCAGAAGAGTCCTGCAGGCAGCCATGGATGCCTCTGACATAACCTGAGGCTTGTTTCAAGGTTGTGGCTATCAGCCTCTGGGGTACCAAGAGGTCCAAGATTTCATCCAACACCTCCCACACCAGGGGATCAAGATCTTTAGTTTAAGGGCTGACTAAGTGCTCCACTCCTTAAAAGATTTGAGGGATACCTTGAGATCACTGGAGATTTATACACTAACCCCTTACGGGAAGCCCTACAAATATCAGCTCCAGCAGTGGCAGCTGTTTTACTCTTACTCCCAGGCAGTATTAGCCATATTGGAAAAGGCCACCGTACCAGGGAAGACCTCTTCTTCCTCCTGTGTCACACACACCACCCAGTCAGCCAGACAGCGAATTTGAAGGGAATGTCAGGAGCCACATCAGAGCCAGTCAGGAGCCAACAACTAACTTTGGGAGCTATCTTGCCTTGTTCCATAACTCCAGTTGCACCAATATCACCTTGGACGAATGGGTGCTGATATAGTTGCCCCGGGCTATACCATCTACTTCTGCACCCTACCCTTCTCAACACCCTTCCCCCATCCCTTTTAGGGGTCCTTTTCAGGAGAGCCTATTACAAAAAGTGGCCTTGTTGCTTCATCTAGGAGCTATAGAAGAGGTTTCTATTTGCAGTACTTCTTTATCCCAGAGAAAGGTGATCTTTGTCCTATCCTAGACCCTGAGGCTAGGCAAATACATAGGCTGCCTCAGATTCTGAATGGTGATTCTTACCTCTATTGTTCCATCTCTTCAGAGTCAAGAGGTACTCAATGCCTTTTTTTGCCTCTGTTTTCACAGAAAACTCCCAGACTACTGCACTGGGTGGCAAAGAATGGGGAGGAGGTGAACATCCCTCAGTGCTGAAGGAACAGGTCCAGGACTACTTAGAAAGATTGGACATACACAAGTCCTTTGGGCCAGATGTAATGCATCCTAGGGTGCTGAGGGAGTTAGCCGATGTGATTTCAGAGCCATTGGCTATTATCTTTGAAAACTCGTGTCAATTGTGGGAGGTCCCTGATGATTGGAAAAAGGCAAATATAGTGCCCATCTTCAAGAAAGAGGATCCAGGGAACTACAGACTGGTCAGCCTCACCTCATTCCCTGGAAAAGTCATGGGCAGGTCCTCAAAAAATCCATTTTAAGGCACTTGGAAGAGAGGAAGGTGATTGGGAACAGTCAACATGGATTCACCAAGGGAGTCATGCCTGACCAACCTGATTGCTTTCCATGAAGAGGTGACTGGCTCTGTGGATGTAGTGAAAGTGGTGGACGTGATATACCTTGACTTTATAAAGCTTTTGATACAGTCTCCCACAATATTCTTATCATCAACTTAAAGAAGTGTGGGTTGGATGAATGGACTATAAAATGGATAGAGAACTGGCTAGATCATAGGGCTCAACAAGTAGTAATCAATGGCTCCATGTTTAGCTGGCAGCTGGTCACAAGTGGACTGCCCCAGGGATCGGTTCTGGGGCCGGTTTTGTTCAACATCTTCATTAATGATCTGGAGAATGGGGTAGATTGCACCCTCAGCAAGTTTGTAGATACCCTGGAAGGTAGGGATAGGATACAGAAGGGTCTAAACAAATTGGAGGATTGGGCCAAAAGAAATCTGGTGAGGTTCAACAAGGACAAGTGCAGAGTCCTGCACTTAGGATAGAAGAATCCCATGCACAGCTACAGATGGGGGACCGACGGGCTAGGCAGCAGTTCTGCAGAAAAGGACCTGGGGGTTACAGTGGATAAGAAGCTGGATAGGAGTCAGCAGTGTGTCCTGCTTGCCAAGAAGTCTAATAGCATATTGGGCTACATTAGTAGGAGCATTGCCAGCAGATCACGGGAAGTGATTATTCCCCTCTGTTCGGCATTGATGAGGCTGTATTTAGAGTATTGTGTCCAGTTTTGGGTCCCCCACTACAAAAAGGATGTGGAGAAGTTGGAGAGAGTCCAGTGGAGGGCAACAAAAATGATTAGGTGGCTGGAGCACAGGACTGATGAGACGCTGAGGGAACTAGGCTTGTTTAGTCTACAAAAGAGAAGAATGAGGGGGTATTTGATAGCAGCCTTTAACTACCTGAAAGGGGGTTCCAGGGAGGATGGAGCTAGGCTGTTCTCAATGGTGATAGATGACAGAACAAGGAGCAATGGTCTCAAGTTGCAGTGAGGGAGGTCCAGGTTGGACATTAGGAAAAAGTTTTTCACTGGGAGGTTGGTGAAGCACTGGAATGGGTTACCTAGGGAGGTGATGGAATCTCCGTCTTCAGAGGTTTTTGAGCTGTGGCTTGACAAAACCCTCGCTGGCATGATTTAGCTTAATTGGGTCTTGCTTTGAGCAGGTAGTTGGACTAGATGACCTCCTGAGGTCCCTTCCAATTCTAATATTCTATGATTCTAAGACTGGTTAGTGACTTTCAATTTATAAGATTTCTGCGTAGCCATCTACCTAGCCTAAAGGCAGTTCCTGAAATTCCCAGGGTGATCGAGTCATTCCTAGTATAAGATACTGCCATTTGACCTTTCTGCACCATTGCAGGTCTTCATGAAATGCCTGCTAGTGGTAGTGGAGTGGCTCATCTGAGAAGACAAGACATTCATATCTGCCACTACTTAAATGACTGGCTGATCAGAGACAGATGACAATGGGAGAAAGCAATGAGTCTGGAATGTGCTATCACTTTGGTTGGACGATCTTTAGGCTCTTGTCTCTCAACCTCCCCTATACAAGACAGGGTGGTGCCAAAACTTACCTCCAAGGTCTCAGAATTTCACCTGAACCGGCTCACTAACTTACCAGTCTGCTTCCTTGTAGCAACAATGGCACAGGGAGAAAAGAAATTGCACATGCTAGATGTGGGCAGGGCTCTGCTTTAATATTTTGATAGGACTAAACCATTTACACTGTTGCACAATCTATTTCCACATGTTCTAAAGATCAAGCTATTGCATCTCCAACTGAACAGCTAGGCTCACTCCACTGGAGCTCAAATGACCTCTTCAGATGTGCTAATGTCAGAGATCTGCATGGTGGAATTATTCAATGACCTTTGTCAAACTCTGAGCCTTGGACCAAGCTGCTAGGTCAGGTGCCAAGTTCAGGAGAACAGTGTTTCCGCTGGATTAGTCACAGTGGAATAACTCATTCCCAGTGTTCAATGGGATGCTCCTTGCCAGTCAGCTGCAGTGGGATCTACACTGCCACATACTCAAAGAACCACGTAGTGTAGGGTGATTGTTCTTTGAGATGTTGTCAGTGTGAATCCCACAGCACTCCCCCAGTCCCTGCTGTTTGGAGTTCTCAGATACCACAGGCTTCCTACTGCAAGGGAACTGAGGGAGGGTTAGTGTCATTCCACCTTTTATGTCCAAACATGAGGTGGCACGAGTCACATGCCCAGTGCCAATGGACACTATTATTCAAACAGACAAATCCGATCTCGTGCCCATGCATCCACAGTGGGATCCATAGTGGTGAAAACATTTTGAAGAACCACAATTACTGTAGTGTAAGTGACCATTCTGTTTTTCTCAGAAGTATCTGAAAATATTATTGGAAATATTAAATTATTCAAGTAATTAGTTTCATATACCAGAATTGCATGGTTAGGGAACATCCTCCTGAGCAATTAAAATTCTTTTTTTGACTATAGTTCCTTTCCTTTCATGAACATAAAAAAATTGAATGTCATATATAGACCTGGAGGCGCACACCATTGGACCAGGGCAGAATGAAAAGGGCATGATTTTTCTTCACTGTGCATGCACAACTGTGCACCTAATTTGTGCATGCATTTACTGTAGTTTGTTTGTAAACTGGGTAACTACATGCAAATGGTCAGTCACTGTCTGTCCATTTGCATGCACTTACCCAGTTTGTATGCATAGTTTAGACAATCAGGTCCCAAGTGTCCATTTGAACAGCATGATGTGGCTTCAACATTGTGGTTTTTGGAAGACCTTTATGGATCAAAAATGTTGTAAGCGGTTTTTAAATTTAACTATTTCAAACATTGCTAGTTATCAGATAGGTAATGTCTTTGTGTACTTAACATTTTGTAACTAGAGATGCTTTCTGACACTGAGTTCTGATACAGCAAAGCAGAATCAAGGATCCAGGTTTCAGTTCTTCAGTGTATAAACTGAACTTCTGTTTATAATGGTTAGAATGAAGAGACTGCTATAAATTTGTTCCAGTCCCTTTAGTAAAATAACAGAAACTTGTTAATATTTTCAGACAGGTACCATTTTACTAGAGTACATTTTTCTTTGAATACCTTCTGCTAGATTTGCCATGGAATCAACACGTTGCGTCTTAACAGTCAAAATGGTTTGGACATTGGCTAACATTTTATAAGTAGGTGTATGATGCAGCATCGGAACAATATACACACTTGTGTCTTGTTACTCTAGATGGCTTTCCTTTTTGTGATCTCATACCCTATTTATTTAATTTACAGGTGGCAGTATGTTGCATCTGTTTCTTCGTTATTCTTCCATTGAACCTTGTTGGCACAATTCTTGGCCGAAATCTGTCGGGCCAGCCCAACTTTCCTTGTCGTGTCAATGCTGTGCCTCGTCCAATACCGGAGAAGAAATGGTAAAGAGAAGTGCTTATACATTGTGTATTGACTCAAACTTAAATGTGTTTAAAATTATTTGAGGTATTGGGATCACTCAAAATTCTGGACTAGCCTTTAAATTTATGTTTAGTTCAACACTTGAGTGCAGGAAAAAGCCTCTCAGGAAACCGATTTAAGTTTTTGCATGAAAGTATCTCTTTAAAGGGATTGGATGGATAAAGATAAAAGGTTCATTAAAGAAATATAAAATTAAAAATGTATCTCGTATCAACCTTGATTGCTATTTCTGTTACTTTGCAGGTTCATGGAACCAGCTGTTATTGTTTGCCTCGGTGGAATCCTCCCTTTTGGGTCAATTTTCATTGAAATGTGAGAGTTTTTGCATGGAATTAAGCCAGCTATTGCTAGTGTAAATACATTAGGCCTGATCAGTTGAAACTGCTAAAAAGGTGTAGTTACAATATAATTAAGCTGCCTGTTTCATCCAATTCTACTCTAGGTATTTTATTTTCACTTCATTCTGGGCTTACAAGATCTACTATGTTTATGGCTTCATGATGTTGGTGCTGGTTATCCTCTGCATTGTTACAGTCTGTGTGACCATTGTATGTACGTACTTCCTGCTAAATGCAGAGGATTATAGGTGGTAAGTATCATTTTTGTTCATAGATATTCTAGCAGTGTACTATCTCAGAATCATAGTACAGACTTGCAAGAGACCTTCCCTGTTGAAGTAAAGTTTCTCTAAATACAAGTGGATTTTTAAAAAAAATCACTGTGTATCAAGCAGAGTCTGACACTAGGGTATGAATTGTTTGCAATGTTGTTGTAGCCATGTTGGTCCCAGGGTGAGAGAGGGGGGGAGAGAGATGGTAGGTAAGTTCATTTGTGATAAGAGCATGTTGATTAAACCTTCAAACTGAGTAGTGTAAAAATATATGTAAAATGGAAGTTAATCAGCATTTGGTATTGGTGACAAATATTTTCGTGCCAGCCTGCTTTTCACATGAACCAAAACATGTTTAGACAAGTTGATTATTTTTTCTACTGCTGATTTCTCCTGTACCACATGTTTTGTTGGGGAAATTTTTTTTTTTTGTGGTTTGGTCCATATCTGGTAGTGCGACACACTTGTGTTTTTTGTTTTTTTTTTTTTCAGGCAATGGACGAGCTTTCTTTCTGCTGCATCAACTGCAATCTATGTTTACATGTATTCCTTTTACTACTACTTTTTCAAAACAAAGTAAGTGGTGGTTGTATCTTGTACTTCTAGGTTAGGTCAAATGTTTGATTTCATAAATGCTAAAGAATTAAGAAGCTTACTTTAGAGTAACTGGTATATTGAGAAACTACAGAAAAATGTCCTGTGGTATAAATTACAATGTTTTTTTTTCCCCTCCAGAATGTATGGCTTGTTTCAAACATCATTTTACTTTGGTTACATGGCGGTATTTAGCACAGCCTTGGGGATAATGTGTGGTAAGTTCAGAATATATTAAAATCTGCTATGTGTATCTCATAAATCCACAGTAGTTTCTATTTTCAAAATGCCTTGTAAATAATTTTACTTCTATAGGTATCATAAAAGAAAACATATCCTTGAAAATAACCTTCCACTTCTCTGGCTATGTGTTTGGTTTGGTTTTTCATTTTATGCCGGTTTAGTAGAACCAGGATGATGTGAACTGGTTTTTCGAAAGGGAAGACCTGTCTCCTATGTGCTATGCAGAAAATACAGATATCACTCTGCAGGGCTGAAAGAATAAAATAGTACTACAAGCACTAATCAGAGATTGTATTTGCAACACATCTGAGCTCTCTGCACGATGAATTCCATGTTAAGTAGTCCTTTACCTTTCCAGTTTGAGATTATTCTTCTTGCACCCTGAGGGGAGCTAGATTTCCAGACATCCATTTAAACTATGCCCTGAAACGCTCAACTCACTTTCTATTTTTGAATTTTGAAAAAGGAAGCCCTAGGTTCAGGATTGGGCAGTTGAACAAATACTCTCATTCTATTCACTGTTGACATACTTTCCCAGTACTAGGCTGAGGATATGGGCAACAGGGATTTGTGGCTCAAGCACTGAGTAAGGAAGATTCTGCTTGAATTGCCTTGGTAGGGTACGTAGCAGTGAAATGCATGAGCCTCATGCTGTAATGCAAAGGTTACAAAAAGAAGCTGGCTCCTGACCACCCTTTTTTTTTGTTTTGTGTGTTTTGTGTGTGTGTGTGTTTTGTGTGTTTTGTGTGTTTTGTGTGTTTTGTGTGTGTGTGTGTGTGTGTTTTGTGTGTGTGTGTTTTGTGTGTGTGTGTGTGGTGTGTGGTGTGTTTTTTGTGTGTTTTTTGTGTGTGTGTGTGTGTGTGGTGTGTGTGTGTGTGTGTTTTTTTTGTTTTGCCACTTGAGTGCTGCAAGTGCCTTGCAGCAATCTGGGTGACCCAGGACTTAAACTCTCTCTAGTGTTTTGGCTTTTAGGGTATTATTTTACTCATTTAACTTTAATCCCAAATTAACACTTTAACCGAAGTGTTAAAAAACCCAAACTTTAATCCCAAGCCTGTGGCATACAATGGATCAGGATCTAATCACTGTGGTGTAGCAAGGACAGAGTCCTAGTAGCTGGCCACTACTCATCGCCATGAGGAATTACATTCGCCAGGTATCTCTTTCACCCAGGCCACTATCTCCAGGCATGGCCTTTATGAACAGGAGGGCAGACTAGAGCTAACCCTTCCCAGGAATTGTAGTCCAAGGACCAAGTAGTTCTGGGGCACTGGTAGGTACAGTAAGGCACTCCACTCAACAGGTTGTAAACTGAATGGTGCTTCTCTTTCTGGCAAGAGAGAGTCACAACGTAATAGCCCCAAATCTCTTTGTGCCAATAAGCCTTTGAGATGTTTTCTGGGATCAAGAGACTTCTGCCAGTTCCTCTACACCAGAGGTTCACTCTTTCTGAAGCCCTAAGTTGTGTTCCCAGCACAGGATAAACTAAAGTATAACATTTCCATCTAAGGCTTTAAAACATAAAACAAGAACCATTCCTCGCACCCAAAAATTAGGTCAGTAAAAGGAAAGTCCCATTTGTACCCCTAGTCCGTCATTAGTCAGTGTCTCTATTGGCACAGGAATTTTTGACAAGATCCTTCAGTACCACCATCTAAAGAAGCAGCTGTGAGCCTTGGCGCCAGTCCTGACATTGCCTCTCTGCTGGGCCCACTCTCTTCATGACTCCAGGACAGGATTAGTCCAAATGAGGCCTCTTGTCCTGCATCAAGAGGGATGGTTCCCTCCACACTCATCCTTTCAGCAGGCTCAAGTATCCTGTGAAGGACACATGGATTGGTCTCAGCACCATCTGGGATGGTGCAGACTGCTCATTCCAGTGACCCTCGGTACCAGGCATATCTTGGGAGAGGGGAGAAGGCCGAAGAGACCTGTATTTTCTGGGAAGAGATGAGGAAGCAAATGTTACAGATACTTGCAAATGAGTGAAGAGTGCAGTGCTCTTTCATTCATTTGGGTTTACCTGCCTGTTAGATGCGGTTTTTAGCAGACCATCTGGACATTCATCTGGTGAATTGGCTTTGTTTTTAGTTCTTTTCCTCAGATGTTTTAAAAAGTGCAAATTGGTTCTTCCCATTTTTGCACAATATGACTGGCTTTATTCATACAAGCCTCTAGATAGCTTTAGTTATCCCAGTTTAGAGTCTTGTGGTCCAGCTCTAAATTAAGTGCTTTTCTAACTGAAATCTCATCCTCTTGAATTACAAGGTTTCCCCACTGTTCTGGCGTTCTCTCAGCCATTTTTTCTTTAATAGGCTTTTATATACCTTTCAGCTCTAATCTTTTTTTTTAGTGTTCAGTCTGGTACTGATTAAAATGTCTAATTCCAGGAACTAAGCAGATCCGTCAATTTTTGTAATTAATTTTTTTAATTAAAAGGGAAAAATCTTGATATGCTTTCTTGTTACTGTGAAAAAGTATTTGATACAGTATTAAGGAGATATCTAGGTTTTTACTACACAAATATGCCTTCAAAATCAGAAAACAATCTGTTTTATGCGTTAAATTCATGTCCAGCACCATAGTTTAAAATATTACAGCTCAGTGGTAGCAAAGTCATAGGGCTTCTGAGTTTTTTTTTTTTTGGCTAGGAACTCCTATTTTCAAGTGTTCTTAAAATTCCATCTTTTCCCTGCCGCTTCCTCCTGCCCTCCCCACCCCCCCCAAAAAAAAAAGAAAGAGAGAGAGAGAGAGAGAGAAAAAACCCTTTTCAGATATATTCATATCTGGTGTGATTTTGTGTGATAGTGTTTCGTTTGATTGTCTGAGCTAGCCAAGCATGTTTGGTTGAAAAAAAATAATAATTGGAGGGTTGAGCGTGTGTTCATGTGTAGTTGTATCTAATCTAACAACTCCAAAAGGGCCTCTTATTTAAAGGGGAAAAAAGTTGCTGACTTGTTTCAAGCTAAATTCATCCAAGGAACTTGTCCTGATGGAGAGCTAGCGAAGTGTGTTAGAAAATTGTGCACTGTGCACACATTTTACTGTGTATCTATTCTGAAACAATGCATGGAGGCACAATGCTCGTATGCATGGCTATCTGCAGCATCATGCAATTGGATGCTGTTGGAACCAGTTAACATTAACTAGTTGGATTTTACCTTGACTGCTTTGGAGCCCCTGCACATTCAGGCCACCTATCCCTATCACGAATCCTCCGATTGTGTTTAGTTAACTCAAATGTCACACACTGTGAGGTTCTTTGATCACTGGAGCGTACTGTCACCTACAGAGCATGAGAGCTTTGAAACGGGCAGTGGGGAGCTCCCTAGAACTTCCACACCTTTGATCTTAATGTAGGAGACGGATAAAACTTAAAATCCCTATCCCTTTAAATAGCATAGGAAGGAACTTACTTTGGGTAATCGTTCTTCAGGGCCTCTCGGTTTACTAACTTCATATTGTCCATTCTTTGTTCAGTTGCACGTGCAGTGCACTCAACGTTTGCACATTCAGATACATACTTAGGTATTATTGTTTATTCCCTTATTTGGAGTTTCTTAACTTTTGTCTATACAAAATCGCAACTCTTATTTGCATTAGTTTGGCGGTATTAAGAACTGTAAGGTAACGCTTTCTTTTATGATTGAGATGTCCCTGACTCTTTGGATCCTTTAAGTTTTGCTTTAAGTACTTACGAAAGTTTGTGGTTCTGATGAGGTGGTCTATTTACAATCTACTTCATTAGACAAGTATTTGCTCACAGGAATTGCATGTTAGTCAAGTACCTTGAAAATCCCCCTAGCCAAAATACAGCTTTTCTCACTGTAAGTAAAGTTCTTATTCAGAAGTTACAAATATTAGTCTTTATACCTGGGCCTGTGTTCCAGGGAGTAAGTGTCAGGAACTCCTATATCTCCAGTATTCTAAAGCAGATAGCCTCACCTGAGGTAACACACGCTGCTCACAGAGTGGCATTTTTTGTTACTGCATTGCACACAATGTTAGCCGATATTTTCTAGTTGTTAGCTGAGGGAATGGTATCTCTTCCCTACTGCCAGGCAAAGTCAACTTTTATTTAAATATGTAACTTAGTGTGCTGCATTGGTCTCAGTTTCTCATATATGGCTATTTATACAATGTCTGTGAAGTGGCCTGGGGGTTTCAAGCCATGCTTTAGATGCAGCTATGAGTTGTCCCTTATGGATATGACTGTTGCCCAGGCTTCATGATAGGCCATGACTTGTTTCTATGGCTGAGATCTGTGGCCTGATGTTACCTCCAAACTGTCAGGACCGAACACAAATGCCTTACAGGTCTGTTGGGCTTCCAAACTTCCGTAGTGTCTGACATCACTACATCTCAGACGGCCTCGGAGCACAAGTGCTGAAATGCTTCGGAGTAATTCAGCTTAAATGAGAAATGAGACTGTTGACATTGGCTGCATTGGTGCAGGCAGAAGGTTATAAATCTCTGAGCAGTAGTTCAACACCTATAGAGTGGCCAGCTATGCCAGCGAGGCTGAAGGCAAGGTTTTGATGTGTGCAGGGAAATCTAAATTATATCTCTGACGTTTGAGTGAGTGAAATGCAGACTGTTAGAGAAGGCTGCTAAAGTAGCTTGGCCACATCTAGTCTCTCCAAGTTGTCAAGCCTTCAGTCTACTCTGACCCCAGTAGTATCGGTGCTTGTGGGCCACAGCCTGATGCCTTTCACTCAGTGAATTCATTTAATCCTATTGCTTTGGCCAAATCATTGATACACACACCACATCAGCTAGCTAGATGAAGCATTGTCATGCTGCTGAAGCTGCTTAGACTGTCCTGTGACGTCGATACTTATGCCCCATGCTCATATTGCTCTTGGTGCTCTCTGTTCTGATGCCATTAGCTTCCTTGGTGCTGATGGCCTGAACTAACTCAGATGCATCTGCCATTTCTTTTGGTTTCACAACCATAGCTTGCTGTTTGAGCATCATGGGAGGACTTGCTAGACAGCCTGGAAGATCCAAAGGACTCCTCAGACAGCATATAAACTCATGGGGATTTCCTGCACCTTGAAACATCCCTTTCTGCCAATAGCTTGGTTGTGCCTGTTAATTCATTCCTGAATTGGCTGTTGAAGGATATATCTCAGGAGTTTCGAAAATGTCTGAGTACAATTATTTTACACCAAAGGATACTACAACTTGTTTCCTCCCACTTCTCTGCAGGAAAGCTTATTGGTAGAGATGGCTGTGAATGTGAGTAAGCTCTCTGGTTCAGCTCTTCTGGACCATAGTTCTAAGCATGAAGATGCTCTTTGGATCTCTCAAGATTTGGCCTATTGGAGTTGCCGAACTTGCTTCTGGGATGAGTACTTGCTCTCTTGCCATTTGAGCGTCTAGTTTTGTCAGGAGGTCCTTTACTATTGTGCTGTATTGTTCAATCCCAAACTGTGTCTGCGCTCAAAAACTTAGCCTCCTGCATTTGGCTGTGGTCCAAGCATACTCTCCTCACGACTCTTACTAATTTGAAAACTGCAGGTTGCAATTTCCTTTTAACAACTTATTGCAATTCATTTCTGCCTTGTGGCGAGAAAAAGGGCACTCGTTTTCAGAAAGTACATAGCTTATAATAAAACCCAACCACTCCAGAGATTTGGGAATTTTATGCTTTTGACCCTTTGCTTGGAGAAAAGGGCCTGGTTATTAAAAGCAGTAGGGGGCACTGTTATATTTATCAAGGCAAGGGAGCATAGCCTTCTGGGGAGATGGTTTAATGGATTTAGATCTTTAGAGCTATGTGAGTTCTTGCTAGTCATTAACTGAGAGCAGGATAATTATATACAGTTTGAAAACAAGTATTCCAGGTAAGTGTCTTTTTTCAGAATGACTGGTTTAAATGACCTTCTCTAAGAACAGTGTATTTGTTTTATGTTAATAGTTATTAGGTGATGACCTCTAAAATACACATTTTATTCTTTCTTTTGCAGGAGCCATTGGTTACATGGGAACAAGTGCCTTTGTCCGTAAAATCTACACTAATGTGAAAATTGACTAAGGAAATAAGAAAACTGAACTATGGATCAGTTACTGTTTTCAATGGGGGATGAACTTGCACAGCAAAAAGCACGAGAAGAGAGTTGGGTTTTAACACTGGGCCTTGTGTGCGTCTCCATTTTGTGGATGGCTTAAAGTAACATCTATTTTCATTGATCCTAGGTTCTTACTGACTGCTTTCTCCAACTGTTCACAGCAAATGCTTGGATTATATGCAGTAGGCATTACTACAGTACACGGCTAATCTTCCCAAAAAAACCTAGCTCATTAAAGATGAATAGGCTAGCTCTCTTCAGTGAAGAGGACAAACAGTTTATTTAAAGCATTTGTTCCATTCAATAAAAAGAGGGAAACTTGGCTCCTAAAACTGCTTGATTAGTAGTCTTCCTGGTACTTAACATTTTAAATTATCTAAAAATGCTGTTCCAGAAAGATTATTTTTCTGGTTTTCCTTGCCATTGTCAGGATAGAGCGTATGTTTTATATTTTGACTCTGGGTGCTTCTTTTGGTTCATTTGCAGTATCAACTATACCTACACCCATTTGTTTAAAAAATAATTTAAAAAATATATTCAACTCACCTGCATGTAAAATTCTATCGGCTATCATTCTAGTTGGACCAACTTCCCATTTATTTATCTTTAAAATAATATCCAGCTACATCTTAAATCCATCCAAAGAAGATACAGTCTGAAGACTGCAATTTACTGTACAGTTAGAAAGCAAAATGTTAAATGCAGAGGATGCCGTTTGTTTTTATTAAACGTTTTGAGGTCTAGATTAAAACAAAACCAACGTTTTAACTGAATGTCTAAAGTGATTCTCCTTTTTTCCCAAGTTAGTCTCTTTTTGTTTGGGTTTGAATGAAGGCTTTCCTTAAGACATTATAAAGCGATAAGTGTATATAACATTAAATAATGTAACTTAGGTGTAGATCCCAAATGTATTTGGATGTACAGATTTACTACAGAGTACTTTTTTCTGATGATTCGGTGTACAAATGTGTGAATTTGGGTGGCTTTTTACATCTTGCCTGCCATTGCATGAAACGTTGGGGTTTCTTCACAATGTGTGTATGTCATGATTTCTGTTCTGTTTCCTTTCTGAAGCTCTTACAGGATTTACATTTGTAATTTAGAACATTTTAATTTTTGTTAATCCTATCTGGACACTTGTGTAACATCTAAAGCAAAGTTGCTTTAGAGTGTTCAGAAAACTAAAATAAAATTTTCGGACAAAAATGTTCTGATTGTGAAAATAGATGAGTTTGCAGTTGAACCTGTCTTGTTTAAAAAGGAAAGACTACTGAATGCCACTTTCTGTATACGGTATTACTGTGCTTTTCAAATATTGAAAAACCATGCTTCAAAGTCAGAGAACTTACATCCAGGTTATACTGTTCAGTTCCAAAGTGGATGGCCAGCTGAGATAGATCCTTCTTGGCCAAAATGTTAATGGGAAAATCTGTTGATCCAATTAGCATACTGGGGGGAAGGAATGAGAGGAGCGCTAATATAAATGGGCAAATAAAGGTTAAGATTTTCTAAGACAAATGAGTGTTAATTGTGCAGTGTACTTGGCTAGAGAGATTCTTCATGTGTTAAATTCTTAATTTGTTTCTGTGAGATATTTAAAAGCCAGTCATCTTGGGATTTTGGCACCTGCCATATAGGGATGGTTTTCAGAAGACTGTCTGTTGGAACATAACATCTGCGCCAGAAAATGCAACTTGTTGAATTAAAAAAAAAAAAAAAGACAATGACCACATGCAATGGTATTTGTATTAATTATCCCTAAGTGGTGTATTTATAAAACATACCATTCCACTCCTGAAGAGGGGAGAATCGAACTCATAGGAAGCATTCATTACAAGGTACACGTCTAGAAAATTGTCCATCCTGTGTCTATTTTATGTAAAGCTTGTGAGCTTTAAATGAATGGAACAAGATAATTCCACTGTATAGGGAGAATGTGGCCAAATCCAGACATGGAAAGGAGGTTAAATCCTGCCTATGCTGTTGAAATTTTACCCATAGAGAGAGATTGAGTGTCTCTACACACACTTCGACTTTTTTTGACCAATTTGAACTGATCTTTGCAGGAAAAAAGTGCCATTTAAAGTACATGAATGGTTGTAGCTGTATTTTGCTGTTTGACATAAGATAGTCCTGGTTTAAAAGCACAAAGACTAACTCAGAAGGAAGCATGAACTGGGTGAGCATTTATTTTGTTTTAATGAAATGACTGTTTCACCATATGTAGACTTTAAACAAAGGATGTGTTTTATGCTTGTTCCCTCCAGTGATGTTCCTAGCCCTCTTCTGTTGCATGTTCTTCTAAATCTAAAGTGAGAATGAATTATCAAACGCAATAAATACATGAAGTACCCCATTGAGGTACATGATTTGGAAGGGGATTATTGATGATGGGCTGGTACTGGGATACAATTGGTCTATCAAATGTCATAAATCATTTTTCAATTCATTTAATTGGTCATCTTGCAGTTGGATTTAATTTTTTTAGGTGCATGCTGCTTATTTCCTTTCTCCATCTTCTGGCATTATTAGCTTTGGAAAACCCAGACAGCACTGTACACCTTTTAAAGTGACATTGAAGAGATACTGAAAGACACAAACCATGCTTTCATTTTTGCAGGTATGTTCCTCTGGAGAGAAGCTCTGCATTTTAAATAATTGATATTTTTATACTTCTACCTTATCACAGAAATAGATCTTTTTCTGCTTTTGAAGGAATGAAGTGGGACTGTTCCGTTATTTTGAACTGCTTCTCCTTATTATGGTTGCTGTTTGAAAAGAGCCTGGTAATTAGCCCAAATTATTGTGGATGCATCTTGAACCATCTCAAGTAATAAGATGCAGAAGCTCTCGGTTTAAGCAACGTTGCCCGTTCTCTGTTGTGGATGAAATAAAGATCTTACACCTAATATTTCTCCTTCCATAACCACTTGTCAGTTCTTGAATTGGCTTTAAAGTTGTCTTTTAGGAACTCTTCAGTTTGGCTCGACCTATTTTGGTGCAAATTACATTTGTTGAGTTCACTAAATGATAGTAATAGCTCATCTCAGGCAAATGTATTGGATAAATGCAACTGTGAATGTTTTGAATTTAGAAAGAAATGTGAATAAATGCAACTGTAATACTTGGTACAGGAAAAAGGAGAATGCTACTTCAGAGGTTTATGTTTATTTTGTAGTCATTTTTATTGGGCTTTTGACATCTGGTTGTATAGGAGCATCTGTGTAACTTAAAATGCAATTATCTTCACAAAAGTGACAAATGAATTGTCCCTGACTAAAAGCTCACTGACTGTTCAGGGGCATCTGCTCATTTTAGTGGCAAATTTAGATTTTACTAATATCAGCCCTGCGGAGGCAACACAGTAATGAGTTGGAATCTATTCTGGCTCATCAGTAAGTTCCAGTTACAGGACCCATTCAATTACATATATGCAGCCCCACTGAAGGACAGCGGGGCTGCCTGCATGGAACTGAGGGCAGAATGTGGTTTGCTGAAACTTAGTAGTAATGATATACAAGCCAGAAAGAACCCAGCCTGACTCTTTTAGATCCCGGGACTGCCCCTAGAGGCAACTCTTGTAAATTGAGTGTGTTTGATCTAGATTCAGTCTACATTTTCAAATTTCTTAAATTCCTGTCGTCGTTATCTCTGTTCAAGTGCTGGTGCTGATGGGACCTGTATAATAGATAAGGATATGGTAGCTGGACCCCTTTTTTGCTATTGTTTTTGCTAAATCTGCTGCCGTGGGGTTCCCACCATGACTATAATCACTTCAGCTGAACCCGGAAGGACACCAGAGTGAATCAGATTTCCCAAAGATGGACAAAGCTGGAGGCACAAGTGTTATGCCGTGGCCATTCTTTTAGAATAGACTAGCACTTTAGAATGCGAAGCTCTGTGCTGATGCACTTTCATTCTTCAGGAGCAGCTCTTCGTTTCTTCCATCTTTCTCAACATGGGAGTTCAGAAGTGTCTCTTTGGAATGGAATGGATTTCCTTCCAGAGGAAAACGCATGCAATTAGAAAGTTAAGTAACTTCTCTGGGAGATGCATTTCAGTCCTGGTAACAAGTAACATTTCATTGTCACTTTAAGAGTTACCTTTGGGCCTGTGACTTCAACCTGGGGGCAGAGGAACCTGCTCTTTTCTCATGGCTAGTTGGAAGTGATCCTGAAACTTTTTCCTTTTGCAACTTGGGGTCATGTATAGAAAAAGGTCAGTGGTTTTCAACTGTCTAAGGCTTCCAAAGGGGTCTGCACCGCCATCTGAAATGTCTTAAATTCCTATTGGCATTATCTCTGGTTAGTGCTCACTAGTGGTGGAACCTTGTAAAGTGACATTAGCAAATTCTAATGCATGGAGAAAACCTAAATGGTTTGGGGAAAGAAAAGAAAAAAGGGTGTGCCCATTTGTTCATCTTGGGAGAGGCAAAGTTCTATAGCCCCTATATGGTGAATTAGCCTATGTTTAAGGACAAACTGCTGGTGGTGAAATCATATTTAGGCTTTATAAAGATCTACTTTCAAGGCTTTTCCTTTTCATTCTTATCAATATACTGATGAGCGTAAAACTTGCAAAAGATTCTTAAAGAAAAGGCTGCATAACACAAGGGAAAGTTGGTACTTGCTGGTACGTTCATCTTACAAGCACTCTTGGGTTCTGGAAACCAGCTTGCTAACCAGCAGTACCAGCAGTGTAAGGCCATGTATTGGGTACTTTCTGAGATTCTATGTGTTGTAATGTACCTTTTTAAAAGGAAAATTAACCTCATAGGTACTTTATTTCTTTATATTCTAGACTGAAGATTCAGAATATACAAGAGTTCACGTGAAATATTCAAGAAGCAACTTCTGCCTGAGGCTACTTTGCATGAGTATACGCCCTAGGAAACATGTACTGTGTTTGTATAATAGACTAATACACAAGTGGAATATTGCTCACATTTTACAGAACTTGTTTTTCACACCTTTTGTAACAAAGTTTATACTGTGTTCCTGTTTTGATTAACTAGTTCCTTCATTACAACATGGCTTTATCACTTCTAATAGAGCATTTTGTTAAAAAGGTAGAAAATGTCAAATGTCATCATAACAAGGATTTATTTATGTAATGGAGACAATTTGGAAAGATCTCTTGTAGAATTTGTAACTCCTTTCTATGTAAGAGAGGAAACGTCATGGGTGGGGAAGGTATTCAAGGCATGTAAATGAAAAGTTCTATAAATAGAGACTATATTTTATGTCACAAACCAGTTTAGCCAACAGTTGATAAATGTTGGGATACTGAAGACTTGCATCCTTTGACGATTTCACAAATCTTATTCGTATTTCAGTACATAAACCTAGCAAACAATTTTGCTCTGATCAAGAAGGGATGCTTTTTACAACAGTAGGTCTTGTTGCAAAAAGACTAGCTAATGAAACCATAGCTTTCCTTCTAGCAGAAGGATTTGAAGATGTACCATGTCCAAGTTTTGGTAGAGCTATGTAGAAGGTTGTTCTGAAAGTTGAGTGGTGATTGATCTTCTGCTTGATTTGCAGAGGTCTCTAGATCTAAAGTCACTTGTTGCTGAGAATAATTCCAACCGTTAGGATCAGATAACATCAGGAAATATTTAACTTCCTAAAGGAAAGCTGCTGTTTGCAGTCTATTATACTTCCATTTTCTCCAGGTTTTTCTTTTATCTGTAAATTTCCAACACGCATAATGTACCAAGGCAATAGTGTCATAGGGTTAGAAGGCACTGCGGGGGTCATCAATAGATAAAGCATGGATTCTGTTGGCTGAGGTAGTCGGAGGGAAGGCTCCCTTTTGGGTCGTCTGATGGAGCTGCTGCTTATGAACCACAAGAGACTTGGTTTAACTATATCACTTAAATTTGCTAGGAAAGTGGTGTATTCTACCCGTTGTGCTGCAAGCTGCTGTCCTGGTGTGTGCTGTAGTAATGTGCTCTCACAAGGAGTGCAGCAATGGAATGGAAACTCTACTTGTTTCCCTCTAGTGTCTGGCCAGGAGTTGGCAGATGAACTAATTAGCATTGTCCCTGCTTTATTTACATGAAAAGGTCTAAATGCTTTTACCAGAGCTGGCAAGCATTCACACTTATGCACTGGAGAAAATCCGATGTCAAATAACTGTGCTTTCTAATATAATCGTTCAGTGTTAAGGGAATGCATTTAGGAAGCTTAAATTCAGTATTTAGACTCTGTAAAAAGCTTTTTAAACAGCTGTAATTAGAATCTTTTTTCTTTAAGCTGAAAACAGTTTGTAGTTGAGCATTAGTTTCTCTTTGTCTTGCTCCCGAGAAGTGTTTGCAACCCCAAACACTGCAGCATTGTCTGAGAATTGGAAACTGGCCAGCTAAGCTACCTTGTCTAAACCCCACAAAGTGCACAAAACAAGTAAACTGCATCAGTGGTGGAAAGCAAGACTAAAAATATTTGTTGTGTAATGTATGACACAGCAAAGGAAATCTAGCTTTAAAATATTTTAAAGGTAGGAGTGTCTTAGTACTTGAAAATTAGAAACAAGGTTAGCATGTTCTGTGGTCAGATACTATAGCAGGCCATGCCACTGGGGTTGAGGTTAGAAGATTACTGAGATAATCCAGAATACACAAAAATCCCATGATAAAACTCGGATAGGGAGTGTGATGTATGTAATTAAGAAAGATCTTCTCCTTTGGGTTGCAGCCAGGCTTCCTTTTGCCTATTCACTAAATCATAAACGCTTGTAAATCATCAAATTAATAACAAACTAAGGTGGCGTATGCCACCAGGTTCTTCAGGAATTGACACTTGAGGGTGGATGTTGGAATGCAATTTCTTCTTGCCTGATGGCATAGGTTTGGAGGGGAGCTGCTAGTTTCCAGTGTCACACTACTATCCTTCCCCAGAAGCGATGAGTTCCCACAGTACAAGAGAGTTTCTGTGGCAGGAGAGAGAACCTTCTTTGGAAAGCCCTACAGGCCCATTCCCAAAATTCCAAACACCAGAGGAACCTTGCCAAAGGAGGGTCTGAATGGTTTTGCCTATTGCAGCTGAGCTCATCAGAAGCAATAGATTAGCCCAGTGGGTTTCCAACCTTTATGGGTTCGCAAACCACCTTTTTAAAGGGTTACAAAGTAAATTGATGGCATGCCCAGCTCACATACCACAATTTGGGGCCCATCTTGCTTTTTCCTTTCTGAGAGAGGTCCTTTGTTTCTTCCTGGCTCCCTTCTTCTAAGCAAAATACATATTTTAAAAAATATTGAAGGAACTTGTCTGCTTGATATTCCCAAGATTCGAGGAATGAACAGCGGAGGAAAGCGCTGTCTGGTATTTCTTTGGGACGGGGATGGAATGACTCGTAAAATACTTTGCACTTACAGCTTAAAGCACTCTACAAACACCGATGACCTACTTGTGCTGCCAAGGTGTTGTGATGCTAATGGCCACTTTTCTGAGTAAACCTACACAATAAACTTACAGAGAAATTTAGATAACTATTAAGCACATAAAATTATGGCATGGCTATAACTGGTTATAGAGGGAACCAATTAGGTGACCGGATGTCCTGATTTTCTAGGCATAGTGCCAGTATTCAGGGCTTTGTCTTTTATATAGGTGCCTATTATCTCTTACCCACTGTCCCAATTTTTCACACTTGCTATCTAGTCACCATAAACCAAATAAAAGCAACAGTATCAAGTCAGACAACAGAGATCAATAATGGAACCCAGTTCAGTTTCGTTGACAACCGAGAGCTGTAAATTAAACTGTAATCAAATCCTGCTGAAAAGCCAAAACCCGAGGGTGGGTAAATACAAAGGAAGTGGGAATCAACCCAAGTAGTGATGAGAACACTAGACTGCAACAATAAGATTAAGTATAAATTGATGTAAAGCCTATACCTATAGAGAGGAAATAAACACAAGTTCTAACTAACGCACTGCTGTCTGAAAACATGAGTGCAAAAAGACTTGGGATACTAGCAAACTGAATTTGTGGTGCAGTATCATAGAGGGAGGGGAGAAACCAATGCCTCCTGGATACTGTAACCTTTGATTTGCCTCAAATCTGGTATAACTTGGCTATGAATGTGGTATGGCTTTTGAGGAGGAGAATCTTCTCCTGTAATAAAAAGTTCTATGTCCATACACCCACAGTCATGAGTGTGTCTGGCAAAAGCTGCTCCATTTTGCTGTGTGACTGGCTGTAGCCTTGAACATGTGGTCATGTATTCCACACTGGTCATAAGAGGCTGGTGTAGAATATGATGGTAGCATGGAGTTGTGGAACCACAAAGGGTTCTTTCCCCAAATCCTTTACCACTCTTTGACAAATCAGTTTGTTAGGCAAATCTAAAATTAACCCATGCTCCACCAGAAAATCTGCTCCCAGCAGGTTTTATGGTTCTGGTTACTTAGTCCATATGAGTCTTGCATAAATCTCCTATGGGGACTATCAGTGGGTGAGAGCGCTGTATTTTAACAGGCAGTTCTAGAAAAGTCTCCGTACACGACTCCTTTTCCTGCCAACAGCGACAGGGCTGGGCGAGGGACATAACGTAGATACACCTGCATCAACTATAAACATTCCCTCACCACCCCTTAGGAGGGCTGGTACAGTTGGTCTCCCTACTCTGCCTGTACCTGAGGAGGCCGTTGTAAAGCAGGGTGGTATCTGGTGGTGGTGTTGTGAATGTGTATCCTCTCCCCACTTTACCTGGCTTCTGGAATCTGGGCCTAATCAACTGATTCCGAAAACCAGGTATCACATTCTCTTAGAGAGGAAGCAGCTACTGGGTTTCTGTTTGTAGAGTCTTTGGACCGTTCCCCATTAGGATCCAGTTGGCTGGGAAACTACTTCAATTCCTTCCCTTGAGTGACAAAAGTATCTTTCATACAGCGAATTTCTGCCACCGTCTCATCCCATGGAGTCAGTGAATTAGAGTGGGCTGGGCACTGCTTGGGAAATGGAGAGCAGCCCTCCTAAGGTGCCGGCTTCTCATTCAGACCTACTCAAAATCATTAGACGCTCTAGCAGTAAGATTCACCAGTGCTTGTACGCAATCCTTTGCCTGGTTGGTAATCGTCTTAATTTCCCTTCCAGCTAATTTGTATTGCTCTCCTTTTCACTTAAGCTGTGTCTCTAAAGTATTGCACAGTATCAACAAACTATCCATTGTTGCTCCCTTTAAGTCTTTGCTATTATCTTCCTATGAGCCTTGTGTTTAAACCAAGTACTCCCCACCCCAAAAGGGTCTTGCTGCATTTACCGTGGTGTCCAGACCTCCCCCGTGACCGACGATATAAGGTTTAACAGAAGTCATTAAAAGGGCTTGTTCACTCTAGAGCCCGGCTCCAATGAATCTGTTAGTGCTGCTGCGGGCTTTACTGCCACTAGATACTGAGGAGATGTCCTTCACTCAGTATGGTTACTAGTGTAGAAACTGGTTTATTTATTACCATGTGCTCCTAGCATATTAAAGTCTATATGGGAGCAACCTGACTCAGTTTCCCCAATATTAAGGCTGCTCGGCCTCTCTTTGGAGCAGAATCAATGTAGGTGGAAGGCAGGGGCGCAGTCACCCTCCTGCGTGCAATCAGTAGTGGACGTTTTCCAGTGACCCTTTGGGTTCTTTTGGAAATCAAAGGAGAGGTGCCTCATCCCCTCCCACTGCCTGCGTTAGGCTCTTCAGTCACCCTGGACGGGAATCAATTTTTAGATGAAGGGGAAAAGTACTGTCACTTTCCTGAACAAGGAATCCCGAATGAAATGGACGCCCTTACGAGGAGTCCTCAGTCTCTGAGAGCTGGGATTAATGACACGTGGGGGCGGAAGCAGTGTCAACTTTCCAAACACCTCTTTGGTAGCCAGAGTAAAACGCCTTTGTGAGGGTCTTTGGCCTCTGAGTGAATCACTTTTAAGGTTCCCTTACCTGGGGTCATCTTGGGCTGCTTTAGGAGCCAGAATGAACAGTTGTGGCGGAAGCTGTGTCAACCCTAACTCTGCGCCCCCCCAACCCCCTTCCACTCAGCACCTGGATCAAAGGCTAGTGTGCTGTCAGCAGCCTTGGCAGTCGTGGAGGAAAACCTGGGGGAGGGTTCCAGAGCCCAAGCTCCACCGTCTACGGTACAATTGGATAGCTTCACAAGCCTGAGCCCTGGGAGCCCAAGTCATCTGACACAGGTCAGCCAGGGATGTTTTATTGCAGTGTAGGCAATACACTGTTTACATCTGTGGACACACACGAGGCCCAAGCATAACCGCTTGTCCTGGTATTTTGGGAAGGTCTTGGATCCATGTCTTTGAGCTGATTCTGGGTTTCTGTAACCTTCAGTACCACCAAAATCAAATCATGTATTTAAAAAATCAGTTCCGCTGTGTAACACGACAAATATTTTAACTGCAGTTGTGAAAGAGGGACAGTACTATGGATTGATAAGCAGTGCCCCATTTACAAGAGTTCCACAGATTGTGCAAAACAGTTTTGCAGTTGCATTACAAAACTTAAAGATTCTAAGTTAGACAGGAAAGTTTTGCTCTCTGAAGCTTTTCTGACTTTCACTCCCCAATAAACCCTCAATCTACTCAATCCTGCATTTCACAGGCCCAGGTTTTGGCACGAGCTGTAACCTTTGATTTGTGTGTTCCCAGATAGTAATTTTAAAAATAAGGAACAAAACCTAACTGAATTCTTTACAGTTCCTGCCTTCAGGATGGGTACAGATAATTGAATTTAGTGGAAGACTGTGAATGACACATTGAGTGATAAAAGTAAAAACTTTTAGTTTTAAGTAAATAGTTAGAAAAATAGGTATTACAGTATTACCCTGGATTTATACTCCGATTCTAAAATGAAATGATGCATTTAGGAGAGATCAGTCCCTAAATGAGGAAAACAGCTATAATCCTCTCTCTGACACCTTGATGGTAGATGGACATGCCTAATCTAAAACGAGCATGCTAACCTTTTTATAATCAATTATAATGTCCCTTAATTAATTAAAATCAAATCCACTTTTACCACAATGAAATATCTTCTACTTATTGTCTGTTTAACATTAAGCATCTTAATTAACATCGGTGTAAATGTCATACCAATAACTATCAATACAGATAGCATTTTCCAAAACTTGAACTTTTATCAAAAACACTTGGAAAAACCAAGATCATGTCCTAACTCATTTTCAGCTTGCCTCTGAATTGTCTCACTTCACTTTTACTCAAACTTTCCCAGCCTCGATCGACTATTGCCAAGTCTATTTCTAAGAAATACCTTTTTGGCCTACTTACATTTCACCATTTCTATATAAGCATAAGCATCATGACTAACGGCTACAATACATAGCAAAACTAGGGTTAAGGTTGATCCTCTGCATTATCTGGTGCAAGTGCACCTGGAGTACCATGGAATTCTGCTCCCCAGAGAGGAAGGAAAGAGGAAATACAAGAAAGAGGAAGCTAAGGAATTTAAAATCTGTAGGAGTGCTTGGGGTTCAGAGGGCATCCATGATGCCAAAAGAAGGCTCCGGGGGGATATGCTTGCTCTATATAAATATATCAGGGGGATTAACGTTAGGGAGGGAGAGGAATTATTTAAGTTTAGTACTAATATAGGCACGAGGACGAATGGGTACAAACTGGATATTAGGAAATTTAGACTAGAAATTAGACGAAGGTTTCTAACCATTAGGGGAGTGAAGTTCTGGAACAGCCTTCCGAGGGAAGTAGTGGGGGCAAATGACTTACCTGGCTTTAAGACTAAGCTTGATAAGTATATGGAGGGGATGTTATGATGGGATAGTTTAATTTGAGCAATTGATTTGGATTATCGGCAGATAAGTCTGCTTAATGGTCTGTGGGAATGTTGGATGGGATGGGAACTGAGTTACTGCAGAGAATTCCTTTTTGGGTGCTGGCTGGTGAGTCTTGCCCACATGCTCGGGGTTTAGCTGATCGCCATATTTGGGGTCGGGAAGGAATTTTCCTCCGGGGCGGATTGGCAGAGGCCCCGGAGGTTTTTCGCCTTCCTCCGCAGCGTGGGGCATGGGTTGCTTGCTGATCGATTCCCTGCAGCTTGAGGTCTTCAAATCTCACTTTTGAGGATTTCAATAATTCAGTCATGGGTTCGGGGTTGTTATATATGTGTATGGGTAGGGTTTTGTGGCCTGCCTCGTGCAGGAGGTCAGACTAGATGATCATATTGGTCCCTTCTGACCTATGAGTCTATGATCACGCCACATATACCCTCATAATTTTATAAATGAAGGAGGAAAAATATTCACCCATTTGGCAGAAGGTAGAAATGAGCAGTGGCTGAGGCTGCAGAAAGAAGTCTTGCCTTTTACTGTTGGAATGCTTTGGGAATGTGACTGGATTAGACTCCTAATGGAAGTGGCTGAGGCACCATCTCTTTGAAGATTCAAGTATATTTACCAGAGTTGAAATGTGATAAGCAGCAGTCCTTCTGGATGCACCAAGTGGTCTGGTTCTTCAAGTGCTTGCTCATGTCCATTCCACTATAGGTGTGTGCACGCCTCCATGCACAGTTATCCGGAAATTTTTCCCTTTAGCAGATCCTGTAGGACCAGCTCCGGTGCCCCCTGGAGCCCCACGCACGTCACGGTATATGAGGCGCTGCTAGCCCTACGCCCCCTCAGTTCCTTCTTTCTGCCTGTGATGGTTGCTGGAACTAGCCTTGCTCTCAGCAAGTACCATTCCCCTTGTTCGGACTTATTTGATATTCTAAGTTTGTTTTAGTTAAGTGGTTAAGTGTTGTTTAGATTAGTTAGAGATAAGGCAAGTCTCTGCGGGGACTTTGAGCAGCCAGGCCATGCCCTGGTCGCTGGGCTTCAAGCAGGAAGGCCTTCCTGCTCAATGACCCCCACAACCGCTGCCTTAAGTGCTTGGGGGAAGCCCACAGAAAAGAGAAGTGTAAGATCTTCAGGGCTTTTAAACCAAGGACTCAAAAGGACCGAGCGATCCGGTTGAAAGCCCTGTTGATGGAGATAGCGCTCCACCTGGCATCCGAGCTGGCCTGCTCGGCACTGAGCATGACCTCGGTACAGAGTGCACCGCCAGCAGCGCCGTCGACTCGACACCGTGCAACATCGCCAGCGCTGAAGAGGAAGAAGCAGTGTGTGGAGCATGGACACTCCCCTGCGCCATCGGTACGGTCAGGGTCAAGTACAGAGATGCACCGGACCCGGCCTGTTGAGTCTTCTCCAATGCCTGCATCTCCGGTCAGGGAGCCGCTCCCGACTTCTGGGAGTGGGAGAGTGCCCCTGCCGACGCCATCAACACTGGAGGCTTTTCAGGCAGCAAGAGCCTTGTTGGCTTTGCCAATGCCACCTCCAGCTCCCCTCTGCCATGGGAGAAGGGGCCGGTGTCACGGGGGAAACCTGCGTTGGGTCCCCCTCAACGGCAGATCCCCAGTACGGGGAGGAAGATCTCCTGTCAGATAGCCTCTAGGGGTAGAGCTGAGCTACTTCCCCAGTAGTCACTCCAAGTTGGCATCATTGAGCTGACCTGTTCTGACACAGGATGTGGAGTCCCCCTCTCGGCACCAGTGTTGATCCCCAGCACCGGAGCTAGTGCATGCCAGGAGGCGGCACCAGTCAAGGTTTCTCAGGCGGTGCTCGGACAGCTCCCGTTCCAGATCCCTGGCACCGAGGAGTTCACCTGTATCTAGAGGTGCAGAACCCAGTCGCCGTTGGAGGACCCAGCACCGAAGTGTTCATGCACACTGATACGGCGCAGAACCCGGTTGCTGTCGGAGGACCCAGCACCGTGAGGTCCACAACACAGAGCCAGGTCACTGGAGTCTGGCTTGGCACCAAGGAGTTTGGAGTGGCGCCAACCTCAGTCACTGAAGTTGTCTGCAGGGCTGCAAGGCAAGTGGCAGTGGAAATCATCAGTACCAAGACGACGCTCCAGTACCTCTAGCTCTTCAGAGCACACCTCCGTTCGTCAGCACTGCTCACAGTGACGGGAGGCAGTCCTCGTTGTTCCCCAGGTTGGATGCATCGAGAGGGCGGTCCCTCGCTTGGAAGGGCGCCTGGGACCGAGGACATGCATGAATACAATTAGTTTATGAGCAATGAATACTGTTCATGCAATGAATACAATAGTGCAAGGTTACATCTTGGGAAAATACCAAAGAGAGACATGCATAGAATGGCTGAGTTCCCTTGGTGTTAAAAATCTAGTAGTTTTATCCTCCCAAAGAGATTTTGCTGCTATGTCTATGTCAATTCCTTCATCTGGATAATGGTGATCACCTGGCTAGAATAATTAAATGGGCTTGCACAAACTAATCCACAGAATTAGGGAATCACATTCATTCACTCTAATTTTCCAGATCCAAAGCAGGTTCCTGAGTGCTCATGTCTACACAGGGACCTTATCTGGGCTGCAACCCTGAAGGTCAGCAGAAGATCATATGATCATAAGATTATACCCACTCCTGGTGGCCCACAGTTGAATCCCATTGATAAGCACTGAGGTAGCTCTGAGCCACAGCACTGATCCCAGGAGAGGCTGCGTTCTCAGTGTTTGAGATGTTCAGGTATTTACTCCCCTCTCAGGAGGAGAACCACACTGCAACTCTCAGGAGGGAGGGGAGCAGCTACCCCTTCAAGCAGCCAAGAGCAGAGGATGTGCCTCATCTCACAAGAGCCAGGAATCCTTTTGAAGTGCTATGGGAATCAGCACATCCTTTGAATTGCCACTAGAGTCAATGATAAATTTGTCATGTGGTGTCACAGGAATTAGCAGATTAACCTCCAGAGAAAGGAATAAGGTTGAGAACCCCTTGTATTAGCAGACATGTTTAAAAACAAGGTGTCAGCTCTTCTTAAAGATACCTCTGTCAAAGATAGTCCTCCAAAGGTCAGGAATACACTCCTAAAATGGATTCAGATTAAAGCAATTACTGTTCATCTGCTTGTCCGTTCCACTTGAAGGTGTGAAAATGTGGAGCTGGAGTTTATTGTATTTGAGGATATGGAAGAAAATACCTGCAACACCTAAAATGCTACATCTGCACAACCGAAGAACATCAGTTAAACCCACCTGTTCTCAACAGAAGTCAAAATACCATCAGTCATACATTTCCCTGTCGATAATGTCATTCTCTATTGCTTTCTGCATTTCCAATGTGTAATGTACATCATTGCAGTATCTGTGCCGTACACAGAAGTATTATGTCCCAAAAGGACATGCAAACACTTCTCCATGGGCACACAGCATTCTTAAACAGGAATTACATTAGCCTGACGAGGTCTCTTTTGTATACCATTTTACAGTTTGATGGAGCTTGCCTTAATGGTGGCCAGGCTTGTTCTCTTGTGGTCTGGTAAGGAATTCCACAGTCCATGGCCATCCACTGGACACCCCACCTCCCTAGCCCCTTAGTTTCACCATGAAAAAGCTTGATTGTAGAGTCTGTGTTGAGTGCAGCCATTCAATGGATTGTGAAGAGAGACAATGTCAAATATAGCTAGGCCCTAATCCATTGAAGCCTTTAAAGATCAGAACCAGGACCATGAAGCAGGTCCAGAGTCAGATGTGAAGCCAGTAGAGAGAGGGCGAATGTACTTGTGTGTTATGTGCTCTCATCTGCCGGTTATCAAGGAGACTGTACTCTGTGCAGAGGGGATAAACCCCAGCTGAAGTCAATAGCAGTAATCTAGCCAGTGTAGGGAGAGGAGCGCAGGTGTGATGTGCAGTAGCCCATGTTTTTGAGCTCTGCTGCAATGTTCTGTACCAGTCAGTTTCTTGAGGGTTCTTGACATCATGTCCAGATGAGTCACGCTGCCATAATCCAGATGAGAGGTTGTGAAGTAGTGTGTAACTGATGCTGGGTCACTGTTCCCTGGCCAGAACGGCATGACATCTTTTAGCTGGCTGCAGATGGTAGAGACCTCTAGTCCTGGAAGCTGCCATTTGAGAGCTTAGCATCAGTGAAGAATTCGGGAGCACTCCTAAGCTATGGAGTGAATTGACAGCTGGTGGATGTTTGTCTTCAACCAAAGAAGACTTGCATTGTGGCTGCAAATTCTTCAAAATGCTGTCCAGTGCCCACCAGCATAACCTCTACCTCTCTCCAGTTCAGTGTCAGCCAGCTGCTGCTGTCCACGAGCTGATCTTCAAGCACTGGGCCAACTTGGTGGCAGTCTATTCATGTATGGTGAAGGCTAGGCATCATCCTCATTGCTGCCCCTTGAGTCTGTGACGGCTGACCAGATCGCCTAGCGGCTGCTTGTAAATGTTGAATAAGACCAGAGAGAGAACTGATCCTTGTGGGACTGCCCCCAGACCTGTAGAAAGGTGGCTGGTCTTTTGGTGCATCCCTCCAGCAAGGATTTAAACTATCCGTTTGTCAAAATAAACGGGACAGCAACTTCTGTATGGAATATCATTGCATTTTATATACATATATATATATATATATAGAGAGAGAGAGAATATAAAAAAGCCCTTGCCTGACGTGCCTTGGGGCATATAGCGTCCATCACAAGCCAGGAAACTGAAACTCGGTGCTGCAATGCAGCATGGTGCAGTGTTGCAGGCACTATTACTTTTTAAAACCTTTTAAGGGGTCTAAGGCCAGGTCTACACTACAAAGATTTGTTGGCATAGCTATGGTAACGAGTGGGGTGAAAAGAAACCCCAACCTCGCTGACAGATCTGCTAGCAAAACCGCAGTGTAGCTGCAGCTGTGCTGACAGTACTTGATGTCTCTCAGGAAGGTTGTGTTTCTGTGCTGTCTAAAACCTCCTGTCGGGGCATGCTGCGCCCACGCTAGGGGGTCTGCATTTGTAATGTAGACAAGACCTTTTGTACCAACTCTGTTTGCTGTAGCCCTTCACAACTGTGAGTAGATCCAGCACTGTGGTGCACATTGCTTTATGCTCACATCTTACTTACACTGCTTAGGAACAGCCTTCCTGCTTTTCCCTGCTAAGACCACCTCAGTAGACAAAGTTTCTACAGGCTATAAAATATCCTAGGTGTTGTAGTTTAAAGTCTGAGTTGATGGATGAGCCAGAGGAGATGGACTTTTTCTGATGTTTGATTCTTTTGTTAATGATTTTACAAGTCCAATTTTCTTCCTCAAAGGAGAGCTATGGTTGTTAAGCAGAATTTTAGATTACAATTCTAATAGCGCTGCATCAAACAACATATTCCCGCTCCTGTCAGATGGTAATAAGTCTATACTAGATAATTGCAGAAATGCTGTACAGCTAGTATTCATCTGTAGCTCTCAAAACCAGACCTTGCTGTTCATTTAAACTGCTTCCAGGTCGCTGCAGAAAGCCAGTGCCTCTTCTACCGTTAGTGGCACCAAGCACAAAGGATGGGACTTGCCCCCAAGAGGTTTGTCTCCTGCTGGATGGGATCATGGGCAAAGGGACATAGGGCTAATCCTAATGGCAGAGGCGCCCCTAGAAGGGAGGGGCTCTTGGAGTACATAGCTGGCAGCAGAGGAGTCAGTATCCTGTGCTGGTCCATATGGAGCAGAGCTTGACTTCTGATGAGGTTAATTCCCTGGAGCAATGGAGGGTGGTGGGGGAAATCCACTTGGGATGGCTCCTTGACTGAGCAGAGGCTGGAGAAGGTCCTAAAGGAATTCTTGCTGTGCCTGACCTCAGGGATACTGGGGCTCCTAGGCTGGCTAATTGTTCTGGTTCACAACCCCACCTCCACAAGGAAAGGGTGAGCGAGCATCTGAGTGCTGGATACCTTTCCTCCATTGTCTTTCTGAGGCTGGTTTTAAAGGGGCATTGAGGTAACTACTGAACCTGTTCATGGCAAGCCCTGTGATGGTCTGCTGGGTGAGACTCAGTGGTTTGTACATAGCGGTAGGTAGTGGGAAGACAAGTGTTCTAGTCGCTCGCTGTGTGACCTTGGACATGACACAACCTCGGCATCCTCTGTAAGTGGTAGGAAACAAGGTGGGGGAGGTAATATCTTTTATTGGACCAACTTCTGTTGGTGAAAGAGAAGCTTTTCAGCTACACAGGGCTCTTCAGGTCTGGTCACAGCCAAATACAAGATATCAACAATGGTTTAGCATGAGTAATGAACACATTTCAAGGGACCATTCAAGGTGAAGTGTACTATTAACACCCCACCAGTCATAGCAAGGTGGGGGATTGTTAGCGGGTTACAGACTATTTTAATAAGACATCAATCCAGGGTGTGTCTTCATTTTTTTCTGTCTAGGAAGGTCATGAATTTAAGCCCCCAGACTGGTCTTTTGAAAGTGTTGTGCAGGTTTCCATTGAGGTCGGATGAGGACTAATGGGTCTGATAGGGAGTGACTGCTTTGTGAGAAGTCTTCGCTTGCAAGTGATGCGGTGTTTCTGCTGTTTTCCTGTGTCAGTTCATGGGCCGACCTCGTGCTGGTCTGGTTTCACCCACGTAGCTTTTGGGTGCGCTCGCTGAGGTGCACCGCCAGTTGTGACGGGCTCCGGTGGGGCCTGACTCTTGGAAAGCTGTTGGGGGTGTTGATCAGGGTAGCGGTGGAGAAGATACGGCTGCGGGTGGACCTGCCCGGGCAGGGCCTGGTGCTGTTTGGAGGGTGATCCTGGTGTGTGCAGCTTGCTGCTGAGGGTGAGCCGGGCGTTGTTCGAAGGCCGAAGGAGGGGTTCAGGGAAGGTTTCTGTCAGGAAGGGGTCCCCCTGCAGCCCGGGCTGTAGCTGTTGGTCGATGCCCCCGGTGTGGGGGCAGGTGCCAGGAGGGCTGTGCGGGGCAGGGGCTGAGTTCGGCCCTGAAGCAGCTCTCGGGGCACGGGGGTGACCCTGGTCGTGCTGCCCCCGGGCTGGGCAAGCCGCGGAGCTCCCCTGCGCGGCCGGGCCGGGCTGTCCCGCCGCAGGGTTCGCGAGCTGCCGCCAGGCTGGCGACGGGGGCCAGACCCGTGTCGCGTCCCCCGCGCGGCAGCCGGGCCCGGTGGCGGGCGGCTCGCGGGGTCCCCCGGGGGGAGGAGCCGGGGCGCGGGCGCGGGCGGATTGGCCGCCTGCGCCCTGAGTGACGGGGGCCGAGCCCAGCCAGGGCGCGGCGGGGGCGGGAGCTAGCGAGCCCAGCTGCCCCAGCCCGGCGGCAGGCGCCGCAGCTTCGCCCCCGGCAGAGGCCGCCGGCGCGGGGAGCGGCGGGTTCGGGTCCCGCTGCCGGTGCCGGTCCCGGTGCCTGCCCGCGCCGCCATGGGCTGGGCTGCCCCGCTGGGGACCCTGCTGCTGCTCCCGCTGCTGGCGCCGGCCGCCCGCGGCGCGGCGGGGCCGCCCTGGGGGCCGCAGGAGGAGCAGCGCCTGGAGCAGCAGCCGGGCTACGGCGACCCCTGCAAAGCCGGTAGGTGCCGCGCCGGGCTCCGGGCAGGGCTGCACCGACCCGCCGGGGCCGCGCCGCGACCCGCGCTGCCAGGGGCCGAAGTCGGGCTGCGCTGCCCGGCGGGACGGGAGTGAGTGAGTGAGACAGAGAGTGTG
>ML675609.1:4564058-4578117 GCA_007922155.1 Mesoclemmys tuberculata
GAGCGGCGCGGCGCGCGGGTCCCGGGCCGGGCCGGGCCCGGCTGCCGCAGGTGTCTCGGGCGGGCCTCGCGCGGCTCGCTCGGGGCGGCACCTGCAGGACTTGGGGAGCCGGGAGGCGCGGGGCGGCGATCGTGGCTCTGCCGCACGCGCCTTGCACGCGCCGGTGGCGGCAGCTCCGCGGCTGGTTCGCGCGCCGCTCCCCCGCCTCGCCGGTCGTTGGGCTCCAGAGCGGAGTGCGGGCTGGCCGCGGTCCCTGCCGGCGTGGCTGGGCTTTGCACAGCGTGCTGCTCTGTTCCTTAGGCCGGGCGCGTTGCGGATCTGCTCGGGCTGGAGTGCCTTAGCCCTGGGACTGAAACCCGGCACGGGCTTGACATGCCATTCCGGAATCCAGGGGCAGTAACGAAATGTTTGCTGCGCTTACCCCGTGTGTCCAGCAGCAGGAGGGGGCTCTCAGTAACTACCCAGACCTGCCTGACCTTAGTTGACACCTCCGGCCCCAGAGAGTAGCAGGATTTAGGGGACCCCAACATCATCTCTGTGCGCAGTGCCCCGTGTAGACGGCAGAACGGGGGTTTGGAAGGTGTCGTGTCTGGGCTCTTCAATATGCTTCTGTGTGTCGTGAGCCGGGTCCTGTCAGGCTGCTGGCCGGAACCTCTCTCGGGAGCGCCTGCCTTGGTATCAGCCTTGGGCTAGTTGAGTCTGATACCTTACGAAGCACCTGCCCTCTTTTGGCTGCTGGAACAGGGGCTGGGATTTTCTCTCCTCTTCCTCCTCCTCCACCCCACACTCCATGCGCTGGCCCCCAGACTCCAGGCTTCTGTGGGGAGGGGCAGGTGTTGTCAGGCCTCCCCATTTGTAGGCCTGGTTTGTGGCTGCTCATTTCCCCATGTGTGATGTGTCTCCTCTGCTCAGAGATTCCCCAAGCAGCAGTAGACAATACAGTGTGTTAGCTGTACCGCTTCCTTCCCTGCACAGGCGGCCTCTTTCCAGGCTGCTGCTGCTGCTACGGCCCCAAAATGATTCATCTTAGTTTCACTGAGGAGTCTTGTCAAGGCTTCCCCTGTTTGCATTTCTCCACCTATAAAGTAAGCTACCAGAGGCATAACTATTTGTAAAGTGATTTGAGACCTTCTTATGAAAGCCCTGCTGAGAAGGCAAAATGTTTTTTGTAAAGATTAACAAACTGTGGGTTGTCTCAAACCAGGGGCATCCCCTCAACTTAAACAGAGATGCAGGGGCTCAGCCTTGCAGAAAACCAGGCCACTTGCAGTTGATCCCTAAAATTGAGGCACCTCGGCTGGAGACTGTGGGTCTTTTGTTTTCTTTTCCCTTAGCTCTGTGACCCATGCAAGACAAGTATTTCTATCTCTGGGCAAAAGGCTTCTGCCATGAATGAGGCTTACCCACCTTTTTGAAGGGCTCTGACTGGCCCCTGGAGATAGGAGTGCTATACTAGAAATGCTATTTAATTAAATCAGTCAAGGCTGTGGGCTTATGTTGAATGCCATTCTCTGGAGACATATTTGGGGGGGGGCAGCTTTGAAGGCAAGAAAGAAGATATTAAGGAAGGGTGGGTTGGGGATTCTTTCCCAAAATGTAATGTCCCAGGGATCAAAACATCTGGCTGCCTGAAACGCCAGAACGTAACCACCATTATTTAAAACAGAGTAATTGTCTCCAACCTCTGCTGTTGTTGCTACTATATGCACTTGTGTTTTGGACTGTTACAGTAAATGCTTGCACACTTCTCTATAGACAGGAGGACAGAGTAATGTCTTAACAATAAAGAGAATCCACTGGCTGGCTCGAACCATCACTTGCTTAGTTAGAATTGTCAGTGTAATTTATCAAAGTGGCTGTGCCTAACAGTTTTCATCAAGTGCTATGCTGGGTCACTAAGCTTTCTAAAGAGAATGTAGCAAATGTTCACTGCTAGACCTTGGTTCGGTTATGGATGGGCAATGTACAACCTCGAGATCTGCCTGAAGCAGTAGATGTGGGTCCTACCTGATGAGGTTAAATTGCCCACGCATGGGCACAGGTCAGAATGAGATGATCTATTGAAACAGTTTTGGAAGAACTTGTGGAGACTTTGCAAACAGACGAGACACCCAGTTCTGACATCCTCGGCCTTAAACCATAAGGACTGGTCTACACACAAACTGGGACCAAAATAACTACACCGGCTGTAATTCACCTCTCTAGTTATTTCGGTGCAAGTCTGTGTGGACGGTTAGTTTGGATTGTGTGTCCTATTTTGATATGAACCTAAGTCAGTTTAAAAAAAAAATTCCGGTACAGAGACTTGGGTATTTACGGAACAATCTCTTTCTAACTGGCAGTACACCTGATGTGGTAAGCAAGTATCTTTCCTTCCAGCAGGGGGCCTGGGAAACGGCTCCTACCAGCAGAGACTGCAGGTGTGTAGAAGCACTGACTGATTCATCTAGTCCCTGAGTATTACCTTTGCTCCAGGAGCCTTGTCACTCAGGGCCACGTGGCAGGTACTTTGTGCCTCTCCATCCAGTGCAGATGTGTCTCACGTCCCCTTTCCTCCACTCCTTTAACTGGTGACAGGCACAACAATGTTTCTCGCCCCCTTTTTGCCTCTAAGTGACTGTTTATCTCCCTAGCTGGTGGCAGATGCACTTTGCCCCACAGGTGTCCCTTATCCCTTTCCTCACCCTTACAACAGGTTCATCTCATTTCCCTCCGGCTGTAGCAAGTGTCTTACACCTGCCTGCAGTTCCAAGGCAGGGAATGAGGGTGTCACTAGACTTCCTCCCTCTGTGTGCTGGCGGAATAAAGAGTGGCATACCTTTGTCCTAGTGCGTCGTTCCCATGTCGACTGAGAGGAAGTCGCACCTGCCCAATGTTATGTGATCAAAGAGGGTCTTCAGAAGACTAGTTGCCTGTGCCTGTGCTCTGAGCTCTTACCTCCCTCCTCCCCTCCCCTCCCCCCCATATATTTCCAGTGGAGGGGACATGATGTACATATGTGCTGACCAAGGGTGAGAGGGGACGGGTAATGGACATAAACAGGAGCTGAATTATTGCCCTGCAAGTAGCAATTGATTTCCTGTCTTGAGAACTCTGCCGTCAGATGGAACAGTAGCGATTGCTTTCCCTCTCTGATTAGGGCTTGTTGACTTACACTAGATCGACGTACAGCCGCCACAGTAATTACTGTGGGTTTCCATGTCCACGCTGCCCTCCTCCTGTCAGTGGTGCAGGTCCTCACCAGGAACGCATCCACTGACTTCAGAGGGGCAGTGTGGGGTGGCTGAGAGCCTGGGCACTGGCTCCCCACTGGTAGCCCAGCTATTGCTCGGGCTCTCAGCTCCCTGTGGAGCTAACCAGTGATTACTGTGTATGGTGCACAGGAGACTTGTCGCCCTGGCAAGGAATGTACAACATGCGCAGGAGCTGTCCTGTGTCACCATCCCCCGCAGCCTCTGAGCATCACCCTGTGTGGTGCCATCCGCTCCGGGTCAGTGCTGGGCAGCCTCTTGGGGGGGGGGGACATGGCCCAGTGTGTGATGGATGCTCACCAACCAGGGGTGCCGCACCTTACAGATGCGAGGAGCTCCAGGTAGCTTCGAGAAATCTGGCCCGGCCTGAGAAGACCCCACAAGTCCTCCATTCCATTGTAATCACACTTGGCTCTTCCTTCTGGGGGTTTCCAAGTGCTTTGTTACCATTCCCTTGGCCTCCCAGCACCCTTGTGAGGCAGATTAGCATAAGGAGAGGTCACCCAGTGAGCTCGGGACACAGCTGGGAGTAGATGCCAGGTCTCATGACTCCCAATCCTATGTCCTTCACCAATGAAACATCCATGCTTTGCCACCCTCAGGCCGTGTTCCCTTCAGGGAAGTAGGCTTTTATCTCAAGGGGAGACCCCAAGACACATGCAAGCTGCAAAGCTGTAGCACAGATGCAGCTGTTGCTGCAGGTGAGGCAGAAAAAGCCCTGTGTTCAGGTGGGAAGCTCTCAAGGGGCTAAATGCCCCTTCCCTGTTGTGTTTCCCTTGGCAGGTTGTAAAACGGGTTGGTGGGGTCTGTAGGGTGCTCTGTGAATTGAATTGACTATTCACATTACTTAATTGACCTGCAGCTGAGAGAGGGTTACGGTACATGAGGACAGGTGGGTAAAGACTGCTGGAGGAGTATACATGCGCAGTCACGAGGTTGCTGTGTGCAGCTGGAGATGTAATGCGCTGCAGTAGTGGAAAGGGTTTTAAGACGGCTTTCCCTGTAGGTTCTATTGGACGTGCCCCATCTAATGTCTGTGGTTTAAAAAATAATCCCACACTACCTACTTCCTCCTTGAAAGTTAGCATTTGGGATCTTCTGGCACAGAGAGCTTTTATGTGGAAGCTTAAGACAAATTGAGCAAAGGACTCTAGAGATGCATGCTTGAGGTTTTCCACTTTTTGAAGAGTCTTCTAACTTCACTGGAAACAGCATGTCAAAAACCACTCTGTCTAGGAGCACCTGCTGGTAGCATGATTGATTCATTTGTTCTGTATAAGACAGTAACCAGGACTATGGGGGGAGGGTGGGAATGATGTATGGGTGGATTTAGGGCACAGGACTTCTGTTGTTAAAGATGGCTGGCTGGTTAATTTGTGGGTTTTGCCATGAATACTTAAACCTTCTGCAAACTCTTTGAAGTCTCTGTAGAGTTTATAAACTTCTTGAGATCTTGTTGAGTTTAGAAACATCATAGGTGTGTGGCCTGTGGGTGTAATCCTGGTAGCTCTGGTTGGTTGCTAATTCCATAGGGCTGGGGTTGTGTCAAATCCTTCCATCACATTGGCCTGGCTGAAGGCATTTAGAACCCACACAATGTTTCTGCAAATCTTCTAATTTTCACAAATTAAACAGATTTGCTTCAAGCTGCTTCCCAATTCCACAGGTTTAAATTGAACGGTTAAGAGTTAAGACTGCAGTGAGTGGAATATAATTGATTTGGGTATTTTAGTCTTCACCTCCTGTCCTAAACTATTGTGTGGTGTTGCCGTGCACTCTTAAATAGCTGCCCCATTCTGCCTTCAGAAGTGGCTGCATTTCAGTGATGGTTGAAATGATCTATGTAAGTTCTGGGAGCCTAGGAAATGCAGCATGAATTTTTTTTTAAAGGTAAATTCATTAACCAAACCCAGGGCTTTTCTCTTGATTGGCTCCAGAGTACTTCCTAAATGAAATAAGAGCTGTTTAACAGGAAATTCATTAGAAGAAAATCTAAGTGCAACAAGAATAAAATTGTGTCAAAGGTCTAGGAAGCAGGAAAGCATTAAATTAGCTCACATCAACCTCATAGACCTGTGTTTAAGAATGGGCAAGGGTCAATCTCAATATACACAGGGTTCCTACAGGCACTGCAAGCCCCAGTACTTAGACTAAATACCTAACGTAGAATGCCACCTTAATCTGCATGGACTGAATGTGGGTGGGGGTCTGGATCTAAAAGTATCTCCCGCTATTGCTGGAGCTAAGAGACCAAGGCTTTTTAGCTTGCAGGTAGTAGCAGACCCATAAACGTCTCTACATGACCTAACCACTAGAGGGGGACAAAGAGCCATGCTGGCAGCATGGGTGGCCTCGCTGTGGGCTTGAGTGTGTGCCTGTGGGATCAGAACTGGTCCTTGGCGGTGTCAGTATCACTAACCCCAGGAGTTCAACAGTCACAAGTCAGCCCCCACCCCCAAAACACCAGAGTGGCTTAACAGCTGAGGTGTTCTTTTTTTTTTTTTTTAAAGGATTGTCTTTTTTCCCTTCTGGTTTCTGTGCTAGCAGGGAGCACCGAGTCATGTTTCCATCTTTTCTCTAACCGTGAGGTCTGGAAACCCTTTTTTTTAATGAGAGCAGAGATTCTCCTGTGATCCCTTGACTCCAGCAGCTGGGGCTTTAAGAAAAACAGCAAATATCACCAAAGTTGTCGGCACTGACGTGTGGGCAGTTTTCCCATTGCCGATGTATAAACCTTTTCTTCTGACCCCCTGTCTCCCTTTCTCTCCCCTTCGGCAGGCCCATGCTCCCTCTCCCACATGTCTGTAATCCACATCCTTGTCTCTTCCTGCCCTGGGTCCAAGCTCTTTTGCTATGTCCTGTGGCCCCTTCCTGTCTGTCACCTCATCTGTTCCTCTCTTCCCGCTGCTAATCCCTTCTCCATGGTAGTGTCTTTCTCCCTGTGCTGGTCTGTCCAGGATGTATCTATGATCTCTCTCTCTCTCACTGCACTAGCTGCAACCTCTCCCAGTGGCTCCTTGCCTACCTCCCAACCACAGCCTCACTCATCCTCACTTTCCACATCCTCTATGTCCACCTGAATGCTGTTCTCCTTCCCTGCCCACTACCCCTCAGTTCTCTGGCCTACTGGGTCTCTTACACTGACCTTCTCGCTTTGTGCCTGCTGCTGTTTAAGCCAGGGACAAATTCCCATTTTGGGTCTGTGAAGTGCCTTTCCCCAACCCCCTTTCCAGCAGCCCTGGTGTCTTTTTCCCCCCGTCATTCATAATGCCTGTGTCCTCACTTACCCAGACCGGAGACTTACTTGATGCCATGGGTTCACCTGCTGCATCTCACATAACTCTTTGGAGCAGGGTGCCTGCTGTGAGGGAAGTGCTGCCTTACTAATCTCCCCTTTCCTCTCCATGACCCAGCTGGAGAAGATCAGGCCACCTGCAAAGCAGAGATCCAGATGAGTGTCTAGCCAGAAGAGGGTGCTGTGATTCATTATGGCATTCTCCACTGAAGAGTCTGCTAGATTTTTTCTTGGGGTCTGTGTGCTTTCTTATGTGGAGTCCTCCTGCAGAGCTTAGTACAGGGTTTTTCCCTACAGGTAAGTAGGTTCCTATAGCCTTCCCCGTAGGGACATCAAATATGCTGCTTTGGCTAATGAGAGTTGCAGGGGTTGCCTTTAACTAGTGCTGAAATCTGCCCTCACTGCCCCGTGACACTGATTAGCCGCTAGCTTGATTCTGTGGACCAGGATTTTTGCTTTTGTCATCTTTTCTATCTGAGACTCCAGGGTGGTGAAGGTGACAGAAATGTTTAGCTTCCCTGGCGGAAGAGAGGATACCTTGTTCAGCATTTTTATCCACCCCTGCGTTTGCAAGGCAGAAAGCTTCCCTGACAGGGAGCAGCTGACTGTGTGAAGTTTATTGGTTATTGATTCACAAATCGTGATGACTTGTCATTTTTTACTTGAGCTTGTTTACTATAGTCAAGCTCGGCACTCCTAGGATTGATTAATGGTCTGTGGGGGGAAAAAAACCACTAAAACACCCTCCTCCTGTTCAACCGATATAAATTGCCTTCTATTATTCAGCTCTGCAGCAGTTTCCAGAGCATATAGCATTTCAACATGACATAAACACTCTGCCACAGAAGTTGTTTTGAATCATCCTAAATGCTGGCACCTAGAAAAATGCAAACGGCCAAAGTTACTGAATTAAAAATATACAACAAAGTAACAAATGAACGGTTCGCAGAGAAAATGTTAGAAGAAATTTGAGACAGAGAAGCCGGATGGCTGAATATTTAAATTTTTCTTCTTAGTCAAAATCTGCACCAGAATAAGATGTACTGGGGACCCACCAGCTCAGATTTCTCAGCTGCCAATGGATTTTTTTGAGGCAGTGCTGGGATGCGGAATGACCTTTGTAGAGTTCTCACATCTTAGTGTGGCTGTTAACACACACATCTTTGAACCCTTTATTACAGGTGTGGTTGGGAGCACTGCTTAGTAAGGTTGCACGTCACTCCTGACAAGACCCTGGTTTCAATTGCTTATATCTTTACCAGTCTTTAACTGTTTGGGATGGAATTTACTACACCAGGGATTTCCCTCTGGCTGAATGTTTTTGGATGCTTTTGGTAAGCCCCCACAAAGAACGAATTTAGGGAAAAACACATTGTTTTGCAATGTTAAAAAATTTCTGGCAACCTTTTTCTTGGGGAATCTCTAGGACTGCCCTACTTTTGGAACTGGGAGTTGAAATTTCACTGGGGCATGGCCTTAGTGTCAGAGCATGGCCTTAGTGTCAGGTTTTGTGGAAACCTACTGCAATTTGACCCCATTATAAGCCTTTGAGACTTTGCAGTTCACATATGAGCAGAGTCAGTAAAATCTGTTAAAATCCCATCCTCACTGAGTGCCTGAGCACGTCACCCTTTCACAGCGCTTCCGTGTGAGCAGGTGGTGCATGCAACATCCCAACAGAGGGATGAGAGACCTAAAGTTCCTCCTTTTGACCTGAGCAGCTAGCCAGAGATGTGGGGCTGGTCGATTGGTAGGAGAAGTTGGCGACTGGTCGTTCTTTGATGCATTTTTGTTTATTTACAAAGAACATACAAAGTTCTGTCTCTGAAAGTGGAAGAAATAAAATGGCAGGAAACAGCTTTTCAGCCCAGAATGCTCTTTTCAGCCTGTGTCCGTAACCCAGGGTCTTATCCCCAGATTTCTGCGAGGATCAGGCACCATGCTTTCGGCAGCTCCTTCTCGCTGCCTGGGCTTGTGTTCTGTCTTCTGTCTCTCTCTCTCTCTCTCTCATATACTTTCACCAAACAATACTCAGAGCAGCCCCTCTGCCCACTCTGTCCCAAGCTCCTGGGCCCCTTTTGTCTCAGGCAGGGGCTCATGATTACTTTCTCCGTACAGTTACGTGAGTACAAGGCTGAGTTCACACCCCTCAGTCTCAATGAGGTTTGTGATCCATGCAGTCACCGGTGCTTCTCAGCATAACAGCACTTTGCTAGTGGGTTTCATGACTGTTTGCTGCCAGCAAAGGAATGGTGAGACCCAAGACGCTTGGGTTCCATTCTGGGTTCTGTAGGAGAGTGTTCTCTTGTGGTCACAGACCAGCTTCCTCTGTTCTTCTTGGACGTGCTAGTCCAAGTCTTCCTCCTTTCCTTTTCCCCTGGTAGCTTCCAGTCTTCCTGCATGGTCAGTCTTCCTCCCTCTAGGCCAGGGATGTCAAACTCATTTGCTATGGCAAACATGCAGGAATGAAATCAGGAAGGCCAAAGTGCAATTGGAGTTGCAGCTAGCAAGGACTGTGAAGGTGTGCAAGAAGGGTATCTACAGGTATGTTGCCAACAAGAGGAAGATTAGGGAAAGTGTGGGCCCCTTACAGAATGGGGGAAGCAACCTAGTGACAGAGGATGTGGAAAAAGCTGAGGTATTCAATGCCTTTTTTGCCTCTGTCTTCATGGACAAGGTCAGCTCCCAGACTGCTGCACTGGGCAGCACGGAATGGGGAGGAGGTGAACATCCCTCAGTGCTGAAGGAACAGGTGCATGTCCAGTCTTTCTAAATAGTCCTGGACAAGTCTATGGGGCCAGATGCAGTACATCCTAGGGTGCTGAGGGAGTTACTTAATGTGATTTCAGAGCCATTGGCTATTATCTTTGAAAGCTCGTGGCAATTGCGGGAGGTCCCTGATGATTGGAAAAAGGCAAATACAGTGCCCATCTTCAAGAAAGGGAAGAAAGAGGATCCAGAGAACTACAGGCCGGTCAGCCTGACCTCAATCTCTGGAAAAGTCATGGAGCAGGTCCTCAAGGAATCCATTTTAAGGCACTTGGAGGAGAGGCAGGTGATCAGGAACAGTCAGCATGGATTCACCAAGAGCAAGTCATGCCTGACCAACCCGATAGTCTTCTATGAAGAGGCTCAGTGGATGTGGGGAAAGCGGTGGACATGATATACCTTGACTTTAGTAAAGCTTTTGATACGATCTCCCACAGTATTCTTATCAGCAAGTTAAAAAAGTATAGGTTGGATGAATGGACTATAAAATGGATAGAGAGCTGGCTAGAGCAAAGGGCTCAATGAGTAGTGATCAATGCTCCATGTCTAGCTGGCAGCCGGTCACAAGCGGAGTGCCCCAGGTGTTCAACATCTTCATTAATGATCTGGAGAATGGGGTAGATTGCACCCTCAGCAAGTTTGTAGATGACACTAAATTAGGGGGAGTGGTAGATACCCTGGAAGGGAGGGATAGCATACAGAAGGGTCTAAACAAATTGGAGGATTGGGCCAAAAGAAATCTGATGAGGTTCAACAAGGACAAGTGCAGAGTCCTCCACTTAGGATAGAAGAATCCCACGCACAGCTACAGACTGGGGACTGACGGGCTAGGCAGCAGTTCTGCAGAAAAGGACCTGGGGGTTACAGTGGATAAGAAGCTGGATAGGAGTCAGCAGTGTACCCTGGTTGCCAAGAAGGCTAATGGCACATTGGGCTGCATTAGTAGGAGCATTGCCAGCAGATCACGGGAAGTGATTATTCCCCTCTATTCGGCATTCGTGAGGCCACATCTGGAGTATTGTGTGTACAGTTTGGGCCCCCCACTACAGAAAGGACATGGACAAATTGGAAAGAGTCCAGTGGAGGGCAACAAAAGAGATTAGGGACTGGAGCACATGACTTATGAGTAGAGGCTGAGGGAACTAGACTTGTTTAGTCTGCAGAAGAGACAAGTAAGGGGGGATGTGATAGCAGTCTTTAACTACCTGAAAGGTGGGTTACAGGGAGGGTGGAGTTAGGCTGTTCTTATTGGTAGTAGATGACAGAACTAGGAGCAATGGTCTCAAGTTGCAGTGGGGAGAGGTCTAGGTTGGCTATTAGGAAAAATGTTTTCAGTGGGAGGGTGGTGAAGCACTCAGATGGGTTACCTAGGGAGGTGGTGGCATCTCCATCCTGGGAGGTTTTTAAGCTGTGACTTGACAAAGCCCTGGCTGGGATGATTTAGCTGAGGTTAGTCCTGCTTTGAGCAGGGGTTGGACTAGATACCTCCTGAGGTCCCTTCCACCTCTAATCTTCTATGATTCTGTGACTCATTTGTGAGACTCTTGGGCCAAATTTCACAAACAGATCACTGGAAAATGTTTCCTTTGCACTGAGTGAGTAAAACCTTGCCACACAACTACTGTGGAAAATGTAAGTGTCCTCTGCTGGGTTATTGTACTGGATCTGGAGAGCAAAGTCAGCCTTCATGTGGGTATTAAGTGTGCATTTCAGCACAGTCGAACCTTTAGGATTCATGTTTTTGAGCTTTTCCCCCCCATCAGCCATGAGGGTAGCAAACAAACTGCTAAAGGAAATGAAAGCAGAAATTCTCATGTAATCATCTGACTCCAGGAGCTGGGGCTTCAGAAAAACATTAGATGTTGCACGACGCTCAATCACTGGGGGAACCTGGCAGTGCTGAGGAAGTGTGTCTTAAGACCCAGATGAAGCCAGTTTTGGCTGCAGGGTTTCAGCACCTCGTAATGTATATGACTTCTGCAAGGGCAGTGGTGGTTCTGGTCTGAGCGGTAGGGTTAGAACTTGGGAAAGTTCTACCTACCAGGCCTATGCTCAGTCCACTAGACCTTGCCTCTGCCTAATCAATGTGCAAGTGGTGCCTGCTGGGTGGCAGTCCGAAGGGGTATGCTCAACTGTTTCTGGCCTCCTCTTTCTTGTGAGAGGGGCTGCCCCATTCTCTGGTCCATAGTGCTGTTGTCTAACGCAGGTGGCCACTTCTCGTTTGCAGCCTGGTCTGATCCTCTTCTGCTCCCTGCACAGCGAATGAGTGAAAGGCTGGAATCTACCTTGTTTCTGAGGAGATGGAAGTGAGGGGGTGGGTAGGTTGTGGAACTGGTGCGCTCTCCCATGCTGCTTCTGGCAGTTGTGATACAGACAGGCAGGAAGTTCTGTGCCCCCTTGTTACTGTTTTTAAAAACCCGCAAGCAGACCTTGGTTACACCGTTCCATGACGTGGTCCTTGCTTTGTCTCCACTCCAGCCCCCTCCCTGGTTTTGCTAACATGCACAAATGCAAAGTCCTGAAATTTAGGTTCATGGTTCCAAAGTTCATGGTCCTGAGAATAAACAAAAAAACTATTGTGGTGGCAGAGAGCTGGGTACCCCATTAACCCATAATCATGAATATTTATGGTGCTGGATTACAAAGGAACATAGAGACTATATTGTATTTCCTAGAACTTTATTTCCATGGAGTCTTTTCTTGGCCGGTCACTTTAATGTAAGCTTTGCTTATTTAATCGCACTCTTTAAGCCGATTAACTTTTTACTAATAAAATGTGTGTTGACTCCCTTTGACTGAGCTCCTGTTTGTTTGTACCTACACTCCTGTGACAAAGCGTCACAGAGAACTGCTTTCAGCCTGGGCTAAATCCCCCTGCTGGAAGCTTTAAATGAACTAAATGGGTTGGTGTGTGATTTCTGTATCACTGTTCCTTGGTATTTTCCCCCTCCCATTGCTGCCTCGGGAATATGCTGTCCCAGGCAAACGTTTTGAGTGTTCGTTGGGTTCTGTAGCCGTTCATGAGGCTTCCATTGAAACTGTTTTGCCAGAGATGATCCCTTCCAGCTTTGCCAGCGGTTGTACTGGGGACATAGCTGCTAAGAATAAGCTCAGACAATTCCAGGAGCACCTATTATTTTGCTAAGGGATTATTGCTAAGGGAGGGAAGCCAGAGACGTTTTCCAGCCCTAAATTCCAGTCTGTAGCAGTGTTCAGTCCTTTCCCACTCGGAACGTATTTCCTCTTTTCTGCTGTAGGTTTTCTTGTTTGCATTGACAGTTGCTGCGTGTATTAGGCCATGTCAGGTGCTTATGTGGCTTTCTTGCTCTCGAGACCAGCGGTTCCCAAACTAGTGAGCGTGACCCCAAGTGGGGTTGCTTCATCAGCAGGGGGGGTCATGGCCATCCCCAGCGTGCAGAGGATGCCATTTTACAAAACGGTGCTCTCCACGCAACGTGACCTCACACACACCGTATGCACAAGGGCACCTCACACGGGGGAAGCTAGTTTGCTATACAAAACGGCTCCCTCCGCGCAGCGTGGTTGTGCACGCAACATATGTGTGTGAGGCCATGCAGTCCAGAGGACGCCGTTTCGTAAAGCCAAATGGCCGCCTCCTTGCAGCGTGACCTTGCTCGTACAGTGCGTGTGAGCTCCCAACTTCCCTGCTGTCTCGGGTGGTGGGAGACAACCCATCTGGAAATGGGGGCCTGGTTTGGGAACCACTGGGCTTGGCACGTCCCGGAGGAATGGCTGCGCCAGGCACTGGGGGCGGCAGCACTTGTCTTGTAAGAATGCTTCGAGACCCTTTGGTTCAGTGAGCTCTGTAGAGCTGAGGATTAGCAGCTGTGTGGCCATTCACGGCTCTTTGGGTAGGTTGTTAAAGGTATTTAAGTGCGTAAAGATGCATATAGGAACTAGTGAGATGTTCCATTCACCCAGCTTCAGCTCTAGAATTATCGCCCTTCATGTCCATGGCCAGTGTGTCACTGGAGCAGAATTGCCCCTTCTCAATTGCATTTTACTGCTGCCCTCCAGCGTCCCTCCCTTCATTTCTCTGCCATTCCATCTCCATTCCAGTGATACAGTTGCTGCAGCAGCCAGAGCCCGTAACCTGCTTTCAGGCTGAAGCTTCCCAGGTCTGGTCTCCACCTCATGAAGATTCAGAGCAGTTCAGCTGTTGGAGGAAGAGGGAAAAATCCTTTTCTATTGGAAGGAAATTCTTGTGTCATTCTCTTTACCTGCCCCTGCCTCGCAGGGGCTGGGGACAGGAGGTGTAACTGGAACAGGGAAACAGCTTGCAGGGAAAGAAGTGCCCCAGGATGTTTCTGGCAGAAATGGGGTCGGATTTGGCCATGTTCTGGGCCTTTGGAAGTCCCTGGTCTACAGCTCATATCAACCCCACCCCCTGCTTCGCATCCCCGTTCCTGTCCCTGGCCGAGGAAGGGGAAGGGTCTGGAGCCAGGGAGTGGCTGGGCTCTGTATGGGGAGTGGGAGCCCCATGAGCGCAGAGAGCTGCAGAGAAGCCCCAGGAACTGTGAACAGAGCTGCGTGTGGGTCAGGCTGTGGCTGCCAGACGTTACAGCTGGGGGCATGGCTACGTGGGACTGCTGGGGGAGCAGCCAGTGCAGAGGGGCCCAATGAGAGCTGCTAAGGGAGCCTGGCGGGGAAACTGTGAAAGCTCCTATTTGCTTGAAGAGAGACTGCCCTGGAGAGGGCAGGCCAGGCCGGGCACTAGCCCTGA
>ML675609.1:4578127-4651778 GCA_007922155.1 Mesoclemmys tuberculata
CCCTGAGAGACTGCCCTGGAGAGGGCAGGCCAGGCCGGGCACTAGCCTGAGAGACTCCGGCTCCGGCCTGGACAGCCCGGGGGTGCAAACAGCAACTGCGGTGCCTCTCTCTGAACTGTAACTCTCTAAGCTCCTCTCCTTCTCAGGTATTTGCAGCCTTGGCCCTTCGCTGCTGGCCCCTTGCCATTCCCTTTCCCTTCGCCCTGTGTCCGAGTGGTTGCGGAGGCCCACCAGGGCTAGCGCCTACAAGGCCTAGTGGCTGAAGCACTTGCAGTGCTCACCTCTGAGACGTGGTACACGGGGCACGTGTTGGCACCCTATTGGTGTGGGGTTCTCAGCAGCCACAATAACTAGCCAGCTGGGGAAGGGAGCTGTATATAAGGAAGCTATGTGAGGTCTCTGGTCACCATCCCTTAATGCCCACAGTCACCCTGGCTACTGACTTGTGGGGGAGAGAGTGGGATGGTGGCGGCAGTCCGGGTGGGGTTAGACCCAGTTCAGGGTACGGTGCCACCCTGGTTGATCTCCTAATGATGGATGAACAGCGAGTGTCTGCACGAATCCCTCCGCTGGCTCCACCTTTGTCACTGCATGTAGTGCAAGCAACTTCTCCTCACCCTGCTGAGCTTTCACAGCTCCCACCTTCCCTATGGATCAGCTCCTGTCCCTCATCGGCTCACCCCTCTCCAGTCCTGCCTGCTGCCTCCGCCAGCAGGGCCACCGTCTCCACCTGCTTGTTGGCATCTCCCACAGCCGCCTCCACCTTTGCTTCCATGCTGCCCCAAAGGAGTGGAAACCACAAATAAGTCTAGACATCAGCTCCCCGCTTCCGAATCCACCCTATGCCTACAGGAAGTCAGCCAGCCAGCTGGTGAGGTTGTGCAGTGCTGGATATTTTATTTTCCTTACCCTAACCCTCTCTCCCCTCTTGTCTCCTATCACACTTGGTGCAGCTTGTCTCAAAATTAGATTGCAAATGCTTTGGGCAGGGATGGTGTCAAGCCCTGCAATTGGAGGCCCAGTTCTAATGGGGACATTTATTGTGTGTATTGTGGTAGCTCTTAATCAGCTGTAGCCCTGTCTGGAATGGATGTAGGTGTTCTTGAGTGGTTGTGCTCCTCCCTTTGACAGGCTGTGGGGATAGTTTGGGGCAATGGTTCTGCCCCAAATGACTCTCCTGCAGAGTATGGGAGAGCACCAGTCTGTCACCTTCCCTTCTAGCATGTATGAGGCCACCTGGGAAGGCTGGTCAGGACTAATACATGCACAGAGCTGATTAGTGATTGGAAACAGCTGGTGTGCAATCATGTGCCATGTCATCTCCTCTCTGAGACTGCCCCATTGTTCTCTCAACCTCATCTTGTACGTTGAGAGAGAATCTCTGTCCGTGGTGGTTGCAAAGCATCAAAACCTCAACGTGAACAAAGTTTCTCTCATGCAGACAGCCTGGAGCAATAGCTCAGAGGTGTGAATTGCTCATGCATCCCCGGTGCCCACTGCTGGTGATTGAAATGCCAGCATTGTGAATGATTTCATTGCTTGTGGGAGAGAAAGGAGAGGGTGGGGTCAGAGACCTGCACCCTTGACTGTGGGTAGCATCTCTTGTCTGGATGAGTTCATTGATGTAATGTCCCACCTCCTTCAAAGAAGATGGATCTAGCCGAGTCCATGGACATGTTCAAGCCCCACCAAGGAGAGGCAGGCACCAGAAGCCGAGTGAGAACATGACCGTATTTGAACATCTACCCAATCTATCAAAGTGTCTGGCTTTGGCAACCCCCCATGGGCAGAGCTTATTGTGTGGACAGAGTTTGGAAGAGTACCATCTCTTCCTCCCCGACCCTGACAACAGCTGGTGATTGAACTAATGCATGTGGGGCTGGATGCGGAAATCCCTGGGTGAAGTTGTCGGAGATCAGGTGAGGTGATCGTAATGGCCATTCCCTTCTGGCCTGAGAGTGATGAAATTGCCCTCGCTTGCATGTGACCCAGCTGCTGGGGTGAAGGAGTGACTGGTGCCTGTAGTACGTGTGGAGGTCTGAGGGGTGCATGTGAACGTTTTTAGATAGCTCTGCAATTCCTTCATGCAGCTGGTGTCTCTGAAAATCACTTCTGCTCAGCAGGAACTCCTGGAGGAGCAGAGTTTGAAGCTAAACATGGCTCAGTTTTTGGGAGATGTGATCAGCCAAGAAAGAAACTTTTGACAAGTAATTGGCAGGGTCACTTATCTATTCTGTCTAAGCCTTAGACTGTCTAGGTCTTGGACTGCACTCATCCCTATAATGCATTAAGAGATTTAACTAACATCTGTTCCATGTGGTTTGTTCTTTCTCATCCCTGCTCACGGAGAGAATTGGGTATGCAGCGTACTGTACTCTAGTAGAGGTAGTGATATCTTTTTCAAATGCTGTATCTTTAAAACTGCTTGTGTGGTGTGCCCAGACTTTCCAGAACAATTTCCCACCTCTCCCGAGAGTATGCACATATGATGTTTCAGTTCGCTGGAACAAGGGTGTGCTAGAACACAGTGTTTGATCACTAGCTGATGTAAAGAACTACACAAAGGAAGCTATTTGTGGTCACTCGTTGAGTTTTATGGTGTGGACAAAACCAAAGAACTATGCTATTTATTCTTGAGCACCTTATGGACATCTGTGGATACCTTATCTATTAGCTATTACACAGAACATCTCCTGGCAGTAGGGGTGGAAAATCAGGCCTGATCACAGCCTCAGCCTTAGTTAGTGCCCCATAATTATTATACAGTTTCTTTTCTAGAATCTTAAGTACAGATATGAAGAAAAGACACAAATGAAAAGGACTACACTACAGAGTAAGTATTTTATACAGTTATAATTTCTATTGTTAATATTAATACAGGTTGAGTATTTTATATTTCACTTAATTATAAGAAACATAAAAGAACATTTGTCTTTTTTCACTGATTATCAAGGACTCCTAGAATGTCTCCTTCTGTTACCTCATCCCCTATCAATCCAACTTCCCCACCACCCCAATCAGTCAAAGCCAAGCAAGTAGTGATTAAAACAAACCCTGCCCTCTTTTAATTCAGCTGGAATATATCTGGTGAGGCCACCTCTGGAGATTTGTGTCCAGTTTTGTGCCCCTCACTACAAAAAGGATGTGGACAAATTGGAGAGAGTCCAGTGAGGGGCAACGAAAATGATTAGGCGGCTGGGGCACACGACTTATGAAGAGAGACTGAGGGAACTAGGCTTATTTATTCTGCAGAAGAGAAGAGTGAGAGGGGAGTTGATAGCAGCCTTCACCTAGGTGAAAGGGAGAATCCAGGGAGGATGGAGCTAGGCTGTTCTCAGTGGTGGCAGAGGACAGAACTAGAAGCAATGGTCTCAAGTTGCAGTGGGGGAGTTTAGGTCAGATATTAGGAAAACGTTTTTCACTAATAGGGTGGTGAAGCACTGGAATGCGTTACCTAGGGAAGGGAGCAGAGGCGGAGCCTTGGGGTGGTGCGTGAGTGGGACCATGGAGGGAGGGCCAGAGCAGCAGGGCAGAGCCACAGTCTGGATGCCAGTGAGGCTCTCCCCACACCCCAAACTTTTAGGGAGCTTCCGGCTCTTACCTGGCAACCATAATGAGCCCCTTCCGAGTGTGGGCCCAGTGCCATTGGCGCCACTGTAAATCTGGTACTGCGGGTGTTGTTGGCAATGTCCTCTGGGCCCCTCTCTCTGTCCCGGTCTGGTCAGGGCATCCCTCAGAATTGGGACAAACAAGGTCCAGGGTCCCAGGAGATGGTGGGAGTGGCAGCCGTGATGGAAAAGCTCACTTCAGTAGCCCATTTTTCATCCCAAATCTCTTTCTTAAGGACCTCAGAAGGGAGAGATGTATGAAATAGCTCATTCTCTCAGTATTTAGTCTACCAGTTAGGCCTTGTTTCTTCTACAGCAAGGTTGGTTCTCTGATTTTCTAGTTCCACACTTCCCCTGTTTATCAAGCACGATCTTCACACAGTCCTTGAGTTATATCAGTAGACTTTTTTGTTTCAGCTAGTTCAGTCTTCGTCTCTCTCTTGCACCTTTTCCCATCAACATTTATTATAGGTTATTGTGATATCTTATGAACCTGCTCTCAGTTTTTATCTTTGATGTCACAATTCTGTAAATTTGTTGGCTCAATTATTACACCACCTCCCAATTCCTCCTTTTAAAGTAATAGTGGAAATTTGCTGGCATATATAGGCCTCCTGGGTTTCAGCTTACTAATTAACTATCTCGTCCCAAGAATCCCATCTAAGGAAGGCCATATAGAGTACAAGGTTGCTGCGGGAGTTCTTAAAGTGCATAAATTAGAGACCAGAATTCATTAAATAATAAAAGCCAATGAAGAGCTACTGGGTCACACAGAGAATGAAAACAGTGTTAGTATAAATGAAGCTTGCACGAGGCCCTGTAACTATAGACTCCCATATCATGCACACGGGGGCAGAGTTAATGTTATCCTGAGAACCTTACATTTAACATTTCTTGATTCCTTATCACTTATCTGTGCAACCTTAAGATGATTTTGTATGGCATACCACAAGTGATATGTGTTCTGACAGACAGCATTCTCACAGTCAATAAGCTCTTACTGTTACCGTAGGTGCTATCTTTCATCACGTAAGCCCTGCATATTCTCAGTTCAGCTGGGTGGGCAGCATTTTGCCTTTTAGGGCAGAGGCCATGTGAGTTATAGCCAAGTTAAGAGGCTTGCTCGAAGTCCCACGCTGACTTGGTGGCAGAATCTGGAGGGGAACAACAGAACAGAAGCCTAACTCCATGTACCTACTCTAGGAACACTGCTTCTCTGTTTAACCCTTGGAAGGCTGACGTTTTTGCCCACACGTCCTTTCTCATGCTTCATTCTGAGAAATACCAGCATCGTAGAGTTAAAGCATGGCCTTGATGTCTCTCTCCGCTGGACAGCTCAGTGGGTGTAGAAGTGTAACTAGAAGTAGGAGTGAGTTTGATTTGGTTGATTGCAGTGTAATTACAATAGCTCTACATTGTTTATAGTGTAGGCTGCTCGCCTGCAAAGTGCTAGTGGGCTTGTGCAGCATTCAGTTTTCTACAGATCTGGATCTGGCAGTGGGCTAACGCTTCCTGGGAGGTCACAGTGGAGTCAAATTTGGCCCTTTTCAGAGATTCTGCTAGGCTGGATGCCGAGGCTTCTGCTACTAAATTCACCTACCAAAGGATACATAGAATAGCTATCTCAAGGCTATATCTGGAGACTGCTGTTTTGATCAGTGGTAACACAATTGCCCTTGAATAGAACTGGGCAACGGGATAGTAAATTCACTGAAAAATGCATTTTTCAGGGCCCTGAAGCCATTTGTAAATTTGGGTCAATCCAGTCAATAATTTTGGCCAGCAAAAACCTAGGAAGATTCAGAAACGTCCATGTTTCGTTTTCTGTGCAGTGCTGTAGCCGTGTTGGTCCCACATATGAGAGACAGGGTGGGTGAGGTGGAAGTTGGTTCAGTAAAAGATCTTACCTCACCTACCTTGTCTCTGTATCTATTCTGACACTTTGTTTAGCAAATGCCATTTTGATTGATTTTTGGAATGTTTCATTCGACCCAAATGAATTGTCTTTTGGTTTTTCGTTCTGTTTTGAAACAAAGTGGATTTTTTCCCTGGGATTTCTAGGTTCGGCCTCTGAATCGAAAAATCAATGCTCCATTCTACCCAGGAATGCCCCATGCTCTTCATTACCCCTGTATCATTGTCACCCGGGCTAGCTATTGCAAGTACTTCACTACAAGTCTCCCCATGTGGTCCTGTCAGACCTTTCCTCACAGAGAGAGACCTGGAATGCCCTTTGAGTGCTGGACTCCAGTCAGGCTATTTATGTTCACCACACTGGTTGAACCCAAGCTTCTTCACCCACAGAGCCTTCTCAAGGAGTGGAACTTTGCAAAGAAAGGCTGGGACACAATGGCTGTGTGTTAGCCATCTTGCTTTTTGCTTGGTCCCTTCTCAATTGAATGTTTCTTTCTAGAATAATGTAGCCGATGGCATCTTAATTTAGCCCCCCTTGTGTGAATGCATTACGCCAATCTTTAATTACAGGATCACATGTGCTGTTTTTCCACATCGTATTCAGTGCGGAAGATGGTCCTGCTCTGGGGATGAGCCAGGGTTGTGCAGCGAAGGAAGCTGTTGTCTGTAGGACTACAGTAATTCCCAGCTGCTAGCAGCAGGAGGCAGCCTTTAGAATGATCAGCAAAATCTAAATGTGTCAAGGCTCTAGGAAAATATAGTCCTGAAAGCAAATGAACTGATACTCTGAGCTCTGCGATGAAACTTCCCCTGTGGAAGAAAAACAATCTTTACATTTATATGCAAGCGGTGCTTGGTCCCAGGTTTCTGTCAACATATGGAAGCTGTTTAAATTTGCCATATGAGCCATAAGTGAAACAGATGCATATTCTTAGGCAGGCTTTTGTCATTTATATTTGAGTGAGTGAAGGTTGCAGCTGGCTTGAAAATTGGGGAGCATGTCCTCGCCCAGAAGAATGTAAGTGCTTGGAGTGAAACAGAGCCAGAATGCTATAGGATGTCTATTGATAAAGACCAGCTCTTCCTGGGCATTTAGTGCATAAATAAGTTGGATGTTGAATAGCATACAATGACACTTAACCCTTGAGCTCCCTTACCTATCACTTGCTCCCTACCATGTTACTTGGACTCCCAAAGTAGAGATGCAGTAGCTTCCTGAGGTTTAATGTGAAGAGTTGATTGAGGACATGCAATTGTTTGAATGCAAGCTTCTGCCGCCTAGTCACTTTGAATAAGACTTTACGCAAAGAGGGGTCTCCATTGATTCCACTGCTCAGCATGAATAGGGCAGCCGAATCTGGCTTAAAAATGTTACCTGTTGATGGACTGTGATTTAGTAAAATTTATGGGAGGGAAGTAGAGTCAGGACTGCTGGCATCTCTTCCTGGCTCTGCTACTGACCTGCTGGGCGACCTTGGAGAAATCACTTGACCATTCTGTACCTCGGTTTACTCACTTGTGAGACTGATCCTCTTTGTGTCTCATAGAAAGCTGTGAGAGGAGTCGGGCCTGGGGTCAAAGATCTTCTGAAATTGAAATCAGGATGCAAATTTGCACCTTGGGTCCATCTGTATGTGTAAGGCTTAATGAAAAAAAATCATTAAAACACTTTGCCCTTTGTTAGTGCCTTTCAGCTGAGATTTCAGAGGCTTGTAATTTAGAAAGATAAAATCCAAATGGATATACTAGTTCCTCCCATCCCATAAGTACTTTGTGTGGGAAGAGAGATCCGTGTCGTATGTGTCCTTGTAATTTGGGTCATAATCTCTTGATGGGAGTGCCTCTTGCTGCCCCTGCTGGGGAGATGCAGCGTCTGGATAGGTCACTTCCTACATCCATTGCGTTCTCCTGCCAAGTAATTATCTTAAGCAACATGAGGCTGTGATTGTTTGGCTGCAGGAGGCTCAGAGTGAAATGTGAGTAAATGGGACAATAATTACAACTGATAACCCCGGCCGCCTTTACGGCACTAGCTACAAGGCAGCATGAGGTATGAGATGCTCTGGTACTATGGTGATGAGGGTGGTACGACTGTTCCGTTAGCCTGTGACATAGAAAGGCATTGTTTGGAAAGTAAATTAAAGTTGAGTCAAAAGGCCAATAACAGCGAGAGCTCTGGTGGTGTGGACAAGCGAGTGGCTGTGTGAGATGAGGTAAGCTCTGAGCTGAGGGGGCGGCGCGGTCCAGAGATGTTCCTGGTGGCAGAAGTGACACGCAAAAGCTCAAGGGCTAACGCCAGTGGGACTGATGAAAGGGCGGGGAGACTGGTATTAAGAGCTGATGGAAAGAACTGCCTCCTGAAGCCATTTGCAGGACACCGCAAACTGTTTTAGTCCTACACAGCTCATAAACAACACTATGGGTGCTTGAGTGTCGTCTAATGACACATTTGCTATTCAATATTTACCTGTGTACAGACATGGAGTGCGCTCATAACTATTGGTAGCAGCCAGGCAACCTCAGAGAAAATGGAGGTCTGAGGTTAGCTGGATCAAGTCCATAGCAAGTTGAGTTTTTTTAAAGGTGATTTTTAACAGGATCCTGAAATGACCAGGGAGCTCTTGGAAGTGATTGAAGAAGCAGGACATCTTATTTATTCTGCACATGCTGGAGAGCTGAGACTAACTGTGGTTTTCTTGACATTCACTAAAGAGACTGGGGTCACCCATTTTCTTACACAAAATCGTCTAGCCTTTTTTGCGGAGGAGGTTATCTGGCATCTGGGGTGGGTGTTCTGTTACCCCAGGTGAGCTTCTTGGTAATAACCATGGTTCTGAGACTCCTGCTTGAGAGTTTCTAAATGAGTTGAGGTTAGCTTACTTTCAAGGAGCAGATTATTGGCCAGAATCTCTCAAACCCTTGTGCATGTGAATAGTCATGTGGAACTGGTGCATGTCAAGTTACTCCAGGATGCTAGTGTTTGCACGGGGTATTGCTGATGTTGCATAGAGTTGGAATTTGCCTACTACTCCATCATGATGGCTCTGCAAGGGTGTGACAGCTTTGCTTTCCAAGGCTTTGTCTAAATTGATGAATTCCTTGGCCTTAAGAAGCATTTGGGGATTGACCGCAGGGGCAGTATTCTCCCAAATCAATGTGCTCCTTTAGAGAGGCCATGTCGCCCAGGGGGTAGGGTGCTGCACTGGGAGGAGTCAGGAGACCAGACTCTGGTGTTGAACTGCTCTGACCTTTGGCCAGTCATTTCACCTCTGGGTCTGTTTTTTCCGCTTGCCTTTTGTATGTCTTGTCTATTTAAACTGAAGCTGTTCAGGGGAGTGAAGGGCTAAATGGCCAGCACCGAGCATAACATTGTGGCTTCTCCGTCACTGATGGTCTTTAAATCAAGATTGGATGTTTTTCTATTTATTCAGCAGTAGCTTTTCCAGGTCATGTCTACACTTCACATCTGACGAAGTGGGTTACAGCCCATGAAAGCGTATGCCTGCAGAAATTAAATTTGTTAGTCTTTAAAGTGCTACAGTACTATACAGACTAACACAGCTACCCCCGTGGAACTACACAATTGTGTCAATCTCACTGATGCTGGCATACAGCCACAGCAATTATTAAATCCCTGGTTGCGTGAACATTTGGTTCCTCATGTCAGCCTTGTGAGTCCTCACCAGCAATGCTTGTATTGGTTGTATTAGTGTGGGGCATTCTGGGACGGCTCCTAAAAGCCAGTAACAGTCAATATGAGCAATGCCGTGCTGATGCTGCATCGACCTAATTGTATTGACTGTGAATCTCTGCTGCTTGGGGAGGTGGTGTTATTAAATCGGCAGAGAGGGGCACTTATGTTGACGGAGCCAAATCTAAAAGAGATGCTTACACAGCTAGGTTGATGCAAGGCAGCTTACATTAACCTAACCCTGTCATGCAGACTAGGCTTCAATCAATTTCTCCATGTTGGCTAGAGCAGAGATACTTGTTTGCTGTCCAGCCTTTTGCGGAGAGATGGGATACAGAGCCGATGCCTTTAGTATAGAATAGCACAGGGGCTGAATGCACACTCAGACATGGTGAAGGGAGGTTTTTTAAACGTACAGGTTTGGAATAGTGACGCTTTGCCCGTGACAGTTTGATATTTTTGCATATGGACAAACACGGCAGCTATGTCCCTTTGTTCCAGGAGGCATGGGAATCACAGAGACAACAAAACACGCCTGAGAGTTCAGAGAAGGGCAACAAAATCCCAGAGCTGAGGCGTTCATGGCAATCTTCGTCATTTTACCTTAGTAACATTCTGGGGGTGAGTGGGAGATGGGGAGGGGCAATGCTTCATTTTGAGAGCAAATTTCTCACCCTGTAAGAGCCCGGTGGAGGGTGGTGGTAGTCCAGAATGGCTGCTGTATTCTCCTGAATTCCTGTAGTGGGTGAGTGATCCCTGTATTGTCCATTCAGGGTTGTAACCTTTTGGGCGCTACAATTTTCCATGATTGGTCTCATCCCACAGAGGAACTTTTGGAATGCTTGCAGGAAAATCTCTGCATCGCATGTTTTTGTTTTTGGTGGGGGAGAAGTGCATTTCAAATTGTCAACCAACCCTAAAGCCAGTGTTAGTGCTGTGCATTTAAAATGACCGAACCCCAGCAAACGCATAAGGAAAACTGCCACAACAGTGACTGACTCCGTCAGGTTGCACAGATGCAGCATTTCCTGTCTCTCTCTCTAAATGGGTGGCTAATACTAAGCTGTATTATGGCATGAAATAAGGAATCAGAATTGTGCTGGGACCTTAATCCTTGCATGTGTACATGGGGTAGGTTAGCTATGGAGTCCGCTTGTGCACATCACTTTGGCTTTCGTAGCATACCTGCAGCGTTGTTATGTTGGTTTGGTTCCATATCATGCCTCCACCTTAGGATATGCTGCTGCTGTGGCCGATAATCTCATTCTGATCTCTTCGTTGTTGCAATTTTGGCAGGCAAAATTCTCTGCCCAGGCCTGAGAATTTAACTCCGGCACATTTGCATGACTGATTGGATTCGTCTCGCTTCTATGGTGACATTGTTTCTCTGGAAAATTAATGGATTCTCACGTTATATTTTTAATGGCCAAAACACCCTCTCCTCATCTCCAGGCTCTCAGAGAGGAAGTTCGTAAATAGCTCAAATTAGCTATCGTCTGCATACAGCCCTTGTTTGTGTCCTGCGTGCTGCCTGTCAGTAAAATCCTCCAGCCAGGCAGGAGCATTTTGTGTGTGTGTGTGTGTGTGTTGAATGAGTAATAATGAATAAAATTGTGCTGTTTGCGTTTGGTGCCTGTGCCTTGGCTGCATGCAACTCATCATGATATGCACTGTTTCATTTGTGTTGAATGGTGTTACGGCAAACCCACCAACCTTCCCAAAGTTGGCTTGAAATGGGGCCCATGCGTATGACCCTGTAGCGAAGTTTCAGGGATGAGATATTCATTTGTTACCCTGCCTGGAGTGCGGCAAATTTTCATGTGGGTTGTAATTGTGCTAACAACATGGGCCTGATCTAAGTGCCAGTAAATAGATTCCAAGGCCAGAAGGACAATTGTCATTATCTAGTCTGACCTCTTGTGCAACGCAGGCCAGAGAACTTCCCCAAAATAATTCCTAGAGCAGATCTTTTAGAAAAACATCCAATCTCAATTCTAAAATTGCCAGTGATGGAGAATCTATCACAACTCTTGGTAAAGTGTTCCAGTGGTTAATTACGCTCACTGTTAAAAAAGTATGCCTTATTTTCCATCTGATTTTGTTGAGCTTCAACTTCCACCCATTGGACCGTGTTAGACCTTTCTCTGCTAGACCAAAGAGCCCATCATTAAATATTTGTTTCTCATCTATATTCTTATGGACTATAATCAATTGACTTCTTAACCTTTTCTTTGTTAAGCTTAGAAGGTTGAGCTCTTTGAGTCTAGTTCTATAAGGCCTGTTTTCTAATCCTTTAATAATTCCCATGACTTTTATCAGAACCCTCTCCAAGAAACTGGAATTCTGTTGCAACACCATTCTAGGGTTTAGCCATAGCGTGTCATAAAAAAGGCAATTTTCCTAAAGAAACACAAGAGCGCAAACAATGACTAACCTTTATCAAGCCATACACTTCAACAAGGAGCCCCGTGATCCTCACCTCAAGCATTTGGCTAATGAGAAGAGAACTCCAAGCCACTGAACGAAATCCAAAATAGAGTTGTGTGCTGACATTATTAATTTGCGTCTTGTCTGTAAAACTTTCCTCTGCCATATCTAAGGCCTTTATCTCACTGAGGAATAAGCTCAGGGCCAGTGTGAAGGTGTTTTAGATACCCGAGTGCAAACAGTGGCTTGGATTGTCTCCTTCCACAAGATGGGAGCAGAAGGTCTAAAAAACTTAGCAAGATTCAGTGCCTCGGCAGTTGTCTCTCCTGATAGAAAGGCAGAGTTCTGGGTCAAGATCTCCCAACTATGGATCCTGGGGAAGCAGAAATACCTGAAGAATAGTAGTCCAGTGGTTAGGATACTAGCCAAGGCCTTGGTTCAGTTCCCTCCTTTGCCCACAGGCTTCCCCATGTGACCTTGAACAAATCACCTAGTCTCTCTGTGCCTCAGTTTTCCATCTGTACAATGGGGATAATACCACTGTCCTACCTCGCCGGGGTGCTGTGATATACTCAAGACCGTGGGGTGTGCATATCTTATGGGAACCATACAAGTATCTAAACAAACTCCTGATGGTTGACCCATAGGTGTTTACTGGGGTGTCAGACAGGTATAGCGAGCAGCTGGTCCCTGTCTCCCTCCATCCTATCCCCTAAATCTGAGAACAGTACCCATGATGCATCAGAATAGGGTCCTGGGGGAGGATCAAGAGTCCCCCTCCATGACTTCTTCCTTGGATTCAGCAGAGTTTTCTCCTTCTCAAAATAGCAGCACAGGGCATGATCTGGGCACAACATCCAACTTAAGAGGCACTGTTTCCCCACTGTAACTCGTAATTGGCTCTGTTCCACTTATCGGACCTCTTTGAAGGTGAGGAAATAAATCCCCCTTTAAGTCAGAGATTGATGGTGAGTGATGGTTGACTTCTGTGATGAGATGACTGGCTCTGTGGATGTGGGGAAAGTGGACGTGATATACCTTGACTTTAGCAAAGCTTTTGATACGGTCTCCCACAGTATTCTTATCAGCAAGTTAAAGAAGTATGGGTTGGCTGGATGGACTATAAAATGGATAGAAAGTTGGCTAGATCATCGGGCTCAATGGGCAGTGATCAATGGTTCGACGTCTAGTTGGCAGCTGGTACCAAGCGGAGTGCCCCAGCACTCAGTAGTGGGGCTGGTTTTGTTAATGATCTGAAGGATGGAGTGGATTGCACCCTCAGCAAGTGTTCAGATGACACTAAGCTGTGGGGGAGTGGTAGATACCCTGGTGGATAGGATACGGAGTGACCTAGACAAATTGGAGGATTGGGCCAAATAAAATCTGATGAGATTCAACAAGGACAAGTCTTGCACTTTGGATAGAAGAATCCCATGCACAGCTACACCCGGGGGACCGACTGGCTAGGCAGCAGTTCTGCAGAAAAGAACCTGTGGGTTACAGTGGATAAGAAGCTGGATATGAGTCAGCAGTGTGCCGTTATTGTCAAGAAGGCTAACGACATATTGGGCTGCATTAGTAAGAGCATTGCCAGCAGATGGAGGGAAGTGATTATTCCCTTCTATTCATCCCTGGTGAGGCCACATTTGGAGTATTGTGTCCAGTTTGGGCTCCTCACTACGGAAAGGATGTGGACAAATTGGAGAGTCCGAAGGAGGCAACAAAAATGACCAGGGGGCTGGTGCACATGACTTATGAGGAGAGAGGCTGAGGGAACGAGGCTTGTTTAGTCTGCAGAAGAGTCGAGTGCGGAGGGATTTGATAGCAGCCTTTAACTACCTGAAAGGGGGTTCCAGGGAGGATGGAGCTAGACTGTTCTCAGTGGTGGCAGATGACAGAACTAGGAGCAATGGTCTCAAGATGCAGTGGGGGAAGTTGAGGTTGAATATTAGGAAAAACATTCTCACTGGGAGGGTGGTTACCTAGGGAAGTGGTGGAATCTCCATTCGTACAGGTTTTTAAGCTGCGGTTAGCGAAAGCTCTGGCTGGGAAGATTTAGTTGGAGTTGGTCCTGTTTTGAGCAGGGGGTTGGACTAGATGACCTCCTGAGATCCCTTCCAACCCTCATCTGTGTTTCTATGATTCTATGATCTGTGGCTTCAAGGAGTGTTTCTGAGGACGTGGAAGTAGGGCTATATGTAGGGTGGCTGTGATACCCATTGCTGGGCAGGGAGACCAGGAAGTCTCTGCAGCTTTGATCCCATGGGGCCTCGAGGAGGCAGTCCTGTCAAATACAGTCCTGTGGACCTTCTAATATTGCTTTTCAAGAACAGCTACTGTGTGCAGTTCCTTGCCAAGATTTTCAGACGTAACTAGAGATGTTGTGAGCCCAACACAAGACACTTAAGGGGGTCTGATTTTTTTTTTTTCAAGTGGGTGACTGCTCCACACTTTCTGCAAATTAAGTCCCTTTTAACGGGTTCTCAACATGCTCACCAAAAACCACTAGTCACTTCTGAAAAGCTTGGCTGTTGTATAGGAGATAGTCATTGCACCATGTGGTAGGTTGTCCATTGCTGCTGCTGATGGCAATATTGTCACAATTCTCATCCATGACTACGCATAGGACTCTGATGTCTGAACCCTGACATCAGAATCAGCTATACCAAGGGCATGGGATGTCCATAGCTGTGATGTGTGAGGATGTGGCTCTGTGGTGCCTTTCACATGCAGCCTGGAGACGATTTTGTCTATCCCATTGACACCTGTTGCATGCTGATCTTGTCAGAGACAACCAGTGAGTCCTGTTTGGAGCCCTTTGCTCAAGTTCTTTGGGATTGATGGCAGCCCGCCGGATACTGCTCTTCAGGTTAGCTTTGACGCGCTTATATGGACGACCCTTCTTTCTTTGCCTGTCTGAGCTCCCCATAAAAGATTTGTTTTGAGATCTGATTACATGTCCAGTCCACCTAAGCTGTGCTCTCAGTAACATTTCCTCCGTGCTGGTTGTACATGTACAACCACATACATATACAAATTCTGTATATGTACAAATCCTATTCTTTAATGGATTCCCATAGGTGAGACGGAACAGAATTTAGCTCAGTTCCTTTGGTCTTTTTGTTACTTGTCCATGAACTACTGTATCATTCTCTTTGCAATGAGACACCTGAGCTTGCTCTATTGGTGTGGAAGTGTTATACCTTGCTGTCTCACCCTTCCTCTCTAATGCAGGTTTAGTCCATAGACTGTACCTGCTGCCAAAAGAGTGCTTATGTGTAATCTACCCCACTAAAATATGAGCCTTCATCCCCCTCTAGTGGCTGGGATACATCCAGAGGGGGTTAAGTCTTCTACAACCTTGCTTAACAGAAGTGGGCCTCTTTGTTCAGGCATGAGAGGTTTTAGATCCAGAGGTTGTAGGTTCAATTCCCACTTTGATGACTTACCCAGTGACATCACATTGCCAATAGTGTGTGTCTGCTGCACATTATTCCTATGTTTAATTAGATGTTCCGTCACAAGTGAGAGGTATGGGGAGTTATAGGAAAAGGATCGCTTGGTTCCTCAGTTTACACACATGCATGTATTGTTGGTTCTGTTAACAGAAGATACTGATGGTACAGAGGTAAGGCCACTGACAGTGATTTGCTTGCTGTGAGGGAATGGGAAGGAGCAAGTGTCTGATCTTCGCAGGAGCCTTTGTCACAAGGAACACTCAGGAAAGCTGTTTGCAGAGTTGCTGAAGCCATGTCACTCCCAGGTAACAGTATGGGTGCAGTAATATCTGTTATTGGACCCACTTCTGTTGAGGAGAGAGACAAGTTTCCAAGCTACACAAAGCTTACAAGAGGAAACCTTCAACAACACGTTCAAAAGACAAGCCTGGGAGCTAAAATTTCATAACTTTACTAGACACTAAAAATCGTGGATTGAATGGAGACACTGGATTTTTGGTTATTACAAGAACCTGTAACCCACTAACTCCTCCTCCCCACACATGAACACAATGACTGGAGAGGTATTAATGGGCCACTTCATCTTGAATTTATCCTATAATATGTGTTAACTACTTATGCTAAACAGTCTGTTCCACCTTGTATTTAGCTGTGACATTTCCCAGACTGGAAGAGTTCTGTGTAATCTCGAAAGCTTGTCTCTCACAGCAACAGAAGTTGGTCCAATAAAAGATATTACCTCCCTTACCTTGTCATTCAGAAAAGTCACATTTAAAACTTTTGTCACTCAGGGCACTGGATTACATTAGTATGGCACAAATATCTTGTAGTGAATGGCCTCTAATCAGGCAGAACCGGGGCAGGGAGGGGAGGGGGAAGAAGGAAGGTTATAAACCAGGAAATCTATGTAATGCACTGAGTGTTTTTGCAGCGGTATCATCCTTCCTTAAAATTGCTAAAGGAAAAATTAATTAAAATTATATTGAGCTGCAAAAGTGATGGAGTGCGTGATATGGGGCATGTGGGGTGATTTCCAAAATTAATTGACAAATATATCCTAGGCTGTAATTGCCTGGAACCTGCCATCTTCCAGTCTGAAAGTGCAGTCCAAAGGGATGCAGTATTTCATGAGTCTCCTGGGGTGAGCAGAGGAGCGAAAAAGGAGCTTTGAATGTAAATCTTTAGCTTTCTTGGGTGGGAAAAAAAGCATTGTGAATACTAAGTTAGAATCATAGAATATTAGAGTTGGAAAGGACCTCAGGAGGTCATCTAGTCCAACCCCCTGCTCAAAGCAGGACTAACCTCAGCTAAATCATCCCAGCCAGGGCTTTGTCAAGCCGCAGCTTAAAAACCTCTAAAGATGGAGATTCCACCACTTCCCTAGTTAACCCATTCCAGTGCTTCACCACCCTCCCACTGAAAACTTTTTCCTAATGTCCAACCTAGACCTCCCTCACTGCAATTTGAGACCATTGCTCCTTGTTCTGTCATCTACTACCATTGAGAACAGCCCAGCTCCATCCTCCTTGGAACTCCCTTTCAGGTAGTTAAAAGCTGCTATCAAATCCCCCCTCACTCTTCTGTTTTGCAGACTAAATAAGTCTAGTTCCCTCAGCCTCTCCTCATCAGTCTTGTGCTTCAGCCTCCTAACAATTTTTGTTGCCCTCCTTGGGACTCTCTTCAACTTGTCCACATCCTTTTTGTAGTGGGGGATCCAAAACTGGACACTTTATTCCAGATGCGGCCTCACCAATGCCGAATAGAAGGGAATAACCACGTCCCTTGATGTGCTGGTCATGCTCCTACTAATGCAGCCCAATATGCTATTAGCCTTCTTGGCAACCAGGGCACACTGTGGACTCATATCCAGCTTCTTATCCACAGTTGCCCCCAGGTCCTTTTCTGCAGAACTGCTGCCTAGCCCATCGGTCCCCAGTCTGTAGCAGGGCATGGGATTCTTCTATCCTAAGTGCAGGACTCTGCACTTGTCCTTGTTGAACCTCATCAGATTTCTTTTGGCCCAGTCCTCCAATTTGTCTAGGACCCTCTATATCCTATCCCTACCATCCAGGGTATCTCCCACTCCCTCCAGCTTAGTGTCATCTGCAAACTTGCTGAGGTTGCGATCTGCCCCATCCTCCAGATCATTAATGAAGATGTTGAACAAAACCGGCCCCAGGACCGTCTCCTGGGGCACTTTGCTTGTGAGCAGCTTCCAGCTAGACATGGAGCCATTGATCATTACCTGTTCAGCCCTATGATCTAGCCAGCTTTCTATCCATTTTATAGTCCATTCATCCAACCCATACTTCTTTAAATTGCTGATAAGAATACTGTGGGAGACTGTATCAAAAGCTTTGCTAAAGTCAAGGTATATCATATCCACCGCTTTCCCCACATCCACAGAGCCAGTCACCTCTTCATAGAAGGCAATCAGGTTGGTCAGGCATGACTTGCCCTTGGTGAATCCATGTTGACTGTTCCTGATCACCTTCCTCTCTTCCACGTGCCTTAAAATGGATTAGGGAAGTTAGGGAAAGGTGTTGCATCTTTGTGTAATAACAATCTTGTCTTTGTTTATGGTGCATTTCATGTAAAAGATTCCCAAAGTCCTTTTATCATTCTCTCTTAGATCTTTTTTTCTGGCCCCCATTGCCGTAATATCTGAGCACCTTACAATCTTTACCGTTTCTACCGTGGGAGCAAGGTCAGTGATATTATCCTCGTTTGACAGGGGGGGAAGCTGAGAACAGAACCCAGAGCTTCTGAGTCCCAGTCCAGTGCACTATCCACCAGACTTTCATTTCATTTTCACAAGTCAATGTTGATCCCGGGGAAAGCCTCTCCTGGCTTTCTGAAGCGGATTGGAAAGTAACGGCCAGAGACAGGCCTGGGACGCGGGTGACTTTCATTCCCAGCAATTCCACTCACTTTCTGGGTGACCTGGGGCAAATCACCTCAGTGTGCCTGTGTCCCCATCTGTAAAATGGGGAGAATGATGCTGACCTTCTTTGCAAAGCACTCTGAGACGTACTGATGGAAATGCACCATGTGGGAGCTAGGTATCTACCTGACCTAAAAGCTTGGTGCACCCCTGGCTTCAGACCGTTTCAAAAGATATAACTCACAAGAGGCTTTTCCGAGCTGCGTGCATCTGGCCCATTGTGGTGTGCCGTGTGTTGTGTAATCCCCTTTATCCTTTTGGGGTTGGATTGGAGCCTCCCTGGAGTTTGCTTCTGGGATTTGGTTCAAAAGGAAGGGAAGCATGTGAATAGAAGCTCAGACTAAACTGCCATGTTGGGGCCAGTTTCTGGCTCTGTCCCCGCGTAGGTCTTACCCTCAGAGGTCCATCTCAGGTCCTGTTTCAGTACGCCTGGCGAGGCTGGCTTGCTATGAAGATTATCCCCCCTTCTCCTCCATAAGGAGTTTTTCCAGCCCGCTGCCTGGTTATTTATATTTAGACATAAATGCCTCACCATGCAGCTGGAAGTTTACGTACAATGTCCGTATAGTGGGAAAGTGCTGGCTCCTTCCCAGTGGCCTCTGGGGATGCAACCCTGAAAGTTTTGTTTCCCTACTGAAATCAATAAGAAATGAATGCATGTGCCTGGAAGGAAAAGGTGTACAGCAGGCTTAGGCTCTAGATTAATTGGATGCAGCAGCCGTAGCCCGCGTTGATAATACGGGCGCAGCAGCAGTACAATTTGCTGTGCCTTATTACAGTGATGGATGGTAAGGCCTGACTCGGGAATGCTGCAGAAAAGAACATTTAAAAAATCCCTCGATGCTAGGCCAGCACTAAATGTTCCAAAGATCAAGTGTGATTACCTAGGTGAGGAGGGGGGAAAAGTAATGTGAGCTTAATGCAAATAGTAGACTTGGCACTTCCTATAGCAGATAGGTTCAAAGAAGCGAAGATTTTGATGTTAAAGTGTAATAAATTTAACCAGCCCAAATCCAAAAGGGCAGAGCATCTTGCCAGACTGCTGGCTTTGAAGGAGGTTTTCAGGTCTTTTTGGAATCCCTATTGACATCTCTGTCTGCGGCATTTAGAGAGCCGACATGGCTATAGAGGCAAGCTGCATATACAGTTTCCCTGCACCTTTAGCTTGGGAACATCAGTTGCATGAGTCGTGGCTCCATATAGGCCAATAAGTGAGAGACCTGCAGTTGGATTGATGGTGAGTGTTCAAAGGAGGACACTGTTGCCCATGGACCCATTCAGTCAATGCAATCAAATAGAGCTTCATTTTCTGTAATGCCTTAAATGCAAACTGCTTCCCTAAATGCTAAGGGAAAGCACATGGAGCGAGGCGGACGTAAGGAAAAATGGAGACATTTTCAGCTCAGGGCTTGAAAAGAGTTGGAGTCAGTGAGGTGAAGGGAAAATAGCACGGACGTTCAGCTGGCAGCAGTGGCAAGGGAGAAGACTCTTGGGCAATCGGTAGCAAGGCTGAGGGATGGAAGAGAGGAAGCTGATGACAGCATGGTGCATATTGTGGCTCAGAGCCATGGTTAGCCAGTGAGAATGGAAAAATCGCTTCCACTAGCGCTGCAGTACAGCCACCTGTTGAGCAGAACCCAGCAGTCGATCAACAGAGACGCTGTGCAGCAGCATAGAACAGGAACCTGAAGAAATGCTATCCCCATCTGAAAACATGGTTGGAATGGAAAGTGATTAACCACACTGGAGTCTGGATTGCCTGGCAGAATTACACTGTCACCAAAAGTGCTAGGGGTTCATTAGTCACCACACTTGGTCAGCGCCCTGGCTTCTAGCTCTCGTCTATAAGTCGCTGAGCTTTCCAAGTTAACATAAAGGGTTTTCCTTAAGGCATGCTGTGAAGATAGCGGTGGGGGGACCAATGTCAATATATACTTTAGCATGTCAATAGTGCCTTCTTCCCAAGGTCCTTTGAAGCTCTCTGCGTGCACTGCCAGCCTGATGGAGGCTGAAGATCAGCGCCCTGCAAGCAGTAAAGGGAAAAGGAAGTGTTGCCCAAGGAGACAAGGTCAAAATCCTTGCCCTCTTGGAAGACACCACTGGGAGTTTAATGTTCACCTAGGACAGAAGAGTCCTGAACTCTGAAAAGTACATACTTTGCGTAGGCTTGGAAGGATGAAGGGTTGAATCAACCCATCTGCAATCTTAGCCTGCCGTTATTGGAAACCAAGAAATTCAAACCTGATGCTTCAACCATTAAGCCATCCCCATTCATGGAGAGTGTGTCCATACAAACAATCAGACCGCAGCAAGCTGGGGTGTGAATCTAGACAGCAGTAGCCTGTTGTGGACTAGCTGTCCACGTGCACCTGGCTGATGCTTATTAATTATTTTTTTAGAGCACATTGATTTAGTCCTAGCTCAATGGACTTTTATGAATTCTTCATGGGCATGTGTCAGCAGGGTGCACATAGACAGTTACAACACGGCAAGCTAATGCGTGCTAGCTTCACACCGCGGTTTGCCTCTGTCTTATTGTTTGTGAAGACAAGCCCTGAATTTTGAGCTGTCAAGGTGTGGACTGTTCTTTCTTACAAAGAGGCCACAGTGCAGGTGTTTGATTGTTGGAGTCCATAGGGGGAGCTGTGTTCTTGAATGAATACAATCAAATTTTAGAGTCGCTCATCGTACACTGGAATAGATTGTGTAATTGACTGGATTGGAGTCGCAATGATACACAAGAATCCTCCTTCCTTTTCATGTCCATAAAGACTAAGAGGCAACAAGCAGCAGGAAAGTTATGAATATTAAAAGGCCTAAATCTTCTTTCTGCTAACCTAATGATGGCAGACAATATAATCCGTGTCGCTGAATAGCGCGGTTCTCTGCTAAAATAACACAGCGTTCAGCCAGGGGAGAGAAAGTATTGTTCCTTAAAACTGGGCATTGTATATTCTCAGATGCCAGGCTCAAGGTTCATTGATGCATTGTCTGTCACCTTTCCCACGAGTGTTTTATTGAGTGCTAACTGGAACGAATGCCCTGCTAATTCTGGGCTTGAGGCTGTGTTGTTACGGTAAATAGCTTCCCAGTAGGGAGCGCTGTAGAAGCGTTATGTGTAGGAATTTAGAGACTTCTACATTAGGAAGTGCATGATGAGAGAGCGCCGTGTATGTGGAGAAGGAATAAAGCCTGAAGGTAGTGTTCTCTTTGCTCTCTCTCTGTGCCTGGGCACCGAACAGGTGTGCTGTGCACCCACCACTTCCAGTCAGCTCACAGGGAGCTGGAGAACTTCAGGCTCTGGTCTTTTGGTTCCCAAGTGTTCACTTAGTATTCACCTTTTTCTCCAAGGTTCTTGGGCCCTTTTCTGACTTATTTTTGGACTTTCTTCTTCCTGCCTGCACAATGATTGCTTTATATTGAGGAGCAGTCTTCGGGTTTTTTTTTTTAAACGGGAATTGTTCAACCCACCCATCCAAAATCATGATCCACTTATACCTGAGTGGATGGCGTCTGCACAGATCATCAGCAGAGTATCAGTTGTGGGATTTGGTTCAGTGAGTGACCAATACGCTAGTGACAAATGGAGGCCCTTGGTAAATGGCTGTCTTAGTTGCTAGTTTATTTTTAAAGATGCAGGAGGATTAGCTCTAGTGAAAGATAGTGACAGCCTTGAAAATTATGACCTCTACATGTCCATGGTATTAAGAGCTGTGTAATGGGGAAACCGATTTCTATGCACCACAATAACTTGATTGGTCCTACGTACTTATGAACAATGTTACATTATGTGCCAGTCAATGGCACTCTTTATGTACATGTACTACTATGTACATACAACCTCGTACACAGGGACTTCTTTTATATAACCTCCTGTAACAAACACAACTGTTTGCTTGTGCTGTTCTGCTCTGGAGCAGCCACCTCTAAGAATATGGGTTGAATTAAAGTGTGTGTTTCTGTTTTTTGGCAATGTTTGAAATTTGGGGTTGGGTGTGTATTGGCAACATGCATGACTGACGATAGGTGCACAATATAAATCTGTATGTCGGGAGTGGAGTGGGGGAGGAATTAATGCTGAAAAATCCACTGCAATTAAATCCTGCTATCAGTATCTGCTTTAGAGAGGAACTATCTGTTTCTGCTAAAAAAAAAAATTGCACTGGAGTATATATTAATAATAATAACCACCTACTTCTTACAGTGCTTTTCATCAGTAGCTCTCAAAGTGCTTTACAAAGGAGGTAGGTATCTTTATCCCCATGCGACAGATAAGGAAACGGTTATGCCCAAGGTCACACGGCAGTTCAGTGGCAGAGCCAGGAATAGATTGATAGATTCCAAAGCCACAAGGAGCCAATGTGATCCCCAAATCTGGCCTCTATATTGCGGACAGTCCCATTCCAATGCTGTTATCCACTAAGCCACAGTGTTTTGAATGATGTACCTGCTGCAACCATGAGATCCTGAGACTCCAGAGAAGCAGCATGCTCTGGTGGACACAGCACTGCCCTGGCGCTTGAGACCTGGGATCTGTTCGTGACTCTGTCACTGATCTTCTCTGGCACACAGGAATGGTCAATCTCCATCTCCCTGCGCACCTGGGCCCTTCTCCAACTCTGTCTTGTCTATTGGGATTGTAAGGTCTTGGGGCAGGAACTCTCCCTTACTTTGTGTGAAGTTCTCCCGCCAACATAGCGATGTCCACACCGGCGCATAAGTTATGTCACTCGGGGGGAGGGTGGGTGGCTAATTCACACCGCTGAGCAACATAACTTTTTGACTGAAGCTGGATTGTAGCCATAACCTTTACAGAGATTCCAAGGTAGTTGTGCAAACACGTCTCCCTTTTGTAAAATACCTGTTACTATGAAGCTGTATTTATTTTGAAGTGTCTGAATCTGACTTGTTTTTCTTTTCCCTCCCCCCCAATTGTTTTTTTCCCAATTTTTTTTCTTTTTTGGGAAACTTTCAGACTTTATCAAAATGTTTCCTCTACCAAAAACCTGTTTTTAGGTAAATGAACAATTGTATGGAAAAAACGTGAACATTTTTTTTTTGCGAAGAGAAGCACAATTCTTCACAAAAAAGTAGAAAAAAAATATTGAAAACTTGTTGAGGAAAACTCATAAAAATTTCACCCTGCACTACTTTAAACGGCAAACTTCCTCACTCAGAACAGTTGCAGAAGAGAAGACCAACAGAGAAAAAAGAAAGGGCCACATTCTCATGCTCTGCTAAACAGGTGCTGGTTACTGATTGCAGCGATAGAGGAAGCGTCATGAAGGCGTACTAGAAAATCTGCTTGTTTTCATGATGATGATACAAGCTGCTTGCATCTTGGGATTGTAACTGGTTCAGAGCCATGTATGTTAGTTACTGTGGGTAAAATATGGGATGTTAAGGAACTTTGTGAGTGAAACTTACTGTATGTGGAAACAGCTCTGTTTTTCCCTGAATCGGAGGATTTGTTTTCATCTTCAGTCGGTGCAGCATCGCTGCAGCCTATTCCAAGTGTGATATTGCTATTGACTGCTGCACACAATGAAGGTCTGAATAAATGTGTTGAATATTTTCAAACTGAGAATGATACCAAAAAGGAAACTGCTTGAAAAGTTGGGAAGAAAAAGAATAACTGTCTCATGTCACCTGGGTTAAATTGGTGTCCACATGAATAGATTGCAGGTTAGATGATGTCATTTTTTTTTAACAAAAGCTAATACATTGTTGCAATTAATGTTGTAGCCAGCACCTGTGTGTAATCTGGAGACTGATCTTGGCAAAAAGTCAGTTTGAGAGATGTGGGTTTATAAATCTTTTAGGCTGCTGTTTTCCTCTTTGAATTTTGTGACGATCTTTCCGTTAAATTTAAAGCAAAAATTTTTGGAGGAAACCCAAAATGGATGCTTTTGGGATACTTAATACAACTTACATGCTCACAGGTTCAGAACATGTTGTATCCTCTTAGAAAAAAGGACTTGGACTGCACTCTGGGACGGCTCCCTGCAAATGCCAGAACAAACTGAAGCACTCTTTGGTGGGTGGTAGCTGTTGGGTTACATATGGGAATTGAACATTTTTCAGGCTGAGCAATGTGAGGAAGTAATTGCCAACAGCAGAGAAGTTGTAGCACAATGTTTCCATTCGAGACCAGCGTGAGGAAAAGCTACTCAGCCCCTGCCGGACTATGATGGATGGTGGCTTTCCCATAGCACTCTGGGATGGCAGGTGGCTGGAAATAAATGCTGGAGCAATTCTGCTTTTGTCACAGGCCATCTTTCAGGATGATGTACGACTTCAGAGCAAAAAGAAATTCCTTCACTGGGGCTGGAGGAACTTCTGCCTGCGGATATAGAATAATATGGAAAATGCAACAGCAGTGTTATGTAAATCCACAGCCTGGCCTCATCTTGAATCTCGTGATTGGCACTGATTGCCTCATCTAAGAAACAAACAACACACAGAAATGGGAAAGACCTTGAGGAAGAGATGATGAAAATAATTGGAGGCATAGGGGCCACCATATGTTTCCTGAAATTGTGTGTGTGTGTGTGTGTGGGGGAGGAAGCGTTATTTGGTTTGGAAAAGAGGGGTAGAGGATGGAAATAGAGATGAGGTGAATAAAATTGTGGCTCAATAGATAGCGGGTCTGGGTTGTATTCTTGGCACTGACCCTGCTGTGTGACTTTGGGCAAGACCTTAGCCTCAGTATTCCCATCTGTAAAATGGGAATGATGCTCGTGTCCTTTGAGCCCTATGGATGAAAAGTGCTTATGTCAGGAAGAGGGCGTTTTAGAATAAAGAATGGCGTGAACTAGGATACGCGGGATTTCCTCTAAATGAAGAATGAGGGCACTTGCTGTAAGTGAAAGGCAATGTAAAGTAGATGATGAAAAATTGTTTGGTGTTTTGTAATTGTTTCAATTACTCTGCTGTAGTAATACTAAGAATGGCACAGGAGAAGAGACATGGAGAACAAGAAATGTCTTTTCTGTGGCATAAGAACTCACCTGTGGATCTCAGTAAAGCAGGATGTTGGACCGTTCCAAGGGATTTAGAAAAGATGAGCAATTTATATGAATAGCAGCTTCTGCCGGCACTATATCTAAGGCACACGTTAGAAAGGCTATACGTCTTGCTTTATTTATTTGTGCTGGATAGAGACCCCAACTGAGATTGAAGCTGTTTCACTGTGGTGGGCACTGTACAAACATAGATTCAGACAGTCCTGAGCCTGAGGATTTTACAGTGTAAACAGACAAAACAGACTTATTGTCAGTGTGATACAGATAAGGAATTAAGGTATCTGGATTAAAAAGAGTTGCCCAAGGTCACACACGAAGTCTGTAATAGAACTAGGAATTGCATCTAGATCTCCCAAGTTATTGTCCAGAGCTTTGGTAACAAAACCATCCTTCATCCACTTACTGCTTCGTAGAATAAGCTAATACCAGCTGGGGACAGGAAATCAAATCCTTCTCCAAAGGCCTCAGTTAGGGGTTGGGTCCCATTGCATGAATACGCCCGGCCGTCCCCCAAAGGGCTGAGGATCTTAGGAGGACAGCTGTATTTTGTTGTTGTTGGATTTCTTTGGAACAAGGGTTATTCTTCCCTCCCAGAGAGGAGATACCAGATGGGACGAACCGTTGATCTGGCCCAGTCTGGCACAACTGGAATAGGGTGGATTGCTGCCGGTCAGGACTCAGATGCACTAGCAGAGCAATCTGGGAGTGAAACCGCCAGGGGTGTTTCAGGTTAAAATTCAAGCGCTTTGGTGAGCTGTGTCTAAAGCTCATGTGGCCAGTGCTTTGAGGACACTGGGCTCCCGACCTTCCAATGAGGATGGAAATTTGCTCTCTTCGTAAAGTCTGACTTTGTGGGACAAAGTATCGGACAGGTGTGTGTTACGAGGAGCAATTTCCATGTTTTCTGTAAGTTCCAGTTAGCTCTGCTTGTTGACTTTACAGCAAAATTTGCTTGACTGGTTGTGATTTGGCACTGTTCTAGTTTGTTGCACTCTGCTTATGCTGTGTTAGGGCTTGGGTTGCATTTACTTAGTGTGTCAGCGCTTTTGGGACTTTTTGTTCTGTGTTTGTACAGCACCTAGCACAACAGGGTCATGGGCCATGACTGGCTCTCCTAGGTACCACTGCAAGTGCAAATAATAACTAACAGAAAACTGTGTGGATGAGGGTCTGTTTCTTGTGACCCCTTTGAGTGGGGCAGGGGGATGTATGCATGTGTGCACCTGAAACGGATTTCATGGTTATACACTCTGGGTTTAAATGTTTCATGTAAGGAGACCCAGCCAGGAAGCTAAGTCAGCTCCCTACATCATGCTTGGAGCTCGGTACAATCCAGATGCTGTCTATGGGCTCTCCATGGACCTCGCCTCAGGACAACATAGAAGGACCTTGGCAAGGGCAGCCCCCATTACTGTAGTGTCCCAGCGCCTCACAATCTTCAATCTTTTAGTCTCACAACATCCCCATTGTCTAGATGGGGATCTAAGGCACAGAGAGGCTTAGGGTGAGATTTTCAAAGGCAAACTTGGTCTCCACAGAGCACATGAGAAAAGGCCGTGAGAGATTCCCCACACCAGCCAGTGAAGAAGTCAAATAGCTACCCCAAAGCCAGTTCAGTTTTCCTTTGATTAAGAAGCTTTGTGGCCTAATCATGACTTTAATGAAGGAGTTTGGCACCAAACTGTCATTTGTGCCTTAGAAATTCTCACCTTTAAGGGACTTGTCCCAGGACATCTGGAAGAGCAGGGACTTGAACCCATGCCCCCTCTGTGCCACGCTACTGCCTTAATCACAGGGCCATCCTGCCTCTCAAGGAAAAGCAATTTGGAGAGGAAATGTCAGTGTTTCTCTCTGTTCTGAGCAGCAGCCACGATGAACTAATCTCCCCTGGTAACACGGTTGACCTTGGATGAAAGGTGCTACAAAATACCTACATGCTGCAGGTGGGTTGAGAGATGGAGGTGGTGATGGTCCATGAGAAGCAGAGAACCCAGGAGTCCCAATTCCTGGTCCCTGGCTCTAACCAGTCCTGATTTGGGGGTACACGAGTGTCTCTCACATAGGAAAAGGAGAAAACAGTTACAGTAAAACCCTTCTCCTTCCATCCCAGTTCTGTGTGTCATTCACAGCTGCAGCTGTCAGTGGGGGCGGTTTCTCCCTTAATCAGGGCTTAATTTGTAATGAAAGAGGTGCCAGGGCTCAAGCCATTTTTTTACTTTCATAACTGATGCAGGAAGCCCAGAGGTGCCAGGGCTGAGCCCTGGCACAAATTAAGCACTGCCCTTTGTAAGGTAGCACACTTTCCAGGAGGGAGTTGCACAGCACAGTGTCTTTAGAAAGTACACTGGTATGTTCCTGAGAAGTGGCTCTACAGTCTACAGCTAAAGGGCCACTGCTCCACTTACCTAAAACCACTGCTCCCTTGTTTTAGTTTTTCACGTTGTTGAGGTACTTGATCTACCTGTACGTTTTCCTCTGAGTGGTAGAGAATTTGAGGCTAGGACGGATGCTGGCTGCTAGACTCGACAGTCCATTGCTTAGGCCTGGTCCACACCGACAAGAAACAGGCTCAGTGTTTAAATGGCTTGCAAACTTCTGCCAGCTCCAGCATTAGATCCCATGTCCCCCAACATCTGGTCCAGTGCCTGCTTTGCTAGACAACGTATTAGTTGTGGAGGTGCTTCTTGTATGTAGCTTACAAAGGAGAGGAGAGGAAAATGTTTTGGGGGTTTTTTTCTAACTCACTGAATTTTTGGTTTCCTTAATAATTTGATTTCTCAACTGTAATTAAATTTTCATTTTGGTTCTCAGGTCTGTTTGGTTTTTTTGCTTCCTCCCTGCCCTCCCCCCATCCTCCTTGTTCTCTTCCTGGTTTCTCCATTGGAAAAAGGGCCAGGAGGAGACCCAACCTCCTGAAACGTTTCATATTGAACCATTTAGTCAAAAATGAATGAAACAGAAAGTGTGTGAAACCTGTGGCAAATATTTATGTTCCCTCTAGTGCTGGCTGAAAAAGTCTCATTATCACGTGTTGATGGCAGCAGCGGGGGGACTGGGACTTACGTGAAGAAACTAACCCAGTGAATCTGTGGCCAAGTCAGGAAAAGCTCACCTGGGTGGGGTCTGAGATGATTTTGGCCTGGGAAGGGGACAAGCTGGGATGCTGTGTTTGGTGGGCTATGATAACTGGGAGAGAGAGATCATCCTTTGGGGACAGCGAATGGTCTCCTCAGTGTACAAGAGAAAAGGGCTTTACGGATGCCACAGAGCAGTTGGTGCAGAGGCCAGCCGCCGCCCCTCCTGCAGTTTAATTTCTCTTTGACTAAGAAGGGAGGCTTAGCTTAATGGTCTAATCACCAGAAGCCAACTTCTGCTTGCCTTAGAAGTGTAGTTGCACTGATGCCAGTGAGGGCAGGGTGTGGTCCTAGATTGTAGGTGCCTAGGCTCAGTGCAGTCACAGGTTCTAATTTAAGCAGGGGACATCACCTCCTCTTCTCCTTCTTGAACAGCTGATCTTCACGCAGCGTATGGGGTAGGCGTGTCTCCTTTGAAACTCTAAAAGCCACAGTCCTCTCTGCTCTGTGGGACCGCCCTATAAGAAGGGGTTTGAACAGAATGCCCTTCCTCCCCCTGATGTGCCATGAGCAGTTTGGTGGCTGCCCTCTGCCTCCAGAAGTAGCCGCACGCAAGTGGTGGATGCACTTTTATTAAGGCCTTTGGGATGGAAGGGGCTCTATCACTGCTTTCCATGTCTGCCCCATTGCGTGATTTCTATGCCCTTGTTCCTCAGCCATTCTGATGGCTCAGGAAATTGCTTTTATCATCAGTGGCATGCGCTTTTTTCCTCCCACTTACATTTTAAAGAGAAACTTTAAATATAAAAATTATATTATCGGGGGGAGAAAAAAACACCCAAGTTAACATCTTCTATTGAAAAAACAAAACATTTTTTGCTGTCTGTCTTTCTTTTCGCTCATTCTAACGTTTGGGTCCTTTTTGCATTTCGTTTGGTCTTGGCAAGGAAGCTGGAGTGGCCAGTTGAGCATGATGGCTCCTCAGCACTCGCACAGTTTGGTTGGTGGTTTGTCCCAGGCTTCTGGGGACCTTTTTCAATGATGCAGATTGTATTGAATTGGTGGTGCTGGGGGAAGAATCAATCATTTCTAGTGACAGAGAGTTAGATTCACTCCTTGTGTACCATCTTGACTTTGGTAGAATTACATCGGGGATGAATTTGCCTCTTGCTTTTTTTATTTAACATTTTGCTTTTATCATTAATATACATGCACTTTCCGTGCAAGTATTAAGAAATCCTATTCAAAACCTGTGTTATCTTTAAGGTTAAGATTTTGTCATGCTTATTTTTAGTAGAAGTCTCAAATAGGTCAAGGGCCTCAGTGAATTTTTATCTGTGACTTCTACTAAAAATAATGGGGGAGGAGGCCTGACGACATGCCCTGGAGGGAGGATGAGAGCTGTACCCACTGCAGGAGCGGGAAGGTCCAGCAATCGCAGTGAGCAGCTCCGGGTCCCCCTGCCGAGTGTTGCGACTCCCAGTTCCAGGGTCCCCCGTGGTGGATCACGGCTCCAGGGTCTCCCCCTGACCCCTGGCAGCTAGGAGCTCTGGGGTCCCCTGCTGCCCATGGTGGCTTAGGGTTTTAGAACAGCCCGTGATGGCTGGGGGCTGCAGGATCCCTGCCACCGAAAGCCTCTCAGAGCCGGGGCTCCCCTTAGCCTGCTCTGGCAGACAGCAGCAGGGTCACCGTTGGCAGAGGCCAAGAGCCGTGGGGTCCCGGCCGCTGTGTCTCTGCTGCCCATGGTGGCTTAGAGCCAGGTGTCCTGCTGCAACTGACGGCAGTGGGGCCTCCACCGGCAGCGGCTCAGAGCTGGGGCCCTCTGCAGAGGAATCCGTGACTTCCATGACCTCTGTGACAACCTTATCCTGAGTTCCCTTTAAAAGAGCCATCTGTGGGTTTCTTTTGTTCAAATTCCAAAAATGGTAACTGTACACTAGAAAATCATCTTGATGCTAATAATAGAAGGCTGGCTGTCATTTTTTTCATGGAAAGGACTTCCTATGTTTTATTTCTTCATGCCACAAACAGGAGGGATGTGTCCTGTTTTTGTTATTTTTATGGCACCTGTCTTAAACTCCAGGCTTTTAATGCAGTTAACACACTCTAGAAATTGGAAGGTGGACACAATTACAAAACTTCCCCTACAATGTCACTTTGCAATATCTGGTGTGAATTATTAACACACAGCTCAACTCTAAATCTGAGCTGCAAACTGCCCTTTTTAACTGGGGCAATGCCAGTTAATTGCCCCAGTTGTAGAGTAAGTGAGATGCAAATAAAGGGTGCATTGTACCACCTAAGCCTCTGGTTTGGAGCCAGCAATAAAACAAAGGAGGGCATGAGGAATCCTAGCTATTCAGTTCCTTTGATTCCATTCTGATTATTCAGCAAAAGTGGCTTAATTTAAACATTGTATCTGTCCTCTATTAGCCTCATTGTTCCAACCCCTTTGAAAAGCTAGTGTCATGTATGACCTTTTCCCAGTCCCTGCCATTTTTCAATCCATAGGGGTAATTCTGGTTGCAAAGTGGGCCATGTACAGTTCGGTATAGGAGTGACACTTTCCTTCCAAAACAGTACTGAACTAACTATAATTTATTTTGCCTTGGTCTCCAGCTGCCTTTTGGGGAGATATTGCTTTAGACGAAGAGGACTTGAAGCTGTTTCAAATAGACAGAACTCTTGATTTAACCAAGCCTTCAGATGATAATACACGACACGCTACTGGTAAGTGCAGACAATGCCTTGTTTATACCGGCTTTATTGCAAGAGTAGATCTGAATAGTAACCTCTTCATCTCATTTGCTATGGGCATGATCCTGGAGCCATTGAAATGCATGGGGCATTTTGCCACTTATTCCAATCAGAGAACAATTGGATTCTGGACCATTATGAAAGCTTAGTTAAGACTAAGCTCAGGTTTTGCACTTAAACAGAGATTCAGCCTCTTTATCATGTATGAAAACTAGAATATCCTCCCCACATTTGCAGCCCGTACTCACTGAATGTTCTGCATCACTTGGTCATGAATCAAAATGGATCATTTGCGATTTGGCCCTCTGTCACTTTTTTGGTCCTCAACAATCTTAACGGAATAATGTGGGAGCTTCAGACTTTCTGCATAGTTAAATCATAGCAGTCTCCCATGCAGAGGCTACCTTTGAAGTTAGTTGAAATTCAGCTAAATGATCAATTGTTAACGGCAGTGCTCCTGGGAGGGTCGTCAGCAACGGGGATCGAACCTGGGACCTCTGGGTCTTAATGCGCAAACCTCCACCACCTGAGCTAAAAAACCCAGTTTGCTTAGCTAGCTATGTAGCGGCTTGAAATATTTAGGCAGCCTAGCCAGCACTAATGAGGGAGAAACTGCCATATCATTGGTTACGATATGATTTTATATAAGACAATAGACAGGGCAACATCAATTTAAATAGCTTATGTGGGTCATTGTGACAGAATTAGCTCAACCAGTCATCACCTTTGCTCATTCGCTAATGCATATGTCACAATACTGTTGGCAGTAATGAGTCAATGGCACAGGACTCGTGGCAAGAATTCTCATTGATAGATAACTTGACCCCAGCTCTCATTGGTCCTTACAGGTTCTGGGGCCACATGCAGGCTTGGGCATCAGGGCTCGGAAGGTTCCTCAGGGCAAAGCTGCCTCTGCACGGAGGGATGTGGGGGAGAAATCCTTAAGCTCAGAAACTTGGGGCCAGGGTTCCCTGATTCCTATGCACCAGGCAGTGCATGGTTAGGGCCAAGAAAGTAGGTTATTAAGCACTGCAGATGCACTTTGGTGCATAGGACAGCTAGAACTCAGGAGAACAATATGAAAAGATGTGAGCTGGGCTTGTCTGAGTTCCCTTGACGTCACTACAAATAAAAGAGTGAGAGCTCCAGGTAAAATCCTGGGGTAGAGGACACAATTTTTTTAGTTTTCACACAAGTTAGAAGGTTCTAGTGAAGACAAGGACTGTGCACGTACAGCTCCTAGCACAATGGAACCTCTAGGTGCTACTGTAATGTAAGTTGTTATAATTAATAAGTGACTAAAATGCTTCAATGAATGGAGACTTTTCCCCCCATTTACATTTATTTAATTTAAGGGACTGCAGCTCTGTGGTATGGTCAAGACCCTATGTATCAGCTAAACATGAAGGACTCTGGATTCTATGGTACTCTAGTGTAACAGATTGGAAATCCTGCTGTAAGTCTGGTCTGTAGGTCATCCATCGCATTTTCGCTTTCCACTAATAACTCTCACTACATCTCTGACCATATCTATTTGGGCAAGGTTTGATGTGTTACAGCAGGTGGGAGATGGTAGTTTTCTAGCTTTTTTCTTAGCTTGCGAACAAATATTCTGTGTTGGGAAGACATGCTGTATTTGGTGTTAGTTTTGGTAGTATAAGGTTTTGGGTGGAGGAAGCTTGCTCTCTGCCGTGGTCACAGATTAGTTCATTTTTTGAGGGAGTTATTCCCTGGGAGCCAGGAATTGGTGTTGGGCTGAGATCTGAAGGAGAAGATTATCTGCATGCTGTTTGACCACCTCTATTCCATGACTGGTCTATATGTTTAAACAAAACAAGTTACCCTTAGAACGCAACCAGACTCTGCCTTATTGGAAAGCCATTCTGCAAGGTGCTGGACATCTGATACTGCTTGGCAGAGGGTTAAGAACTAAATAAGCCTATGGCCTAGACAGCACTGACTATCCTAAACAGTGATCAGCATCATGTGATGCAGTGTTTTCTAACTCTTGCTAGTTTATTGTGAGTCTCATGATACTTGGTGGTTTTGTTGGAGCCTCAGCTCTTGCAGTCATGTAATTACATAAGTCTCAACTTTCATTTAAAAGAAGTAATTTTGCAGTCCTCAGGGTTGCAGAGAAAAGCTTGAAAATGTGACCACAGGCACCCTGCAGTGTCAAACAGCAAAAGGCACATAAAAATAACCCCCAACTTGCTTTGGTTAAAAAAAAAAATCTCATGGTTTTTAAATTAATCTAATGATTGGAAGTGATGGTGACCATTTTTCATGATTTCTAAGACAGGATAAAGCTCAGACAGTTTCTAGATACAAAAAACACTTCCATGATTTGAGGGAAAGAGAAAGCATCTCTCTCCCACATTCTGGCTTTGGTTTTGGGGGCTCAGAAGACGCAGGAGTCTAGCTGTTCTGCTGAAGTCCAGAATGCTTTCCAAGAATGCTTTAAATGGATTTTCTCTGATATTGAGGGAATTATAGATTCCTGGCCTGTGGACCTTGACAAAGCCTGTACATTTGCAGAGGAGGATCTATTAATGGAGATTCTCTATATCCTAGTAAGAAAGAGAGGATGGAAGAGGAAAAAATATAGGTAGGATCTGATGAGAAACAGTCAGAGGAAAAAATCCCATTCAAAGACATCACATAACGTCAGACAGCTAAAAAGTGACAGTTTTGTTAAGTGCTTATATACAAATGCTAGAAATCTAAATACTAAGATGGGTGAACTTGAGTGCCTCCTATTTAATGAGAAGATTGCTATAACAGGCATCACAGACTTGGTGAAGTGAAGATTATCAATGGGACTCAGAAATACCAGGGGTACAAAATATATTGGAAGGACCAAATAGGTGGGGGAGTGGCACTATATATGAAAGAAAGCAGAGAGTCAAATGAAATAAAAATCTGAAATGAACCAAACTTTGTCATAGAGTCCCTATGGATAGTAATTCCATGCTTGAATAATGAGAATATAGCAGTAGGCATATACTGCAGACCATCTGAGCAGGATGGGGATAGTGGCTGGGAAATGCTTATTGAGATGAGAGACCCTATAAAAGTAAGAAACTCAGTAATAATGGGCGATTTCCGCTATCTCCATATTGATTGGTACATGTCACTTCAGGAGGGGATGCAAAGAGAGAGTTTCTTGATGCCTTAAATGACAGCTTCTCAGAGTAGCTCGTCCTGAAAGACACAAAACAAGAGGCAATTCTTGATTAGTCCTAAGTGAAGCCCAGGATCTGGTCCAAGAGGTGACCATACCTGATCTGCTTGGTAATAGTGTGACCAGAACATAATAAAATATGACGTCTCTGTGTGATGTTTGGGAACACCAGAGCAGCCCCCACAGTAGCATTTAATTTCAGAAAGGGGGGAACTGCACAAAAATGAGGAAATTAGGTAAACAGAAATGAAAAGTGTTCTGTTGAATCCTTTTTAATTGTTTGTATTCAGAGAGAGAAACCAGCGCAGGATCACAGAGAGATGCAACGCAGGGAGCGTCTTTTATTGAACTAACACTAAAACCAGATAGGACTAGCGGAGCTATCCCCTAATAGTCTAACTCTCTTGCTATAGCAACCAGCTAAACTCTGTTGCTACGGCAACCTAGGCAAGTAACAAAATACACAACAAAAAGGTAAAAAAGCAAAAAGCGCCAAAAGCAAAATCCCGGCAAGCTGCATGGAAGCTTTTTAAAGACACCGTCATGGAAGCTGAATTTAAACGTACGTCCCAATTAACAAAACATAGCAAGAGGACCAGAAAAGTGCCACTGTGGCTAAACAACAAAGTGAGAGAGGCAGTGAGACGTAAAAAGGCATCTTTTAAAAAGTGGAAGTTAAATCCTAAAAATCTTTGCTCAGAAAGAGATGGGGGGAGGAAGGGCGGAGGAGAAGGTGGCTTTGTGCCCTCTGGTTTGTGGGCTGGCTGAGGACCAATGCGGTCCTCATATAAGCAAGGGCATTTCTAGAGACTTAAACTTTGCTGTACTGGCTTTGTGTGGGCCATTGCAGAATAGCTGTGTGTGCTGAGGGTACTGGTGGGTAAAGCATTGCTCAAATGTTGAGCAGGAAGTCAACCCTTGGTGCAGCGAAGTTCTGATTGCAGTTTGATGAGGCTTCCCAGGTCACTGAAATAAACCAATGGGGCTGGAGCATGAGAGAACAGGTTAAAAAAATAGTACAGTTTTGCATAATCAGCAGTGGTTTCAATTCGCTGCCTGCCTCGGACTTTGTGGATTTTAATGGGCCGTTTCCCACAGTGTGTGAGGAGTGGTATAGGAGAAGGAATGCAAGTGCTGCTGGGGGAAGTGGTCTCTCAGGTGGTAAAGACTGGCACTGTTGGCAGAGGGAAGACCATGAATGCAATGGACTAGATGGGGTTGTACTGACACTCACTGGTCAATGATAGAACAGCATTGGCCCATGTCTCCCATTTTACCAGTGTGGCCAGGATTCAGTTTTCTCCATGAGATGTATTTCCAAGGTATTTTAGTAAAGCAAAACGAACAAACAAAAAGACCCCCCCCAAACTTTCTGAGGTCAGGGTTTCAGATCAGAATCCACTTTTGCAAATTGCTAGAGTTATGCAGCTAAATTTAGATTTCTGAATCCTAAAGTTCTTTGTATTTCTAAAGCCCCTAGTCAGGATGCGATATAGGAACAAGGTATCTTTGACTAGGCTAGATTTAATTTCCATCAGTGATGTGGTAAACAAACCCAATCCTACACTTGCCAGCATAGAAAATAGATTCCAAATGGTTAAACCTGACACATCCGCTGTGTGGGACCCTGCCTGCGAACGGTGGCATAAACCACTGAGCTAGCGGGCGGTTATCACTGCTCTCATGCTCAGGGCTCCTTGCCAGATATTGCTGGTGGTGCTACAGTTACTGAATCTCATCCCCTCTTGTGCAAACTGAATCTATCTCACGGGGTGATTGCTGCAAGTGCATTAGCAGCATGTGCACTGGCGTGTTGCCTGCTAGTTTCCATGCGCTTTGTGTAATGAAGCAGCAGAGATACCCATGAGCAATAATAGTTCAGAATCTGGAAGCAAATAACAAAAAAGGGGCCGGATCCTAACTTCCTCCTGCAGCGGTGAAAGCAGCTGGGAAGGGGAAGTGGTCAGGTAGCATAGAATCAGTGTAGCTGGCTTTTCCAGTCACCAAAATATTCCTCCAGTAGGGGGCGCACTAGGGATGAAACATTGGTGCCCAGCGCAGCATCTCATCTGCTGAACAGCTGGTGCAGCTGTTTCTCTGAGACAAAGGCAGCTGGTGCACCTTAGAGCATCCTCCAAACCAGCCCAGCGGCTGGGGGGCAAACTTCCCCCCAGCAACTTGAGTCCGCTGTAGCTCTGCCCTCAGAATTTCTATTCAGAGGTTGTTAAAACCAGAGGAGCAGAAGAGCAGAGGGAGACCAGTTTGAATGGGTTCTTGTAGAACTGTGCGCACGTGAGCCCTAGCAAAGATGTTAAGGGGTGAGCCTACCTGGAAAAATAACCGACGAGCTTCTCGTACTCAGCTGGCGTACTCTCTGTGACCAGCCGGAAAAAGATCCGCTGCCTTTACTGAGTAAATAAGGTCTCTCTGCTTCCGTTAGTCCTGCCAAAGGCCCCGGGGCTCAACAAGAGTGAGCTGGATTCAGTTCTGGCTCCTGTATCATAAGAGAGCTTGTTGACCAGGTTTGGATCGCAGAATCTTTTACTGCTGGTGGGTGAGCCAAGCAGTGCCCAGCTTGACTTGCATCCCTGGGTAAACTGAGCAGATTTGCTCTGGAGATCCTACACGCTGACATGGAGCCTCAGGGTGGCACATGTAGTCACAACAGAGAGAACTGTGTCTCAGGTGACGGGCCTGCGTGCACGCTCCCATCTCTGTGTGCTGGAAATCTAAGGGGTTAGGGCTCTGAACTCTAGGGGAGTGTAAGCTCTGGAGGTGGGGTAAATAATGGCAGTGTAAATGCCAGTTAGACAAGCTTCATTTAATACTGTATACTATATTTATTAATTGATTTACTCAACTGCCCCCATGGATTTAAAATAGTCGTGATGTTTAATTTCAGTCCGTTATGCTGTATTTCTTTAATTTGTTAAGTAAAAGTGTGTTAGCTCTAATTTCAGTATATTGGATGTTTAGTTTGCATTAATTGCAATTGTTAACTTAGACCTATGTCTCAGATTATTATCATTGTTAGACTAGGTTTAGTCCTGGAAGCTCCCAAAGCCCGCTATTGAGTGTGTGCAGAGGCCAGCCAGGTAGAGGCACTGCCAATTTTAAAGTCTTTTAGAAGTAAAAGGACTGCAGCAGAGGGGTGGCTAGAGGATTCCCACCTATCCTACATCAACACTGGGATACTCAGGATCTCCTTTGTTAGCAACCTTAGGTGCCCTTGCACACTAGTGAGTGTTGCCTGCTCCCAAGTAATCCAGAAAAAGAAGGGAGTTCTTGCATTATTATAGACTTACATTATGGTAGTGACCAGAGATCCCCAGTTAGGAAGAGGAACTGTTTCTATTGTGAGATAAGTTCAGAGGCAGGTCCCCATTTCTCTCTCCCTTGCACCGCTGCTCCCCCTTTCTGGGTCCCTGTTTCCCCACTCACTCAGAGATCCTAGCCAGCCATAGATCCAGCAGTCTAGCTTTCTCACAGTCTTGCTTACATTAAAGAAATGTACCATACTCTCAAACACAAAAGGTCATTTTAGCATCGCACCAAAATCCATCTGGGTGTGACCACTGATGCCTAGATCATTTCCTGGCATTTTGGAGTTGGTGGGTTGTTGCCTTACAAAGCTAGTGTCCTGCAGCACCCCAGATTCTAGGGGAGGGTTCTCTGGACAGGCACAACATGTAGTAAGCCTCTTGGCTGGGCACCTGCTCCACAAACTGCCCTAACTGTGTTCCATCTAGCAAGAGCCCCAAGTGACACAGTCTCTATTTGCCCTTTCCCCTGATTTCACAAATGCAGCTGGTCAAAAATCCCCTGAGCTCAGGCTGTTGCAGTTAAGGCATGTCAGTTTCACAGCCAACTGTACAGGAGGGAGTGCCCAAATGAGTTGGATCAGGTGCCCTTTTTGCCACTGGACTGTCAGCGTGAGATCAAGTGAGACTCAAACTCACAACCTTCAGGATAGCAGACAAGCTCTGTAACTGCTCAGCTGCCACACCCTGAGTAGCTGGTGATAGGCACCGATGACGCTTGTTTGAGAAACATGATGTTCCCATGAATTTGTTCCCTTGTTTTTTGGATGGTTGCGTCCAGTGTGTCAATACTAGTTTTTTTTTCTCCCCATTGCAGTAAAAAATATGGCATTATGATTTTCTTTAATAGTTTCACAAGCTCCGTAATAATGCTCCAGTTAACCCACGCAAGCACGGAAACTCTTTTCATTAAAACAAAAACCCTCAACTACTCTAGACCCAGCCGTTTCAACATTTCTTTGTGGAAACTTACTGGTATTTCTCGTAGGCATCTAATCCACTCATTATTTAAGAATCAAATGGGGTTGGGGGGTTGGTTCTGACTAATTCTTATCAAAGATTCCCAGCTGCATATTACAGATTAGTCTGCTTGGATTTTCTTAAGGAGCAGTAACCTTTTTTTAATTGCACAAAGAAGATTCCAGAGAGTATACAGGTCAATACAGCAGTCTCAGCATCTTAGGGCTGGTCTACACTTACCTTCGAGTTTTGGCAGCAGTCGACGGGAGAGACGCAAGTGACGTAAAAAACTTGCATAACTCACGTTGACTCCGCTGCTTCTGTTCTGCATGGCGTCCATACTGCACTGCGTTCCCATCAGTGTAGTGCTACGCCACTTTCAGAGGTGGTTTTTGTAGGTCAATTTCTGGATCAACTGAGTGGGTCTTTACTGACTGCTCAGTTGGTCCAAAGAAATTGATCTGACGGTGGCAAATTTGCCGCCGTCAGTATGGACCTAGTCTTAGAAGCAACATTCTTCTGTACATCTCATAGAATCATAGAATATTAGGGTTGGAAGGGACCAAAGGAGGTCATCTAGTTAACCCCCTGCTCAAAGGAGGGCTAATCCCAATTAAATCATCTCCCTACACAAAACAGCTGTCTTCTGACTTGGGCACAGGTACAAGCAGAAATAGTGGTTGCAAAAACACGTTTTCCCAGACTTTTGTTCTGCAAACACTTTACGTCCAAATTCTGTGTTTGGTTATACAGATGAAACAACTGTAGATTTCAAGGAGATGCACCTGTGTAACTGAGCACATTTTGGTTCCTAGTGTTCTAATTAACCCAGGTACAACAGGCTAAGAGCTAATTAAAACTTTAGGAGTGGTTTATGCACTGGGCAGAGCACGTGTTGAACATCTGATTCTTGTCTGCTGCTGTCTTTCTGTTGGCCATCCTTAATTAGTTTCTTGCTTGCTCTGGTCTGTAGTGGTGTAGCACTCTGGAAGGGTGTGTTCCTTTTGTTGAAGCCAAGAAAGCCTGATGGGAGTCTGTTGTGTTTGAATGGAAGTTATTAAATAGCTTTATAAATTAACTGTTATGCAGAGAACACATTGCCAAATGTACTTAAGGGGACCAAGTACATCAGCAATTAAATCCATTGTAATGTTAGACTCTGCTTAAGCAGTAGTTCTGGAATCGCCTAAATCCAGCATCAGTTTTGGAGCTGGGAAAATGCCTCATTTCTGTGAATACTTGCTCAAATAATAAATTGAATTGGGCTTGACTGCGGAGGCGACCCTTTGTGTATTCAGTTTCCGAGCATGTTTTGGCAAAGAAGCTCCTGGGCGGGAACGGTGGAGTTCTCAGCTGAATAGTACAGACTACTTACAGAAAGAAGTCTTTGAATCTGTAATGAGATTTGCCCCATAAACCTGACTTTAAAGCTATCTTCATGCAACCAGGGATTGGGACCAATATAGTGTCACAGAGCTGAAGGCCAGAAAGGAATGCTGGGTCATGTAGTGTGACCTGTATATCACAGCCACCACCACCATCCAGGCATGTGCCCACGATCGCCCCATCAAAGCTAAGTTGAAATAATTGAAGGCTCTTAGCGGACTGCTCACAAATGAGTCGTAGATCCAAGAATTAGTCACCAAAATTATGTGGGGAAATAATGCCAAACAGTAGATAACTGTAGAGAAAGTTGTTAAACTGTTCGTGGTCAATGGTGCGTAGAAAGGAGTGACATTTGTTAAATAAAGTGTTAGCTTTACGTTGCTTGTTCAGGCCTAATTTGTACAGAGGACAGCCATTTGTGGCCTGCAGCAGACAAAACAGCTGCAGCTCCCCTCTTCAAACTCCAAACACAAAGTATTTATTCAGCTGTCAAGTAGGGAAAGAAAGCAAATTAGCCTCAGACTTAATGCAGGACGATGTCGCTGCTACAGTTCTGGCGACTGAAAGGATCTGATCTTTAGAGGGTCTAAATGGCATCTTGTGTCTCAGGGTGGATGTCAACTTGTGCAGAGGATGACATGAAAGCCAAAAGGAAATATTTCAGATCAATCTCATGATTGCCTCGAGGCGCTTCAGTTATATGGTGCATGCAGATGGTTGAAATTTGCAAAAGCTTTCTAGGGGATTTAGCCACCCGGTTCCCAATGAAATTTAATGGTGTGGCTGGATCCTTTAGTCAGCTTTAAAAATCTCAACCTAAACTTATACATGAATCATTGAATTGTACTCACCATTGAAATGCAACCGTCTCTGGAGTGGAGCATGGCAGCCTTTTTAACAGCATCAGTAGCACAACAGTCTGCTGGTGTGAAGAAAGCTACCATAGCCAGTTAAAACCCTGGGAGGTCTTAAGGGAGGCGAGGATGTGATAACCCAGTAGGTATGTGGCTAAGATGCCAAGAATAACTCACCTGCTGTTTTTTAATGGCTTCAGACAATCAGTGTATCTGTTTTATGTAGTATCTGAAAACTAACGCTTTTGGCAGCACAGGTCATGCTAACATGCTGGGCCGTCAGGTCTTTATGGAGTTGGAGAGAGACCTCGGCTGAATCAGCCAGCAGTACCCTGGGTTTTCACTGGTGGTCTGTCGTCCCAGGACTTATGCTGCTGCTTGCGTACTGATAAGATCACAAACCATGCCAGGGTGGCTGCAGGCTGGGAGAAAAATCTGTACCTTGATCCACATCCTCCTTGTGAATGCTGCCGATCTGTGTGCGCAGGAGACTGCCCCCCTCTCCCTCTCCCTTTCCTCTGCAGCCAGCCTGCTTTGTCTGAGCAGGTTAATGCCCCACCGAGACCTGGCGAGCCAGCTAGTTAGGACAGGTTTGGGGAGAGCCAGGAGGACAACTAATGTGGGGGGGCTGGAATGTCAGCCTGACAGAGGCTTGATCTTGCTTTCTGCTGGCACTGTTGTGTGTGGCCTGAAGGCTAGGTGGGTGACTGCCGCTTGCACATCAGAGTCTCCGAGGTGTGCGTATACAGTGTAACACAAGGTGTGTGAGATGCGGGCATGTGATGTACCTCGTGTGCTGGTAAAGCTGCCCCTCTCCTTTGGTGGCCTGTACAGAAAGCCTCGCTGAATCTCTCTAATTGAAACTTTAACCAGCTGCTCTGGATCCACTCCAGCTTTCTGAGAAATGGGATTTTTTTGTAGGATGGGATTTTGTCCTCTGCTTTCCCTGACTGCTAGGCTGGTGCCTGTCTTGGGTTCGGTTCCCCACCCGACTTGCAGGGCCTTTCTGAATTAGCAGAGAGGGGCTGTTGCACTGACCCTGCTGAAAAGATCCCACCGCGCAGCTTACTACAGTTGTGGCCCCTGTTGCGCTTCCCCAGCTCTATGCAGGACGTTGCCCTGAATCCATCCAGGCAGTATCCACGTTGAAGCTCCCATTACCAAGAGGCTTCAACTTTCCTCCATAAGCCTCACACAGAGAGATGCTTGCTCTGTTGGTACAACACCTTCCACCTTTTTGCTTTTGCCTCAGTTTCCCCAAATGTAACATGGGGATTAATATTGTTCTACCCTGCCCGGGGACATATGGTCAGTGTATCAAGCTCTTTGAGAATGAGACTGTAATTGTCCATGCACATCCTCTTCAGATTAGACTCAGCAATTGGATTGCAGGACCATAAGCACAGGGGTCTTTGAAGTGACCAGACAGAGAGCTGGGAGGATAGGTAGAGTACTGGGGTCTCTAATTTCCAGACACAACCTATGATTTGTTTTAGAAATCCCCTTGTTTTTAATATACATTTGAAAGCATGCACAGTTTGGACTTGCAGGTTCCTTTCCCCATGGAAGAGAAATCAGTGGAACAGAGTTTGGGTATTTTCTTAGCATAACTTTTTATTTTCACTCTGTTCACACCAGTCCTTGAACAAAGGTGGTCACAAACAGCATTCAGGACAATCTCCTTTTCTAGGAATCTCAGTCAAATTACCACTTGCAGGTTCCCAGGGAGGAGCAATGCCTTGATCATTACAAAACAAAAGCAATGTAGCATTCCTTCAAACATGGTGCCATGCTTGCATGCTAAGGGAAAACTTGTGAACTTGTGCAACAGCGCTATCTGGTGACTTGTGTCGTATCACCATCTATACTGATGGGTCTCATTTTGCTAGGCACTGTACAAACCTACAGTACATTAGTTCCAACCCAATGACTTTGCTCTGCCCATATCACTGGCTTTCTCTCATGAACATTCCTGGGATGCAAACATCATAGTCGCATACAAGCATATGTAGGCAGTGCATTGTAACTGTGTCATTGGAAGACTGGGGTGGGAAGTACTCTTGAATATTTGTCCAGTGAGGAATGGAAGTAATACCTGGTGACTTGCCTGACCAATGCCAACTAACCAATCCATCTAAAATAATAAAAATTAAACACTGGAAGCGAGTGATCAGTCCTTGAGGTTAAAAATGATGCCATGCGTTTTTTGCATGCTTTTTGGACACAGAAGAAACCATGGAAATTCCACAAGCAAGAAATGCCAAATACAAATGTAAAGTTTATCACGAATAATTTGCTCAACTCTCCACGGCATGCCTAGGGTTTACAGAAGTTTTTGCTGACCAGAAATGACACTGACTCTAGGAAACATCTGTTCCTGTATCTGAACTGTATCTTCCCAGCTAGAACTAACCCTCATTTGAATAAAGTCATCACTTTCTATGCTGTAGCACAAACGAAAGAAAGAGTCTTTCCCCCATGACAGATTTAAAAGCAGCAGGGTCATTCGTATTCTCCCCTCTCAGACAGTGCTCTAACAGACATTATTGGTTGGATCAGAATGAAATTGCAGCATCAAATGAAGCTGGGAATTCACTTGTTACCTGCTGTTCTTACGCTGTCTAAAGCTAGTTTTGTAAAACAAGGGCTGCTTGCCCCAATTTTTAAGCTGTGGTGGTAGTTCCATAGTTAAGGTTACTTTATGGCTTCCATTACAAACCCAGTCCTTGCACTCAGTTCTGCTACACACGTAGCATGTGACCAGCAGATGAATGGACTGAATTTGAGGTTGTTTGGGCAAGCTGCTTTAAAATCTGGGACACAGAGGGAAAACCGGTGTTAATCATTTTCTGAAAATTCTTTCAATGCTTTTTTTTGGCCTTATCCCAGCTCCACCATGGCTTGTGCCAGAGACGCGCAATGAGATTTATGAGAAAGTCCTGGGTGTGGGTTGGGGCACCAGCACCAATTATGAATAATAATTTAAAAAAAAACATATCTAGTAAGTTACTCCCTGGTGAATTAGGAATTTCAGGATGGCACGTCCAAGTCTGGCAGGGTCCTGAGGCTCGCTCCATTTATCATTAGGGATTTGAGTGAAAGGCTGACAAGCTTTATGTGGTTCATCATCTCCTAGAATCTGCTGTGGTGCCCACCAGCCCTCACCCAATGGAGTCCCGCTGGAGCAGAGCTCCTGTCTTGTAGGCCCGTGGAAAGGGAGGAGACCTGCAGTGGCTTAAGATGGGCATTCGGGGGTGGGGGAATGATCAATACATTCTGGGTCTAATGTTGGAAAGTGGGACACTGCTTTCCATGGAATGCATGGCATGCCCTTTTAGCTCTGGAGGGGCCTGAAATACAGGTGTTAAACATGTGGCATCTTCCTGTCTGGAAAAGTTGTTAGTGGTGCTCTCAGTTGAGTTTTACCTTTTCTCTCTCTCAGATATGGCCAGCTGGACTCGGAAGGTCCAACTTAGAAGGCAACTCTGGTTGACAGCAGTGTGGTGTTCAGGCACAATGTAACTCAGGGAAGTCGGTAGAAGTTTTCCCTTTGGTTTCAGTGATAATTCATGAGACACCTGGCTTTTCCAGAAGAGGGAAGCAAGAAACAGTTGCAGTCCTACATTTCTGTGATTCTAAATTGTTGTAATACACAAACATTTCTGAAATAGTTCTAATGAATTAGAGAATACACAAACAGCCCCACTGTGGCTAGAATGCTTCTACTGGTATCTCTGATTATTCTTATGGTTATTTTCAGCTCTGCCACAAGCTTCTTGTGTCACCATGGGCAAGTCACTTAACTGCTTTGGCTCACTTTCGTCTTCCCTAAGACACAGAACCCCATTCCCAAAGGTGGTAGGAGCAAATGTTCACCTGTGTTTATAAAGCACTTGGTGAGCTGTTGTTGGAAGGCTCCAGAGAAGGGTAACTTGATTTTTAGTAAGAAGTTCCCCCAGCTCCTTCCCAGCTCAGGCTACGTGGGATAAACATTTTTAAAAAAATTAGTTCTCCTGCAACATGTTAGTACTTAACTTGCAAGTCCCATAAATTAACAAGCTGTGTCCCTCCCCTCCACCCTTTTCCCTGTGCCAAAAACATTTCTACCTCCCACACGTCCCCAAAGCACCCCCTTTTCATCTTACAGTAACGGCACAAAAGAGCTGCAAACAGTACAGTTTTGTTCTGGCTCTTTGGCATGCTTTGCGCTCTCTTCTTAATCTGCTACCTTTTATTTTGGTCCCAGCTGAGCAACTAGATTTTCTTTTCACACAGTTGGGTTTTGAGTTTCCTATACTGTAAGAGTCGCACAGGACGCTTTCTTCCCACTGATTCCAGAGGCTGCCGCTTTCTGCTTCGCTGGGCCCTCACATATCACACGAGGCTCTCTATAGTGCACGCAGACAATCTAGACACCAGCTGTTCAGCAGGGGCAGTGTGTGCCGCTTTGGGCTTTGCTCGGATCTGTGGTGCATTGGCACCATTGCAAGCTCCTTTCAATCAGCAAAGCTTCCTTGGTGGCTCTGCAACGCCGGTCCTTGGGGTTCTCAGAACAGAGAAGTTGAGTTGTTTAACAAGCTTGCGGTAGGTCGAACGCACGAAGCAGATCTGACCTTTGTGAAGCTCCTTTTGTGTGTTTCTGGGCCTGGGCAAGAGTGCCAAGTTATCCGCTGGAGTCTAGGAAAGGCCCCGCCTGGTAGCAATTTGTAGTCGTTAAGCTGTGTAAAATCGAGGGTGTCATGATGTTTGTAGCACTAGGACGCGTCCACTGAGGCCTAGCTCCAATGAGAACATTCGGGTACTGAGCCGAGCTGAGCATCAGGCATATATATATCCTCTCTTCATTTGGCTCTAACTGCCTGGTCAGAGACTGGAGAAGCCACTGGGCTCTTGTGCAGAGAGGAGACTCAGATGCAGCCAGCATTGTGTCCCTCCCTTTTTGACACACACAATTCCCCTGCCCAGCTGACAGAGCAGAGGCTGCCGGGAAGGCAGATCTTCTATAGCAGGGACGTTGGGTGCAATGGAAGGTGGCAGCAGTAGAGGAGGAAGAACAGGAGAACAGTGTAGAAACGCTGGCTGCTCAGGGCTTGTCTAGGCGGCTTGTCTAGTTCGTGCATGGCAGGTTGGGGTGTAAGCCTGCCACGTGCTAGCGGTCTGTGTGGACACTGCTGCCGTACACTAACAATTCCCCAGGATGCTTTGATCTATCCCCTTTGAAACGGGAGAATTCACTGCTCACTAGGGAGCTGCTAGTGCTGGGCCCATACGGACAGGTAATGCTAGCACAGTAGTGCGAGGCAGATTAACACCTCCAGTTTGCTGGGCACAGACAGTCTAGACAAAACCCTAAGAGGAATCTGCCTCTCTCCTGCTGCACTGATCTCTGCCCTTTCCATGCCTACTGCTAAAACCCTGCTCTGGCTTCTGTCTTGTTCTGTCAAGTACCCTAGCTCGCCTGCAGCGCCAGCCTTTGCTAAGATACCTCTCAAGCTCTCTCCTTGCTCCTTCCCCTGCCTCTTACCCTGCCTTCCTGTCCATCCAGATTACCTGTGCTGGGATCCTGTCCTCTTCTGACCACCTTGTGACCCCCCTGCCCCAAAATTTTCACCGCTGTCTCCCAGTTTGCATCACACTGAAAATTACAAGCTACTTCAGAGCTCTGTCCCTGGCTACCTGGCTGCTCTCATCTGCTCCTTTCCCTCTGTCTTCCTCCCCACAGCAATCTGCCCCCTTTGATTTCTGCATTTATTTAAATTCAGGGTGGGATTTTTCAAAGCACTAAGCATCGGCCTATCTCTGCTCTCAAGGAAGGCAAGGCTTCCGTCAGCAGCAGAGGGAGCAGCATGAGGCTAGCTGCTCTGAATGCTTCTGAAAATCTCATTCGCTATTTCAACGGTGTCAAACTAACTCGTGCTGTAATAATGCAGGCCAGCGTTGCTTTCGAGGCCATCAGCTGGAAAGTCCTTGATGTGTTAGCCCAGTCTTTTTAAAGAGATGAGCCAGACTCACAGCCCAGGTCCATGCTCCCATTTGGCTTGTAGAAGTTTGGGTCCTGATGCATAGTTTGCAAGCCCACCAGAGCCATCCTGGAGGTTGCCTCCCTGCTTCGTGATGATGTGAGTATAGGATGGCCTGGCTCCAGAGGGAGGGTTAGAAACAATAGTAATGGCCATGCGTCTGAAACCATTTATCTGGTAGCTTTACTGTAACAGGTGGCACCTCTAGAATACATGGTGTGCTGAGAAGCCTGTATAGCTCACCTGCAGTGCCAACCTTTGCTACAATGGGCTGCAAGGGGCAGAGGAAGGGAGCATTGCAAAATTGTCAGTCCACCCTAGCTTTTCATTAGGGCTGGAGCCCTTCGAAGGGCAGTAGGTGAAAGGGGCCGGTTTCTGCACCAACTTCGACACCATGCCCGCAAAGAAAAGTGGTCTGGGTTACGCTACCCCAACTAACGTGCAAGTTGCACCCGCATCCAGTTGGGAGAAAGTAAGGAAGGGCTCTAGAGGAGCCACTGGTTGCCTCCCTGACTGTCCCTTGGGCCTGCCGCCAAGGTTCCTACTCTCGCAGACAGTCCTTCTGCAGGGGATGCGCCGGGCAGCATGTCTCTTGCTGCAGCAGCGAGAGATGGGTTTAGCTCATAAAATAAACTGCTAGCAGCCAGAGCCAATGCTGCTACTGCACAACTCGTACACTCACAATACTCCATGCTCGTATTGTTACACATGAGTATTTTTAATTTTTCTAATCATGTTCTTAAAGACATGGAACTCTCTCCTCCCCACCCAGAAATATTTTTTAATCCTCTCACTAGCTCAGCACCGCACCGTCGATTGGGTCTGGCGGCGTTTAACCCTGCCATGGTAATTAGGCTGTGAATTTCAACTTCGGGTGTGCGTAGAGGTCAGTCTGTTGATGGAGAAAAGTGTTGGCTCCAGGAAGCCGAGAGCTCAAGTCAGGGTTGCTGATTATTCTGAGGCTGACAGTAAATCCTTCCTCGCTAGTGCCTTGTTGCTTTCTTAGGTCGGAATCAATAGATGGGAGAGAATAGGGGCCTGTGGCAAGGTGGGGCGGGGGGGGGGGGAAGAGATACCCTGCCCTCGTGGGCCCTGTGCTCTCCCGGCCTGACCAGTGGTGCGGTTGGGGGAAGGCCTTGGGAGGGGCCGGGGCCCGCTCTGCCCCTGGTGTTGTGGTAGCAGCAGTTGAAGCTGCAAGCCTCTGCAGACTGCAGGCTGCTGGCTGCAGCTGGCCAGCCCCAAGCTGCCAACTCTGAACTGCCGGCTTCGAGCTGCCAACCTCCCACCTGTAAACTGTAACTCCAAACTATAACTCCAACCTCCTTCCTCCACACCTCCTCTCTCCAAACTCCTCACTCTACTACCCACCACTGCCTGCTTGCGCTGGAGGCTTTTAAGTGTTTGGGGCGGGGCTCCTTGATTGGCCCCAGGTGGCCTAATTGCCCAAACAGCCCCAGGTGGCCTAATTAGTTAAGCAGCCCCAGGTGGCCTAATTGCCTAAGCAGCCCCAGCTGAATCACCCAGGGAATAGGGCTTTTCTGAACCTGGGGCTAATATACATGCCTTCCAGCACCCTTGCATAGCCGTCTGGCCTGACCCTGTCACAGAGCCATTCAGGAAAAGATGGCACAAAATGAACCTGAGTTCCACTCCCCAGAGTTTGTCTGGATTCTGGTTTGGGATAAGAGGACTTGGGCGACGCCAGCCTCAAAATGTGGATCTGGATTTAAATGTGGATCTGGATTCCGGTTTGGATTCTGAATCTCCTACCACTCCACGTTCAGGACCGTTTGAATTCTTGCCCATATCTCAATTGTAGTCACAGTGGTATGTGAAATTGGGATGAACGGAGGCTCTGGCACTCCAGACCCTATCTGCAGGGGAAGGTCGAGCTGTGTCTCTGTGGAAAGGAAATTCCCTCTAGATTGATCTGAAATCTTCTTGCAGTGACACCTTATATTAAAGTTCCATTATAAATAGTTTATAAAAGATTAATGGATATTTTAGAAACGATTAATCAGTTGTTAGAGGTGACAGTTTGCTTAACATCTGTAACCTCTTTAAATGATGTGCTAGTGTCTGCAATCTGCTTATCACATTGTGTGAGTTATTTATTCCTTTGAATATAAATAATCTTACTACGAAGTGCGAACTTCAGCTAATTTACGATCTTAATGTCCAAGTATCACTGATCACTCTGTGGAAAACGTACTGGTGGAAGGCAATGCTTTTTTGTGTGCGTGCTTGGAAATCAATACATTTCCAACATGAAAATTGGTTAGTACACAAGTTCTTCACCATGACTGTACTAGAACTGATATTCCAGCGTCTAAATGTTTCACGATTATAACCCTGCTTACACGCAGTGCCTGAGTGTGTTCCTGGTTCTCTCTCCCTTTTGTATGTATTGTGAATTGCGAATCACAATGTCATGCAAAACACATTCTGAAATTCAGGGCTGACTCCCCTGGTCACGTGTTCACACATCAACATTTATCATTTTAATGGCACAGGGGACAAATCCAAAATGAAATGTAGGAAAAACGAGCCTGCATGAAAGCTCCTGCAGCTCTTACACCACAGCATCGTTGTTTAAGGCAGAGAGTGACCAAGCGCATAACCAGAAAGTGAGAGGCTGAAGATGGACTTGTATGTCACCTCTGCTGGGCTGCTGTTTATTTAACTGCAAGGGAGGGCAAGATGGTTCGGTAGGTTGATAAGAGGTAAAGCTTCCTAGGCTAAGTCACCAGTTCAAACTCTAGTCCTGGTCAGTAGTGACTGGAAGTAATTAATACCTGAAGGCCTCTGGTGGCTTCCATGTGAAATTAATAGGTAGTTCTCCATCCAATTCATAGCCTCAACTGCAAACTTAAAGCTATTTCTCTAATGTATTGAATCTGACACCCCGACATTTTTGGGAAGGTGACATTATGCATTTCAAACAGCCAGATTCCAGGGCTGCTCAGACCCAGGGTTTTGGTTCTGGCCCATCTTTTGGATCCTTGTGGGCTGGCCACAAATCGGCCATTGCACCATGGGCACTAATTGTTGCTTCAGCTAGCTGATGCAGCAGAGCCTTTGAATAGAATTCGATTAAGACTTTAGCACGTGCACCCCGGAAAGGGATTCTGATGGAAACAAAAGTCGGAGCACTACGGTAATCAGTAAAAATCTTCTGTAAATTTGATGCGTCTTCAGGAGTCTCTTCATCTAACCCCATTTAAGTCTATAAAATCCTTGAGGGCAGGGAGTTGTCATCTGTTATTTCCCGTAGAAAATTACACACGCTATGGCATGTTATGTAAGTGTTGCTAGGAGGGGCCTGCTTTGCCAGCACCGTCGTCACTTGTAAAATGTTAATTACTGTTCGCATACAGCAGTGAGCGATCAGTGTGCACAGATAGATCAGCAAATTCCAGGCGAGCAGCAACTTGAGTGACAGGTCTGGCTGAGGGGCACTGCTGTCGTCCCATCATGCCCACAGGCCTATGCACTTGGTTCTGCACTGTTCTCTGGGAGCAAGATTTTGTTGTTGTGAAGCTGGAATTTCAGTTGGGTGCGTTTGGCATCTGCCTGCAAAGCAAGCCCGTGAAACCTGTGGCCCTGGCTGCTTCTCACTCAACCCCAGTCTGGTGTGTATCTCGTCCTCTCGCCTAGTAAGGTGGGAGGAGACTCTTAGTGGAGTTTGCATGGAAAAGAGCTGGATACTTAGTTTTCCCTTTACAACAAAGCTTTCCCAGGGCTGCCCCTCAAGGTACAGGAAACTGTAGCTATAGTTTTCCAATACAGATACCTTCTGTTCATTTGAAAACTTGTCCTGTGCAGATTGCCTTTAGATAGCACAGCCTGTGCTGTGTGGGTGGAGCTCGTCTGGCTGGGTTCATCTCCATGGCTTTCATCCGCTCCCAAGGGCTCCTGCAGAAGACGAAAGCACCCGGCTGTGGCTTAGGGTTTGTAAGAACTTGCCGAAGCAGGATGAGTATCACATTTAGGTGACATTTAGCTGCTAGAGATAATTGGAAACCAATTCAAAAATGTAATTCAGAAACCAGAGGTTACTGGACATGGCAAGGGTGGTGGAATCTGTCCTGTGGCCCACTCCTGAGACATGCTGAGCACCCACACCTCCAACTGACGTTAAAGGGAATCGCAAATGGGCAGCACCACTTGGGACCAATCTCCTGACTAATAACAAGAGACATAATAATTTAATTAATAAGCTCAGATTGTGAGATCTTTGGGCAGGGACTTCCCTTGTACAGCAGCTAGCACCGTGGGATGATTGGAGCTCCTAGGTGATCCTGCCATACTAATAATAATTAGACCGATTCACCAGTCCATCCCTATTCAGAGCACAGTACTTACGTATTTAGTACATGCTGAAGTCCCACTGAAATCAATGGGGTGCACTTAAATGCTTTGCTAAATAAGGTTGGACTTAAGCATATACTTAAATGCTTTACTTAAATGCTAATGGTCCCAAACTCTTCTCCCAGCTTGTTTATTTTGTCCAGGGTCGGATTTAGAAGCAGGCGACCCTTGCAACCACCAGGGGTGCCGGGCGTGGGGGCCTGTTTTTGCTGTTGATGACAAAAGGGAAAATAGAATGTTTGAAGTAAAATGCGTATATGTGGCATGAATAAATACAGATGTATGGATCCTAGCGTGCAAATTTATCATCTTCTGTGATGGGGAGAAATCACAAATGCAAATCTTGCAGCAAAGTCATGAAATGCGCTATGAGTGCAATAAAAAATAAAGGTGTTCAGAAGTTTAACAAATGGAGGGATGGGGGGCGCCAAAGATGCTCTGCATCTGGGGCACCATTTGGTCTAGGCTTTTTGTCCTTTGCAGAGGTCTTCTTGTTAGCAAATATGCACAGACCTCAACATGAGAAGCTTGGCTGGCCTCCACTACCTTGGCTGCAGGACATTCAGGGAGATGGGGCTTCAAGCGTCGCCGTCACCATGCGCATGTTTTGTATATTAGTGATCATTTCTTAAGGTGGCATGGTAGCAACATCCCCCTCCCCAGCTTTACAAAACCCTTGCTGTGCACAGTCTTGTATCCACAGAGCAAACATGTCTGGTCATGTCACTTGGAAAGTTGTTCTGCCTCAGCATTTCTAAGGCTGCCATTAAGGCTTTTGCATTTGCGTGTGAGTTCCATGAAACTGGGGTGAGTGTTGGAGCTGGAAGTGAATGCCTTATAGCATGTACCTTTAAAAAAACCGACAGAAGCACTGCACACACACACAGAGGTCTCCCTCTGGGAACAGGATGAGAGGGAGAATGAACCACGTGTGACAGATATCCTCTGTTTCTAAATGCTCATGCTTCAGGGTTTCAGCCAACCACCTGCAAGGGTCAGGAAGGGATTCCCTCCCCTCCTCCAATGTGTTTTGGGAGACTTTTTAATCTTTCTGCTGTGGTATCAAGCATGGCCCCAGCTGAAGATGGCACATTGGATGGGAGGGGGGGTAGGGCTTTGAGGTGAAACAGAGCATTGTGTTTCACTTGCTTGGCTGGCTGATTCTTGCTCACATGCTCAGGGTCTAGCTGATCGTCATATCAAATTTCTCTGAGCGCAAAGTGGCAGAGACCTGGGGGTTTGTTTGGGGTTGTTTTTTTACCTTCCTCTATAGTGTGGGGGTGTGGGTTATTTGCCAGGATTATTTGGGGGTATCTCACTTAATCATTTCCCTGCCACTCAGCACATTGGTTTCTCCTAATTTTTGCCTGGAGCACATGGTCGTCTAGTCTCCTGTGGGCTGTAATTCTTTGGTCTAATTTTGGGTGGGGGGTTTAGTGTGGCGGTGGAGCCTGCGATATCCGGGAGGTCAGACTAGATGATCTGATGGTCCCTACAGGCCTTACACTCTATGACTCTGTTAGTCACGTGCAGTGGTGTCGTCCTGAATCGGCATTTCCCAAAATGCTCCCACCAGCCTGATCTCACATGTGCTATGTGGAGGGGGCCATTTTGAGAACAAAATGGCCTCCTTCATGCGGCAAAAATGCCGTTCCACTGCAATCCAGCCCCATCCCACTAGTGGTCACAACCAGAAGGTGCCTTGATACTAGTATGAGGAGGGTGGTGTGAAGAACCTAAACAGAAGTAGAATGGAATCAGGTTGATCATGGGGTGTGTTGTCGAGGCATTGCCAGCCATGGGAAGGTGGCAAGAAATGTGGAGACTTGACTTTTTATTTTTGTGGTTTCAAGGGGTGTGTGGTGTGCCCGGATGCCACACCTACTGGCTAACCAAAGCTGGCGTGTGTGTGCTAGTTACCTGTATCGTGGCATTACTTAGGGGCTTGTCTCGATGGACAGATAGCGCCTGGCAGGCTGGGATGTGAATCTGCAGCACTTTGGTGTGCCCCGTGAGAACTGGCTGTGTGGATCCTGCTGCCACGCACTAAATGTTCTGAAGTGTGCTCTGATCAACGCTGCTTTAAGCAGGATATGTCAGTGCATAATAGGGAACTGTTTGTGCGGGGCATGTGGACAATTAGTGCATGGCAGGCTAGTGTGCTGTAGATTTACACTCCACCTTGCTGAGAACTAGTGATTCATCTAGATGAGCCCTCAGACTGTAAGCTTTTTGGGCCTGTCTTTTTATCCTGTGTTTGTACAGAACCTAGCACACGGGGTCTTGGTCCATGACTAGGATTCCTTTGTGCTATAATAAGACAAATAGTAAGTAATACTGTGCTAGGCGCTGTCCAAGCTTATTGTAAAACATCGCTAGCTCTGATGTACAATAGGCTAGCCAGAGAGACAGAAACGACTGGCTAAAGAGTGGATAAAAAGAGGAACAGTGTAAAGAAGTAGAAGAATACACAGAGAAACATGACCCAGGCGTTGTATCACAAGAGGAGAGAACGGAGTGGGAGATATAAGTTGAAGATGTCGGCGGTGAAAGACGAGACTGGCCACATGCCAAAGGCAAACAAAGAATAAGTGATGGAAAGAATATTTTGAAGAGCTGCACAACGTGCCGAAAGTTTGGGAAAGAAAAAGGTGTCGGGAAGAGACAATGTCACCACAGACCTGTTCAAGGAAGAGAGGAACACATGGTAAAGGCAATGCACAAGCTATTTGACAAGATTTACAAACAAGAGTGAAGGGGGGAAGCGACGATAATTCTGATCTATAAAAATGGAAAGAAGAATGAGTGCAAGAGCTGCAGCGGAATCAGCTGATTGAGTGCTCCAGGAAAAGCAGTGGAGAATGAAGAGCTATGTGAAAGCGGTGCTTGCAGAGGGACAGGACAGTTTTAGACCCTGATGAAATATAATAGATCAGCTATTTGTGATAAGACAGATATTGAAGTACATAGAATGCAACCAAAGCTGCAACAACAACATAATAGAACTCAAACGGGGTTTTCATTAGCATTTGGCAGGGAGGGTTATGGCAAGTTATGAGACTATATGGCATCCCCGAGAAACTGATCAAGCTGATAGAAAACCTCTACAGCAAGTTGATGAGCGTGGTGATAATAGACATGAAGCTGATGAAATGGTTCAGGACAACTGTAGGAAAGAGACAAGGGTGCATCATATCACCAGATTTGTTCAGCTTAGTACTGGAAGCAGTAATGGTTGTAGCACTGCAAGATGAAACAGGAGGAGTCATGTTATGTGGGTGGACAGTGAATAACTTTCGATTTGCATACGATATTGACCTCACAGCAGTGAGTAAGAAGGATTTACAGAGAATAATTGACAAGGTTGACCGGGAAAGCAGAAAATTCAGACTTAAGATCAGCATGGAGAAGACAAAAACTATGGCAGTTGGAAGACAAGGAAGACATAAAGATCAAAGTCAGAGATGCAGAACTAGAACAAATGGAAAAAATAGTTTCTCTTGGAGGACTAATATAGAAAAATGGGAATTGTGAAGATGACATACATTGAATTAGCCACTAGTGGATTTAGAAAACTGCAAGATCTAAAGACATTTTGACAGTGGAAATTAACATATATGAGAGTGGTGTTGTTCCAATAGCGCTTTACAGGCCAGAATGGTGAAAAAGAGGAAAGCTGACAAGCTGAAGATGTTGACTGTAGAAAGGAATTGGTTGAGGGAAATATTGGGCGTTTTAAGACTGCAGAAATTTTTTGTTTTTAAACCGACTAGGGCAGGAAATAACGCTGTTACAGAAGACTGAAGAAAGATGATGGCAGTTGTCCATACATGTGTCAGTAATGGACCCAGAGAGGATACCAGATGTGACAATACATACCAGAGTGCAAGGAACTAGAACTAGGGATGTGCTGGAGAGACGCAATGAAAAATGACATGGAACACAAAGGTTTAAAGATGAATGAAGCTGGTATGACTCGGGCAGGCCAGGGCCCAGCTCATACCAAGGTGCCTGTGTCTCAACTGATACACAGCTGGAATCTCTCAGGTCACTTACGTGTCAGTATTGTTAAAATAGGTATTAGAATTATAAGGAGGTGTCTGGTGTTTCGATGTTATTGAATGCTTGTGAGTTGATCTCACTTCTAACATCTGTATACTGGATTTTAAGGTAATATTCGAGTGGTTATATTGTGAGCCTCTGTTGTTACACTTATGAAATAAACAGCAGGATCTTATTCAGGGGATAAGGCAGTATGCCATGTTTATTATGAATACAGAAAATAGTTTCAAAATGCAATTGCCTAAAACACACGCTTTCCCACACACACACACACACACAGTTCTGCAAGAGAGGTATAGATATAGTTACCAGTCTCTATGTTGCTCAAGCTAACTCACTGGCCAGGTGAGTCAGACTCGAGGGAGGAGCTGGGCCCTGTCGTTCGCGACACGATGCTCCTGGGGATATGCAGAACGAGCCCAAAGTCCAGGTTTCTTCTTCTGATATTTATACTTATCCATCCCCATTCGGGTCTATGGATTTCTTCATATCAGATAGTCGTCTTGTTTGATGTAGCTGTCAATTACGTTTGGTATCGTAAACGTGACAGCTTTCTTATTCTTTCTTCATTTTGTTTTACACTTTGTTTTCTTCCTGTAACTCCCCTGTTCTTTGGGGTTATCTTGATCTTCGGCCATCTGGGTTGTAAATGTTTTTTAAACAAAGCATCATCTCTCTCTTCTGTCCTTGTAGGCTGTCTTATCTCTCACACATTCACACTGCTTTCACTCCACATTCATACAACTAGAAATCATTACATTCTTATTCTATTTCATTGGCATACTATATTATATTTTCTTAACACAATACAAGAAAATATTCATACCAATTTACCCATTTTATTAATATTAATTTGACAAAAAGAATGTGAAGATGAAAAGAATGTAAAGGAATCTCATTTGTTTTCTTATTGTCCTGTGATTTCCACATTAATCACATTCCTGATACGCATTGAGCACTTTCCTTCATTTACAAATTATGGTAGTTGGATTTCAGGATGTTTCCAAACAATTATGCTTAGATAGTTATGAGCGAGGTCTTAACATGTCATAAGTGTTCAATCACAAAGTGTTTGTGCAGGGTACTCTAACTTGAGTAACGTAAGTAGTTAATTCACATTGTGGAGCCGGGGGTGTCATGAACAAATAAACAATTGGTTTGTCCGGAACATCTTATCTTTAACACTTAATTTCATTACGGTTAACATAAGAGTTTAACTCTTAAGCTCCAGCCAACTTTTAGTACTTTGGTTCAGGCTGATTTTATAGTGTTGAGGCCTACACTGTGACTCTGTAAATCACCAGACTGGAGAGAGACATAAGTTAGTGAGAAGGGCTGATCTTCAACAGAATGAGTCATGCCCTTCCTGAAAGAAAAAACCCACTGATTCGAGACGGACTGTCGTGGGACATTTCAGCTGTAATTTCCCTACGTACTGTCAACAAAAGGACAGAAGATTTTCGTTGTTCTGCTGTCTTCCCCATGAAGATGAGTCATACAAGCAGACTCCTCCCATCAGCTAAGTTTGCAGCTCAGAGCACATGGCAGGAAGGGGATAAAGGAATTTGGTATCACTACATGGCTTGGATTGGGGGGGGGAGGGCACAGTGTTTCTAGGCATAAGCAAGAGATCCCCAGCTGCTTAGCCTGAATTAGCCCTAAAGGACCTCCAGCTCTTGTGTTATAGAAGCATATGTTACATTTCGAACCTTAAAACTGTAATTTATTTGTGTATCTGTTTACCTGCTTTAACCTTGTAAATAACTGTCTGGTTTCCTATTTTTAAAGAACCCATTATATAGTTTATAGGATTGGGACGAGTGGTGTCTTTGGTGTGGGATCTACTGTGCGATTGACTTAGGGTAAGCAACTGGTCCTTCGGTACTGAATATTGCTGTGGTTTGTGGGGTAAGGGACCATCTATCACAAAGGTAAGCTTGTCTGGGTAGTGAGTCCCCAGGGGACTGTCTGTGACACCTTGTTAATGCTCTTGGAGAAGCATGGAAGTGGTTGTGGTAGAAGCAGGCAAACAGCAGGGCCAGATGGGGTGAAATGCAACGGCAGTGTTTCCCAAACAGTGGGTCCTAACCCATTGCTGGGTTGTGGCATGGGTCTAAATGGGCTGCCTGTCACACCCTCTCACCCCCCCCACATCACTCCCTGCTCCCCACATGCCCTGGAAGGGCGCTTCCTCACACTGTCACTTCTACTGTGCCGGAGCCGCAGGCGGCAGTATGGGAAATGCAGTTGGAGTCAGCGAGCCGCCAGTTAGCAGCCTGGGAGCGATCGCAGTCTGCCACAGGGAGAATGGGCTCAACTGGGGCTGCAGGCAGGTCCGGGAGAGGGGTCTGGAGGTCTGGAGCCCCATATGACAGCTCCTCGAAAGCAATAGTAGGTAGGTAGATAGATGTCCAGTACATATGCAGTGGTAGGTTCTCATAAAAGACTCAATGCAGCTGGTGGGTCAGTCTAGTAGAAAAGTTTGGAAACCAGTGTGCTAAGCCCGGAGTGTGGGGGAGACAGGGTAACTCAGTGAGTGTACCCCACTTCAGGTGCTCCCATCCAATACAGTGACACGGCAGGGGTTGGCAGCGATGGCTGAGTAGGGCCTTCCCATCTGAATTGGAACCTGTGGGACTGGAGGGGCCCGGGAGGAGAGGAGGTGGGCATGCTGAAAGCGACAGATCTTTAGGATCTTTGATTGTCAACAAAGTCTGTCTTTAGTGTTCTCAGGGAGCCCCGGAGGGATGCTTTAGAAGTAACCAGAGGGGGGTTTGTGTTGGGGATAATCCTCAATGCAACACCGATGATGCACCTAAATTAATCTATAGCCCTCTTAATAGTGCCTTCTATTTTCCATGTCCCAGATTCTTAGGTGGGGAACTGATTTTCAGGACACCAGCGGCAACTAGCTTAGTCCTTTAATTGCAAATATGGCTCATCTCTCTGCATTTGATGCATGTTCCCAAACAGCCCTACTACCCCAGTCTAAGGCACAGCTCAGTAACATGCCTAAACGCTGCTTTGATCCCCTCTGCACTGCAGAACTGAGCCATGTATTAATGGCCTCTGGGACAATGGTGGTTGTCAGGCCCACCCAAGGAAGCAGGCAGGACCGTAGACTGGAGGTGCTGTTCCTCTTTAAACCAATGCACGTTCTTATGGAGAGATGGGCTGGCCCATGGGAACTTGTTCTACGAGTCACAACTGGGAATTAGGAAATGCTGGATGGGGAGACGGGTAGTCATGGCAACTCAGCTAACGATGCCTTCGGTGACACTGGACACCTCTCTGGGAAGAGAAATGTCTCCTTTCATGCACAGTACAGGAGATTAATCGGTCTAGGTGATCCTTGTCCCCTAGACTCTCTGGCATGTTACCCAATGCTCTGAACCAGGAAGTCTTGCTGTATTGACTTTACAGCTGGTGAGGGAGTGCTGCTCTGTGAGTATCACATCTCCCTGATCGATAGAAAGAAAAGTCACTGGACGATGTGGCTCCAGTTATGTGCACTTAAGCTGCGTCTGGATCAATGAAGAGCGTTAAGCTTCATATCTTCTGTAGACAGGATCTATCCAGAAGGCCTGCGTACTCCTTGGATGCTGTGAACAGCGAATCCACTCAGAAATGGCTGCATCAGGAAAGAAACAGTCAGTCCTTTAGGAGCCAGAGAATACAAGTTTATCTTGTGAACACCATGACTGTCCTGTTGGAACGTTTTTTGAAGGCCCATCAGTGAGCATGTGTGTGGGGGAGGAGGGGGGAGAAGGGGAGGGGACAGTCTTGTCCTTCTACCAGTCCGTCGGATCATGGACTCAGTCTCCTTGTGTAGCTGTGCCCTTCTTCGGTGGGAATGGGCTTAGAGGCTAACAGTGCAGCTCCTAGCCTTGCTACAGTGGATTGCACAGGCGCTCCTTTCCAGACCACCCACCGTTGCAGGAGCAATGTCACCATCATGAGTTCAGGCTATACTCTTAACAAGTTCTTCACAAACCTCTTCCCTCTCCCCCAGTTTTTAAAACTTTCTCTCCTTTAAAAACAAAAAGGCAGAACACAGTGTCGGGAACCTAGACTTCTGCCTCCAGACCCCTCATTTGCAGGTTCCCCAAGGATCAGGTCTCCCTCCAGTCCTCATCAACATCTACATTCAACCATGAGGAGAACCAGGGAGGTTTCTTGGCCCCCAAAACCAACCACAGAGGGAGACAGCTCTGAATGTACACAAGAATGCCAGTGCCATCTGGCTAATCCCTCAATTGGCCAAGATCAGGACTATGGCATGGACTAGGAAGAGCTGCTTGAAGCTGGCTAGCAGAGAACAACATCAAAGGATTGCAGCCGTAGTGCCTTTTTCACACATTGATGATGCACACCATAGCTAGCAGAGCCAGGCTGCAGATCGCCTGGGCTCCTCACCAAAGTCATGCTCTCACTGCTGGCTAGCAAGCTGCGTCCCATCCTTGTGGATGATGACCTGGTCTTGGCAACACGTGCCTTTTTTACCTTTCTGTTGGACTAGAGCATGGCAGGCTGTCTAGGCCTGAAAAATCAGCTGTGAGAGACAAACAGCTAATACATAATGCACAGGATGCTAAAAGCACAAACCTTTCCTCCGCTTGCTATGCAGACTTTGCATCAGATGCAAGATCTCTGTGTAGGGTTCTCCGGCCTCCGGCCACCCCTACCCCTCATGTTGGTTAAGTAGTATAAATGTTTGTGTTAAGTTGAATAAATGTTGTCAGTAATATGTTCAAATGCTTTAAGATAAGGGAAAACACACAAGTGTTAAGTATGTTGTTAAAGAAAAGTAAAGTTTAGAAGTGCTTATTAAGAATATAAATTGCTGAGGAAATGAAATGACTTGACCACAAAAATGTAAGCTTGACCATAAGAATGTAAGAGATAGTAAAAAAGGCACCAGAAAGTCTGTAACGGTCAAAAGTGACGCACAAACCAAAAGCTTATTTGGGCATAACGGAAACATCAAAAGATATTTAAACAGCACGCCAGCTCACAAACGAAGAGTCATCGGGTCTCGCCTCTTGAGTCCGATTTCTCCCGGCCCGCTTGGTTTAGGCCTTGGGGCTTCTTTTCCACTTGCTTTCCTCCTTTCCTTCTGAGGTGGCTTAAACCGGGACACATCGGGACGGCACCCTCGCCTTAATTCCTCCTAACTACTCGGAGTAGGCTTAAACCGGGATCCCTACGGGGACACATCGGGACGGCACCCTCACCTTAATTCCTCCTAACTACTCGGAGTAGGCTTAAACCGGGATCCCTACGGGGACACATCGGAACGGCCTCTCCCCTATTCTGAACTCTCTCCTTTTCCAAAAATTTCTCAGTCAAAAGGAAAGCGCGCGGATACTGGCAAGTGAGAGGATCAAGACCTTGTGTCGCTATAGTCCGCCATTGGCGGTAGGGCAGCAAGGCTATCGACACCTCTTTTGTAACATAGGCCTAAAAAACCACCAGCATGGCATCTCACCCCCGGGAGAAATCAAGTGTTGTTAAAATTTATCGACCAAATTTTAGGGGGGTATTTACCCTACGGCCGTTGTGCTTCATTCTTGACCTAGGAAGAGTAAGTTTGGGTATTAATTAGTTTTAAATGGTGGGTTTGTAATAGTTGAAGTTAAATAGGTTTAGGATAAATATTGTTTGTCTGTTTTTTTTTTTAATAAATTTTAAGCCATTTTCCAATGGGAAACTGGCGGACAATAAAATTTCTTTAACAACTTTCCCGTGCTGTTGGTGTATGGTTGGGGGACTTGTATTGGGGTCAACTCTAGTCCTCTTCTTAGACCCCCTTAATCTCCTGACTGCTTCTATCATTTTGCTAGGGATTGGGGGAAGTTTCCTCCTTAAGGCGTGCTGGCTTTCTCTCGGAAATTAATAGACCTCTGGGTGGTCTGCATAATAGGAGGAGTGGTGGCCTATCTCCTCTATTTACTTATTGCCTCATGCAACCTACTGCCATTCTAAATCACCGACAAAAGAAAGTACAAAAAAAAAACCCTAGTAACGGGTGGGGAAATACAACCGGACCGAGATACAATCTCCATCCTCCTCTTCAGCATTCTGAATTATGTGAGGCCAAAATATGTAAGTGATCACCTCGCACTCCGGAACTATCATTTCCATCGCCAGCTCTTCTCCTCTGGCACAATGGGATAGTCTATCATGAAGGTAAAGCTCATTTTTACCTTTCTCAGGGGGCTGGCAAGCAAGACTGTGGAACTCACTGTCAAAGGAACCAAGACTCACCTTGAACCATTACACTTTCTGTTCCAAATGAAAGGTGCATTTCTTAAACCTCACCTTCACTAATAAAATCCCTTACTTTACCTCCCCAAAAATCATGTTTTATCTTCTGCTGGGGAAAAGAACAGAGAAGAGACCTCATATGACATCAGTCACGTTGCTTAATGAAGGTCAGGAAGGTATTTAGATACCTAAGAGCCAAAAAAGCGTAGGAGTTGATCTTCCAAAATTGGCATGCGTCAATAAAACCATCTGTCTGAATAAGCAGGGGTGTTGGTTGTCCATGATTGCAGTAGCAAGATTAGAAATGTTTGAAAATATCCGGTGTATCCCCACAACCATATTTAGCCTTTGTGTAATTAGTTCCCTCTTCACTGGCTACAATGAGAGAAAATCTGCAAAGATCCTGTAGATTTCATTAGGCTCAGCAGTTGATTCAAATATCTCTTTTGCACAAGAAACCAAGGCGTGCACTGGGAAAGAATGCAGTTGCAGCTCTGAAAAGAAGCCTGTTCCAGTGATGGCTGAAACACGGCAGAGGTCAACAGCTTGTGATGTAGGGGTGAGGGGGTGCTGACAGTAATGCTCCGTGCCATCATTTGCAATTCAATCCTTCTAGGGGAACAATTCACTAAACGCAGAGTTGTTCTTTTTTTTTCCGATTTACCATATAATTCACCTACTAAGTTCCATTAAGACGTGATCTGGTCAGAACTCCAGGAGCAAGCTGCTTTTTATTTATAAATACAAAATTATCTTCCACTCCAAGAAAGATCCCCAGGCCATAAGAAACCTGCATTAACATTTGAACGCTGTCCTTTAAATATAGCTGATGCTCTGTCATGAATAGCACGTTTGGGGGAAAAGATCCGAAGGATCTTAAATTCAGCTGGTCAGTGGAGCACTGTTGGGATGATCTCAGGGCTGTAAGAAGTAGCAAAGAGAAATGGAGCAAAGGGAAATGGTAGGACTGGCCATCACAGCTGGAAGTGAGCGATTAGGTCCCAAGCAGTTGATTTTGTCAATCTAGGCTTACGCTAGCTCACATGTGCAGTAGCTTTTCTCCAGCCGAATGGCAAGTGTCCCAAGTGATGGGGCTTCTACCACTTCCCTTCATTCCCCGACGTGATGCACCACCCTGCAGGGAAGCGTTTCCTGATGTTCAGTGTACATTTCCCCCTTCCATCTCACTGCCCCTAGTTTGATCCCTTTGTCCAACCCTGGCGAATTCAGGTGTGACAGCACTGGGGAAGGGGAAAGGTGGGACTGAGTGAGGCTCAGACCTCTGCTCCACGGATGCTGAGAGACATGTGCTGCCCACCTCCAATCACGTGGGTTTGGGGAAGAGATTCCAGCCCCAGCAGCCAGAGAAATTTTCAAGCTGATAGGAGCAGACAGAGGAGCAGCCTCTGCAAGGACTGCCGCAGAAGTTGCTTGCTGCATTTCATCCTGGCATTCGCTCCCTGTGCAACTGGTTTGCTGACGGCTCAGTTGTTTTATTGATAAGTTGTCGGATGTAACTCCGCTCAGGTAACTTGGCACAATCTGCTGATCAAACCTAGAGAAATCAGCAATGAGAGGTTCCTATGTCACCAGTCTCTGGAGAACAGGCATGCAGCTTTTCAGCAGCTTCACTTCCAAAGTGCGATCTGAAACCTGTCTTTCTTTTCTACATGCCTTAGTCTCCAACAAATAGAAAATTCCCCACGTTTAACCTCAGGAACGCACACCTTTCATCTCTTTTCTTTAGCTAGTTCCATACCTGTTGTTCTGGGCACAAAACCCATCTGCGCCCATTATTTCTAGCATCTCAGTTAAAGACACCTGTCCCAACTACCACAAAGATAACCAGCTGTGCCTCGCACACTGTTCATATTTGCTATTGCTTCTAGTGTGTACTGTATACTCAAACAGCAGAGGGTACGCACAGTCCACCTGCTAATGAGTCTTTGCAGTAAAGTTTAACATCCGTGCAAGGCACCCCACAAAAAAAAATTGTGCCACATCTGACATTTGCAAATCATCGCTCTACTTCAATGCTGCATCCTGTTCCCCACTCTTTGTTGTGTCTATTTAGATTGTGAGTTCACTGGGGTAGGGGCTGGGTCTCACTAGGATTGCCCAGGGACTCCTAACCTCATTTGATCCCCAGGAGCTACCTACCATAATACGTGTCTGGGAAGTTGTGTTAAAAATGACAAGCTATTATTTTAATTGGCAAGGGGTTTCCTAGTCCAGCTGGCAGGCTCTGGGCTCTGTAGGGAAGCATGTGATTTGGGTGTAGGTAAATCAGCTGCAGAAATGCAGCCTAGAGTAAGGCGGGGTGCCTATGCCTGTGTTTTAGGGAGCAGCCTGGTTTGTCTCACTCTGGTTTTGTGTTCTTGGTGTGTTAGGGATCTGAATTCTATGAATAAAGTTGAGTTATGCTGCAATCTTCGAGCAACAGTATTTTATGTTCTCATCTAACTTCTCTGTGTGCATGACATGAACCTGAGATTCTTCTCCCTCTTTGGCCTTTACATCCTTCAGAGGTTTGCCTTTTCCTGCTCAGCTCTCAGCCAAGCTGTACAAATCTGTTTAATAATCAATCTATGCAGCCCACTGATCGTTTGTTTCTCTCCTCTGAGCTCCCATGTGTTTGTCACTATCCTCCTGATAACGAGGTGCCCAGAACTGGACTCAATCCTGAAGCCACCTGCAGAGGAGCTCAGTGCATGTATGTAGCCCCAGACCCTCACAGGCCTTTTTTTGCTGTCGCATCGCACTGCAGACTCCTGCAGACTAGGTCAACCACGCTCACCCCAGGTCTATTCAGCACTGTTGTTTTCCAGGTGCTTTCTTTCCACTTAACTCGAAACATATTTCCCAAGATGCACAGGGCTGACGCTCTCCCAGATCGAGCCCGTTTGTGGTTTGCTGCCCGTGTTTCTAAGTGCTGTGTCTTTTCCTCTAGGTGTCCGCAGGCGTTCTGGTGTTCGCACCTCAGGCTCTGCTGCTGGGGAAGGGGGGTAAAACCGTGTAAGAGACGGCTGCACTGATGCTATCCGTGTTCTTTGGGTCACTCCTCTTTTCCCCTCTTCTCAGGGGCTTAACACTGCCCCACAGGGCTCTGGTGGAAGCATATGTTAGGGGCCCCGTTCCCAATTCTGGCCCCCTGCCCCTCCACCCCAGCACCCTGTAACCTCTGTCTCTCCCAGCCCATCTCCCCTCAACACTCCTTGTTGTTGAAGCCAAGACCTTGGTGCAATCCAGGGTGGTGGCTGAGGGGCGGGAAGGGGGCACCTGGGCCTCAGGGCTTTGGGGGGCCGAAGACCTGAAAGAGCTGCCAAGAGCTGTCCTAAGACATTCAGTGCCTGAGCTGTGCCAGGGAGAGGGAGCACTTCCCTGGCAGCCTAGCTGGGGGCCACTTCCTGCTCCTCAGAGCCTCAGATGGTGGCCACCCCTTTCCTCTGTCAGCCCCGTTAGCCTCATCCCCCACTGCTGCCCATGGAGGGAACTGGGCGAGCCTCCAAAATCTGCCATCTTATGCTTAGTCTGCCTCCAGGTGGAGAGGGCTCTTCTCTGAGCACCCACTGTCTGAAAAATTAGACCCCTTTAATGGGTCTTATGTTGGGCACCAAAGATCATCAGCCACTCAACCTTTTTGGGTTTGTTTTAATGACCGAAACTGGCACTGAGCAAACTCTTCTGGCTTTTAACCCACTTTGAAATTTCAGGTGTGTGCCTTATTTTGTTTCGTTGCTTTTGCTAACGGTAATCATCTATCACGCTTAAATATGCCCAGAAATGGCCTCTTAAAGGCAGATGTCAAGTAGCTTCGGCCTCAAGTTCAGATGGGGAAGATACAAAAAGTGCTGTGTCTAGAAGAGTTCAGTTGTGAAATAGGATGCGATTTTGGGGATGTACAGGGCAGTTCTGAAAATTGCCTGTGTAAAAATGGCAGCTCTTTACAACAGCGCACCTCCCCGTGCGTATTCAGAATGATACTTTGACACGTTTTTACTGCGTTTCACCCCTGTAGAGCCAGCACAGCCAGGAGAAAGCAGGAGCTGGATTCTGTTCCTTCTCACGCATCATCATCCGAATTGTTCAGCGTGTTCTAATCCTGTTACACCAACCACCCTTGGGAACCCCGTCTGAGAGCACTGGGGTTGCACAGGTGTCAGTGGAGACACAATCTGGGACCTTAATCACTGTCAAAGTTGTGTGAGTGGGAAAGATCTCAGCTTGGTTCTCGGAGCCCCGGGGGAATTTGCAGGGCTGGCTGTACTTGTAAACTGAGCCATTTCATTCTGGAGTCACTTGAGACAGAAGATGCAGCCTCACGATGCCCATTTTTTTAGTTACTTTCTAGCATAGAATGGCACTTCAGACATTCCCCTCGGAGGCCAGTGGCACCAGCGCTAATCTAGCGTGGGAAAGCCAGGCAGTGGCTAACGCCGGGCTAATGAGAAGCACGCAATGAAACTGACCAGTGTAGTTACAGTCTCTGAGCTGAGGGCCAAATTCTCCGCTGATTGTAGGACCTCACTGGAGTTGCAAGTGGTGGAAGTAGACTGGAAATTTGGCCCTGAGTTAACAGCAAGAGAGAAAGTGGAATTGTACTGAATAATCAAAGAGTATGTGTAGGGACACCGAGGAGAAGGATTGCTGTTTTCAAGTGGGGCCAGATCCATCCCAGGTGGAAATTGGACCAAGGATAAATGTGGCTCCTTTCTTTATTGTGACAATGCCTCTTATTACAGTAGTTAATAATAACCCTAAAGGATGCGTGACTCTAATATAGTGCTTTTCATGCCCACATCTCAAAGCCCACGACAAAGGAGGTAAGTCTCCCCATTACAAACGAGTGCAGACAGGGGACATCACTTGCCCAGGATCACAGAGCAGGCTAATGGCTCTAGGCCCCACACTTGGGAAGAGAGCAATCACTTTCCATCCCCTAGACATGTCCCCTTCCTGGAATCACATTGAGAATTTGATGTGTGTTCTCCCTGCCTGCTCACGATGGGCTCTCTCTCTCTCTCTCTCTCTCTCTCTCTCCTCTCTTTACAGGTGGCCGGGGGGAGCAGTCCATGGGGCCCAGACAGAACACCACTGCAACCAATCGTAGTAGCAAAAAAGTTAAAAAGGGTAATGTGGTGCCCCGCCCAGACCTTTGGGTATCTTTTATTTACTTTTTTATCCCTGTAAAGGAATGTTTTGTCCTATGTACGTGTGTGTGTGTGTGCGTATCAGCCCAGCTGTCTCCCTGACACAACTTCTCGGAGCTCGTGGCATTTCTCCAGGGTGGGTTTAGTCCACTGTGGTTAAATGTGGGGTCTCTGTCCGGCAGCCTCGCAGCTCCCCCAAGCATGGGCTGCGCTGGCTGGATGGTGCTTGTAAGATGCTGAAAGCTCGGGCAGCTGAGGACGTGCATCACGTTCTGAAGCAGGGACAGGAGCCTTCTCACTTGCAGACTCTGAGACAGTGACTGCCTCCCTCCAGGTCGGAGTTTGAACCCTAATGAGAGCAAAGAGAGGGAGCTGCCACTGCCACACTGTACCTGATCTGTGGATAAATACAGGCTGTCAGTCTGTGGGGCGAGTGAAATTCCTACAGGTGTTACATGCTTTGCATTTACAAATTGTTACTCCCACTTTGCAGGTGGAGAAACTGAGGCAGAGCGATTGAACAACATGTCTGAGGTCACAGGCCAAGTCCATGGTGGAGCTGGGATTAGAACTCAGGAGTACCTGGGTTTCTAGCCCAGTGCTCAGTTCCCTGAGCCAAGTATCTTCAGAATATCTCTGGTTAACCTACCCAGGGTTTGCCACTTGGCCTCTGTTTTAACTCACGAACACAAGGAAGAGGAGTTCTTGATTACTGAGTAGGGCCTTGTCCAGAAGGTTGCACGGGTGTTACGTCTCTCATGGGAAGTGGGTGGAAAAACCAGTTTAAAATAGAGCTCAACCTTTCCGCCAACCAGTCCATATCTAGCCACGTGAGGCAGGAACGTACTGCGTGTGCACAGAAGCAGCAGGAATTGTTTCATAGCACTTCTCATCCCAGAGCACTTCATGAGATGTAGTCCATGTGTGAGGAATCTTTTCACCCACCACTGAAGTGGTGCCGTTTCTGGGGTGGCATGTGGCAGCTGTCTAACAGCACACAGCAACGCTTCCGCACTCATTTCAAGACAGGAAGTGAAGAAGGAAGCCATACTCAGTTGAGAGTGCAGGAGGAACTCCAGGAAGATGGACTCATGTAACTATCCAAACCAGAATTTGCAGTGTTGTAGCCACATTGGTCCCAGGATATTAGAGAGAGAAGGTGTTTCAGGTAATATCTTTTATTGGACCAACTTCTGCAAGTGACAGACAAGCTTTTGAACTTACACAGAGCTCTTCTCCAGACCTGAACTGGTCTGGTTCTCTGGGGCCAACAACTCTATGAAGAGGAGCAGCCACTGTCATTAGGAAGCAGATAGGTTAGAAATGAGAGCGGCCGTTTCTCTTCATTCTTTGTGGCATATACTGGACTATGGACAGAAATTCCCTTCACGTGGATGGCTGGATTTGAGGAACACTGCATTGGCATCTATAGGGAGGGCAAAGCACCTACAGCTGTTCTCCCAGAGGGCTCCCAGCTGGCACAAGAGCACAGAATCCTGTCTTGTGGAGCTCCTCATGGGCCCCAAACTGCAGGCTTGAGCTGAAGAGTGCAGGGGGAAGGCGACCAGCTTAACTTGAATGGTGGTGATTATCCGTGTGCGTATTCACTAAGCCTTATGGAAGCCATAAAGATGGTGGCTGGGAGAAGGTGTCCGTGGCGCGCTCTCTCCCCTTTCCACACCATGCAGTCATCTGATTGCGGCAAGCCGTTGCCCATGGACAACACCAGAGTCAGTGGGCCTCACTTGATGGCAGCCGGTGCAGAGAGGCCGGGCCGTGACTGCCCTTGCCATCCTTCTCTCTGGGCCACTGTCTGCAGCAGAGTCCCCCAGTCCTTGCATGGTGAGATGTGCCTGGCTGTGAGGGATGGACTGGTCTCCTTCTGTCTCCCTCCCCTGCTTTCTAGCCCATAGCACTGTAGTGCACAGGGAGGCATGTTGGAGGGGAGGCAGACGGGAGAGGGTGGCTTTTCCTTCGTCTGAAGCACTCAGCACTGACGCTGTAGCAAACAGGGTGTTTGATGAGCTGGCCTGTAGGCCGGTGCTGGGATGGGCGCTTCCTATGCTTCTAAAATGCCTGTTGCTCGTGCTCCCAGCCCTGCAGCCACATGAGGCTGGATCAGACAAATGGAACGGAACAAAAGGCAAATTCCAGGCATTGTGTCAACGCTCAACCTGCAGCTTCAGGGAAGGCATTTTACAAGCCAGGATGGGCTGGGAGGAGGGGAAGGCGTTTTAAAGTCCATCCTTCTGCTTTGCCTTAATTTCCTTGTCATTGTGCAGCGCTGCTCAGCCTTGGCAGTGCTGATTTGCAGCTTCACGTTTCTGCAAGCAGGATGAATGGGAAAGGGGCTCCGTCAGCAATCCCTGCTAATGGTGGTGGGCTGCTGGGACCCCTCTTGCATGGAGAGTAGGGCTCAGCAGGGTCTGATTCTTTTATAATTAGGCTTTTAAAAAGAACCCCAAGCCCTGCATGTGTAACTGATTCAGGAAGGGAAACGGGTAACCAGCGTAGCTCTGATTTTCACAATAGCAGTAATGCTGACACCGGAGCAAAGGTGCCTCTGCCTAGAGCTTCAGAGAGGCCCTTCAGCAAAACTCAGCTGGCAAGAAGCCTGGATCGTCCCTGGCAGGCCATGAGTAAGAGGCTTCTGCCCTGTAGATTGGAGAGAGGGTGTTGCCACAGGCATGTTCCCCTCTTTCCCTGACCTCCGGAAGCCCCTCCACCAGTGTGCAGCAGGGATAGGCTCCTTTTGGGATGGGGTGGAGCTGGGGGAGCAGAAGGCCACGAGCCACTTTGTTTTCTAACAAGTCTATGAAGCTGAAGTGATCTGTGCTGACGTGTCAGGGTGAAAGGTGCCACACTGTGGACCCTGAGGCCACGAGCTTCCTTTATCCACAGGGCAGGTACAGCTCTGGCAACGGCAGAGCAAGCTTCTTAAATGCTGCCTTCCCCTTCCCCCCAGCTGTCTCGACCCTGACCTGCCGGGGCCACTGATAGGGGTGCGTCGGGGGGGCTCGCTCACCGTTGGTGGGGTCTCTTTCTGGCACCTCCACCAGCCTGGTGCCCCATCTGTCATCACCTTGCCCGTGGTGTGTCTCTTTCTCTGGGGCTCGGGGTGCTCCTTCGTGACAGTCCTGTGGCCAGGCCACCATAGTCCTCCCCTGCTGGGATGTCAAAGTCTATCTGAATCACTGGCCCAGCGGTCGTTCAGGTCAGCTAGGGCCAGTGCCGCTTTCCCAGCAGCGGGTAGAGGAACCCGGGCCCACCCACTACTCTGGGGCCCAGTCCAGGGACCCCCACCTGGCAACTTATGGTGCTAGATCCCAGACCTTGGTGCTACTTTCCTAGACTCCTTCCTATTTCCCTCTTTATCTTTGGGACCTCCTCCAAGTTCACTGGCCCAAACGCCCTTTTCTCAGGAGTAACTGCAGACTCCTCCTTTTCTGACTTCTAGCTACCCTCTGCTACCCAAACCCACCTGGGTGTGATGCAGCCTACTTCCCCTGCAGCCCCCTTCTTTCCTTAGCTTGCTGGCTTTATACAGACAGCCTGCCTTTACCCAGCTGGGCTTCATATTCCATGGGAGTTTGTCTCTCCCTCTCCTCAGGTTGTTAATTGTCCTAACTTACCCAGGCAAAAGAACAAGGCTGCAGTTCTGAGTTTACATGAAGGGACCCTCGAGTTGCGATTACAAGTGGAAGGCTTAATGATTGTAGCTGTTAAGCAGCTCTGTGCTTTGACTGCTTGAGATGAACGTTGCAACACAATGCAAGAGAATCTACATTCATGTAAAATGACAGGAGCCCACACTGCCAGTTTGGGATCTGGAGCCAAACTTTGAGGTGGTTCAGATCTGGGGTTTTGGTTTGGACCCATCTCTACTTAAACTTTAAACTCAATGTCCCGTTAGTGAGGTCACTGCAATGCGAAGGAACAGAAGAATGGCGATTCCCCATTGGCTTTAGCATTTAGGATGGGGAAGGTCCAATGATAAACCCGTCTGCTACAGATTAGCTCTATGAAAAACCTGAAGGAAACCAGGGCAGACCTAGATGTGCCCTCTGGGTCAAATTATCATTCTGACTTGTTCTGTTTTGCTTGCACCAAGGCCAGGGTGTCGCCTTTGGGGCTGCCCTCAGAACCAAGAGGATTTAAACTGTGTTGCAACTTTTGTCTTGCAGATGGCGGGCAGAATGCCACGCTCTCAAGGGGGCCGAAGGAGGAGGCGTTTAAAGACCTGCCTCCCACAGACACGAACTCCTCTCCCAGAATCCGCAGGGCAACCACATCCAGGGCAGAGAGGATCTGGCCAGGAGGGGTCATTCCCTACGTCATTGGAGGAAATTTCACTGGTCAGTAACATAGCCATTGCTTAGCTGCTTGTGGCTTGCAGAACTCTTCTTAGGAGATGTCAGGAGCAGATCTTCTCCACTCCTGGCTCAAGAGATCCTGATCTTTGGTAGCCTGTCCCTGGAGAGGGCTGACTGCATGGTGAAGTGGTGGGACAAATAGCTGAACCCCACCCTGGAAGTTCATGGAAGAAAGCCACTCAGTCCAGGCTACCTCCTTGCCACTGCACACTGCTTAAATCTCCTGTTACGTGCTGGGTTGGAATCTGAGACCTGAGTTCGCTTTCTGGCTGTCTGGGTCTCTAGGGTGGGAGTGCTGAAAAGATAGCCTGCTCTGCCCCACAAGCATGGGGAAGAAGATGCATTGGGCTACTCTCTTGTGATCCCTCTGGTCAGTGGAGCCCCTAGACCATGGTGCCCTCTGCTTCTCCCCTGGACAGTCGGTCAGTGTGATGCAGAGCCACGAAGTAGACGGGCGGGGAGGAGGAATAGGGAGCTCTGAGCTGGATCCCTGGATGGAATGGGCGATCTCGTAATGGGACTCAGAGACCCTGGCTTGCACCACCTTTGTGCAGCATGCAAATAAGCATGCACAGACCAGTGTAGGATTCTTCCCTACAATAAATCCCCCAGCAGTCTGTCCACCCTAGCTTTAAATAACCTCGGTGATGAGACATGTACTACTTCCATTGGGAGCCTGTTCCACTCTGATTTCTCACTGTGGCATTATTTCTCCCAATAGTACCCCCCCGCCCCCAATTTTTCCCTGGCTTCATTTCACCTTAGTGCTCTGCACTACACTCATTGTGGCTGCCTTTCCAATATTTCTCCATGGTTCTATCGCCTCCTGTGACCCAACCTAGCCAGTTAAGGCTCAGTCGTTGCACTGCAGCAGAGCTCAGAGTAGAGGGCAGCGCGGAGGCGCTGTCCCAGCAGGAGCTCCTGGAGGAATTGTGCCACTCGAATGAACATAGCTGCTCCAGTGATCTATGCGTGCGACAGCTGCAGTGCCACCCTATAGACTGGTAGTGTGTGCATGGCCACTGCAGCAATGGCAGCATCTCAGAGAATCACAGACTATTAGAGTTGGGAGGGACCTCAGGAGGTGTCTAGTCCCACCCCCTGCCCAAATCAGGACTATCCTCAGCTAAATCATCCCAGCCAGGGTTTTGTCAAGCTGCAGCTTAAAAACCTCTCAAGATGGAGATGCCACCACCTCCCTAGGTAACACATTCCAATGCTTCACCACCCTCCTAGTGACAAACTTTTTTCTAATATCCAACCTAGACCTCCCCTGCTGCAACTTGAGACCGTTGCTCCTTGTTCTGTCATCTGCCATCACTGAAAACAGCCTGGCTCCATCCTCCCTGGAACCCCCTTTCACGTAGTTAAAGGCTGCTATCAAATCCCCCCTCATTCTTCTCTTCTGCAGACTAAACAGGCCTAGTTCTTTCAGCCTCTCCTCATAAGTCTTGTGCTACAACCTCCTAATCATTTTTGTTGCCCTCCGCTGGACTCTCTCCAACTTGTCCACATCCTTTTTGTAGGCGGTGGGGGGCCCAAAACTGGACACAACACTCCAAATACGGCCTCACCAATGCCGAACAGAGGGGAATAATCACTTCCCACAATCTGCTGGCAATTCTCTTACTAATGCAGCCCAATGTGCTATTAGACTTCTTGGCAACCAGGGCACACAGCTGACTCCTATCCAGCTTCTTATCTACTGTAACCCCCAGATCCTTTTCTGCAGAACTGCTGCCTTGCTCGTCGGTCCCCAGTCTGTAGCTGTGCGTGGGATTCTTTCATCCTAAGTGCAGGACTCTGCACTTGTCCTTGTTGAACCTCATCAGATTTCTTTTGGCCCAATCCTCCAATTTGTTTTGGTCCTTCTGTATCCTATCCCTACCTTCCAGGGTATCTACTGCTCCCCCTAGCTTAGTGTCATCTGCAAACTTGCTGCGGGTGCAGTCTACCCCCTCTTCCAGATCATTAATGAAGATGTTGAACAAAGCCCCAGAACCGACCCCTGGGGCACTCCACTTGGGACCGACTGCCAGCTAGACATGGAGCCATTGATCACTACTCATTGAGCCCTTTGCTCTAGCCAATTCTCTATCCACTTTGCAGTCCATTCATCCAACCCATACTTTTTTAACTTGCTGATAAGAATACTGTGGGACGCTATATCAGAAGCTTTGCTAAAGTCAAGGTATATCACGTCCACCGCTTTCCCCTCATCCACAGAACCAGTCACCTCTTCATGGAAAGCAATCAGGTTGGTCAGGCAAGACTTTCCCTTGGTGAATCCATGTTGACTGCTCCTGATCACCTGCCTCTCTTTTAAAATGGATTCCTTGAGGACCTGCTCCATGATTTTTCTAGGGATTGAGGTGAGGCTGACCGGCGTATAGTTCCCTGGATCCTCTTTCTTCCCTTTCTTGAAGATGGGCACTATATTTGCCTTTTTTCAGTCATCTGGGACCTCCCCCTGTTGCCACAAGCTTTCAAAGATAATAGCCAATGGCTCTGAAATCACATCAGCTAACTCCCTCAGCACCCTCGGGTGCATTGCATCTGGCCCCATGGACTTGTGTATGTACAATCTTTCCAAATAGTCCTGGACCTGTTCCTTCAGCACTGCGGGATGTTCACCTCCTCCCCATTCTGTGCCGTCCAGTCATAGACTCACAGACTTTAAGGTCAGAAGGGACTATCATGATCATCTTGTCCGACCTCCGGCACATTGCAGGCCACAGAAGCTCATCCACCCCCTCCTGTATTAGATCATAGACTCATAGACTCATAGGTCAGAAGGGACCAATAT
>ML675609.1:4661778-4677068 GCA_007922155.1 Mesoclemmys tuberculata
TGCTCCTCCAACTTCTATTTACTCCAGTGCACCAGAGTTTTGCCAGATGGAGTCCTATAAGATTTCCCCACACCCCACCCCACCCCTTTTCTTTCAAGACCATTCACTCTGCAGACCATCTGGAAAGAGGATCTCTTCAATATATGTTCTTTTAGGGAGGGGCAGACATTTTCATTGCTAAAAATTAACACAACATATTTTTGTTAACCTTTCTGGTTCTATGGATGTGCCACCCCTCTTATTTGCTCTCTTGTTGATGTACGACTCAAATCCGCTGTGATCAGCAGGAAGAATGATGAGTATTACTGTAGCATTGCCCGCTCTGGGGACGGTTGTGGGGAATGGTGCTTACAGCATTCAGAGAAGTCTTTGTATCAGAATGGAGCAGACGGTTTGTCTTCCCCTGAGTTCAGTGGAGTTCAAACGTAAGAATTGTCTTACACAAAAGCCGGATTAAGATACTACATTTGCTTATCCCGGAGATGCCTGAGTCTGTCTCCCTTGAAATCCAGAACTCTCACTACTGAAGGGCCAAAAAGGGATCAAAATGGCCATAATTCTTCTAAATGGAATTGTGTGTTTAACAGGCTTTTTTGTCTCTTCTTTAAACCTTTGCCTCCCTGACCTATCGCTCCCCCCCAATAGTCTTTTTTGCAATAATTTCGGTGAGCGCTAAGTGCATGTGTGGGCATTGGTTTTGTATCCGCAGTAAATAGGCAACGCTGGCATGCAAATTTTACATGCCCTGTGAGTGTTTTTGGTGCAATAAAAAGGTGCAGGCAAAGTGTGGCCCAGATTCTCATCTGATGCATGAAGCTGGGGAGATGGAGCCTGTGTTTGGTGGCTGAGAGCTGGAAAAATGGAATCCTTCCCCTCCCATCCCAGACTGGAGCCAGCTACTGTAGTCCTTGGCCTGTGGGAACTGCTGTGACTCGCTACATGACACCTCCTTAATGCTACAAGCACCTTCTTTTTAGACACAATAGCTTTGAAATCCTGCTTGCGTTGCCGTTTTTTCAAGAGTAGCATGTTCACCTTCGTGCCCTGAGCAAATGTCAGTGTCGGTAGCTGCAGTTTAATTGGGATTGGTCTTCCCCTGCTGTTTAATTGGGATTTTTTATTCTTCTCTTCTTATCCTAAACTACTTCCTGGTGCCGCTGTGCACTGCTGGAAAACTGCCGTGTTCCCCACCAGAGTGTGTTGGAACTTCAGGTGGGAACACCATCAGAACTTCCGTGGTAGGTGAAGCGATCTTTTCTGCCTTCTCTGGAATGGTTCTGATGTTCATGTTTTGAAGACTGACCTTGTTTCCTGGGATTTTGAAGTGACTTCTCTACACAGTCTGTATTGGGTTACCTTTGTTAGCAATTTGTCATTCAGCTATGCAGCCTTCCTGGTGTAATTTAGGGGAAGCTGCTAGTTTAATTGCACACCCCGGTGCCACTCATCCTTCCTTAGGCACAAGGCAAGCTTAGTAACGTTAGCTTAGTAACGTAGCGCTATATGTGAGTGCCTGTATGGGAGAGGCAGTTTTCGCTATTACTTTGTCATACCTAACACGCAAGATGCTCTGTAAGGACAGTGTATTTCAGATTCGTCATTACTGATTGTCGTGACTCCATTTGTGTGGCCTTTGATCCTCTTCACTTCCAAGTACTTAGTGTTGATGTGGTTTTTTAATGGGCTATTTATTAATAATGTAGAATGAGCTCTGTATTCACATGGCTGCATTTGCTGAGAACCAGGGACAACTTGTAGTTCCATATATCTCTGTCACAACCTGGCCGAGGCCTCTTCTCTGCATGGACACCACTCTACTGAGGGAACCCAACACCAGATCCCATGTGTTTCTGTGCCCTTTGAGTCTAGGTTTTGATGGGCCACTGTTGCTGGTTTTGTGTCTCTGAGGCGCACTCCCAGGTGCAAACCCACTGTCTGACACCCTTTCTTAGGATGTGGACTCTCCTACTCAGCCACCTTGAACCCACAAACCAGCCCTCCTGAGCCCTCAGTTGTTTTACATGCTCCTTCACATTTCCACCTTACCGTGGGCGCTCTGAGCTTCTCAGTTAACCACCTTGGGACAGGAACACAGCAAGGAACACAGGCTCCGCCAAGGAATTTCTTAACCACAGACACCTTTACCGATCTTTGCAAAATAATGAGTGGTCCTGAGATGCTCCCAGCCTGGTCTCACCCCTCTAGTGAGCTCAAGATCTGGTCAGTATTCCAGGCTAGTCTTCTGGCCTGTCACAGTGGCCACTGCTGTTTTGCTTAGAGAAACCCCTCATTAAATATGCTCAGCCCCTTTTTGCTTGTGCCCTTGCTGGGAACTGCCAGACCCTTCTCCCAGTCAGGCTCCTGGGTTCAGTCCATTGTCCTATGGCAATGAGCCATTAGGTGGGAGACTTTTGAAGCTGATAACCTGAGATTGCTCTGTTTTGGCTTACCTTCTCCATCACAGTCACTCAACTAGATTCCCAGCCCCTTATCCAAATCGGATGTTCTCATCCCAAATGGAGTTTACGCTATGATGGTATAATCCAAGATGGTCATTGCGGACAAAAAGGAGTTCTCAGTCTGAAACAGGCATATCCTGCTTTGTTAGAACCACTGTGAAAGGAAGCATGGGATAGTGTCAGACAGTAGAGATCTGTGTCACCATGTAACGTGGCCATTAATGGGGGGTTCCTGGGGACTGAACCCCAGAATTCCAGCCCTACAAGTATGTTGAGCTAACGGAGTAACTCCTCTTGCGGGTGGCACATGATCCCCTGTGGATCAGCAACTGGCTGGGCACAACACAGAGCGGTGTCTAGCCACGTTGCCACCACCTCTCTTGGTTTAAAAAAAGAAACAGCGCTTTTCGTCTTCCTCTTACTTTACGCTCTTGCTCTGTCCTTTTGGGTGTGAGCCAGGGGAGGAAAGGAATATGAAGGACTGCAGAGAGGTCAGTGGCCCCAGACAGAAACTCCTGGGACAGGTGGCTATAGAGCATTTTTACATGAAATAAAGTCTTTGATACCTTCTCAGTATAAAGCAGGACACACATTGATTTCAAATACCGTTGAGGATCTAGCCCGAGTTCCCAATGAGAACCTAAATCAGCATATGTCATTTATACGCCACCAGGTTGTCTCCTTACCCAAATATAATTAGCCTCAGTGGGCAATGGGAATTTGACTGCAAGCGTAAGAGACCATGATGAGGATAAAATGTACTTGACAACAATGGCCACTAGTTATTGCACATGAGTAAATGTCGGACAAGCTATGCAATGTGGCTGCAGACTTGTATTTTCTAGTATGCAGGCTGACACACACAGAGAACTGTGTTAAGCTAATTATTCAGGAAGACAGGGTTAGAAAGCAATGTCCTCTTTCCCCACGAAGACCTGCACGTAGTGTGTTATCCAAGATATCTTTCTATATTCCAGACAAAATCTTAACATCAACATGCACAGTTAAAATTAGATTTAAGGTCTCCCATGCAGCCATCATTCAGCCCCCTTGTTAGTATGCAATACAATACAAAATGCAATACATTTCATTAGGTTTTCGTACTGTTTTTCCCCCAGGACCCCTGCCTCACTCAATACCCAGGTGATGCAGTGCCCAGCTGTTTAATATTGATTTTCTTTTTTCAGTGTGTGGCTTCTTGTGTTATTCTGTGCAAACCATGCACATCCTGCCCTGAATATAAAATATTGCTAATCTTTTTGGACTTGGTCTTGGGAGGTAGGGAAGTATTGTCTCCATTTTACAGAGGGGAAAACAGATGCAGATTTAGGACCAAAACTTGCAAAATTTTCTAATAATTTGGGGTGCCCAGGTTGATATGGAAGAACTGACTTTTCCAGAGATCCTGAAAACCCACAGCTCCATTGCCCTTGACTAGGACTGTAAATGTTCATCATTTCTTAGGCTAATAACTTCTAAGTGTTTATATAGCACTGTATTGCTCCAAGTCCTGTACTAACATTAATCCTAAGAGTAACATCACTTGAACTAAAGCAATAATTCATTATCTGAGTGCCAGCAGTTGGAGGGCATTTGGATATTTGCACTAGCCAGTGGAGGGCTACAACAGTCAGCAAGTTTATACAATGTTTGCTAGACAGCAGGAGAATGTGGGGGGAAGATGGAAGAATCAGGATTCCTGGGTTCAATTCCAAGCTCTGGGAAGGGAGTGTGGTCCTAGTTGTTCTTGAATCATAGACTCAGAGTTAGAAGGGACCACAACGGTCAGAAGAAGGGCATGGGAGTGAGGGCTCCTGAGTCGCTATGCTTTGTATTTACACAGTGCTTATTAATCTGTGTATCAAAGCACTTTGAGGCTGGATAGTCCCATTGGAACGCCATAGCCAAGCACATAGATTTAGCATGTTCATTCTGAAAGTCAGTGTGGTTAAGGGGCTGAGACTTGGGTTTGTGATATGAGACACCTGATATCTCATCTGAGCTCTGGCAGAAGTGATGTCATGCATCCTCATTTATAAAGTGGGAGAAATCTATGCCACATTATCTCCTAAAGTAGATAGGGGCACAGAATTATGTGGGGGGAAGAAGTGGGACTAGAAGGTACAGTCTCATGGATCCCAGCCCAGCACATCTTCCTTTGAGTCTAGGCCAAAGGTTGTTTTGATGGTGGACAATGATCCTGAGAGGAGATGGTTCCCTTCTGCCAGTGACTTGGCTGGGGCTCCTGAGTGTATGATGCTGGAGGTCCAGTAGGACCCAGGAGCAGGGGCATTGCAGGTGGAACATTCCAGACAATTAAGAGCAAGCATCTAACGACTCCTACTAGCATGTGCATGGGACAATTTCACTTATTTTATCATTTTAAAATCCTTCCAGATTTGACACTCGGGACCGAAAAAGTCATTTATCTGAGCCCAGAAAGACCCTCTTTCCAAATCTCATATTCTTCTACAAATCCCTGTAGTGCCAAAAAAGCTTTTACTATTGGCAAAAATGATCTGTTTTTCCAGTAATCTTATTCCTGAAAACGGGGGGACTGTTTCTGCTCAAGCTTCTTACCCCAATCAGTGCAAACCAGACACAGGGCATGGAAAATTTCAGTCTGAGTTGTTAAAGTTGGTCAAAGTTAGCAATGGACAAATGTGTCGCGACAGACAGTGGCACCCTTAGCTTGGGTTGGGAATTTATCTTTTCCCCCCATAGAAGAATATGTGAAAATGTGTTTTTTTTTTCCCATAAGAAACCTCAACGTTTACACATGTGATTTTTCACAAAATCTTGTTTAATCACAAGACGTTTTCTATTGAAGAACATAGATGGAATTTTTGATGGCCTGTTTTTGATCACTGCTGCTCTGCCTATATTTATTAAAATTAAAACGAAGAAAACTTCCACACTTCCCCAAATTCCCAGTCCAACTAAATACTTAAATCATGGGTCATTCCACCAACAACCGTGGGATGACTCATATGCTTGAAGTTAAGCCCATACATTAAAACGGTGTTCGATCAGGGCCTACTTGCATTGCAATAATCTCATTGCCCATAGCCCTGCCTTTCCTTGTGGTCCCTTCAATACTGTTGTCATTTCCCTTAGGAAGACAAACCCTATCCCAAGGAATTGATGGTCTTTCTTCAAACGTGTCGTTGCAATCTGTACTGTGAGGCATAGAATATATTTTGGGGTGATGCGAAATAATGCATGTGGGCAACATGGCTGAGTTAACTTAGTTTTAAGCTTTCATTTTCTGATTCTCCCCATACACACATTATCTCTTTCGCAACACTTTTCATCCATTTTGTAGATGAGTTAACTGAGGCATGGGGCAGTGAAGTGACTTGCCCAAGGTCACCCAGCAGGCCAGGGGCCAGGAATAGAAGTAGGCCGCACTGCATCCCTTAATGATGCCTTGAAGTAGCTTTTGCATTTAAAACCCTTGCACCATAAATACTTTGATTTCAGTGTGGCTACTTGCAGGCTGGAACTCAAGCCGGTGCTTAAAATCCTTTCTTGAATCCAGATCTAAGTTGGGAAGAGGGAGCTCTGAGAATAAGGGACAACACAGAAGCAAGTACAAAGAAGGGAATGGGAAAGAGATACGAAGAGAGCTTTTGTCTCCATGGCTTTGACAGATGAAAGGGACCAAGAGTGGGAGTGAGTTAGACACAAGCAGAGGAGTGTCTTGGTTTTAATATCTAGGAATGCAGGATCTATAGTTCTCAGTCAGCAATGATGCCTACAAGCAAAATAGCATCTCCATACCAAGCAAGGACGTCCATCCCTGCTGCCATGGCCATGCTGTCCAATTTGTGCGATGGCAGATCTGATGGGTGTATGTTGATGGGAACTTTGTAAAAGGATTTTTTATTGCCTTCTCTGGTGGATGGTAAGTAAAGCCTTTGTGCTGAAATAGAAGCAGCAACAGCCTCTGCTAGTCCCAGAGAGGAATTTACTAAATTGGCAGAGCTGCTTGTGCATTGGAAGTTATCAGGTGTCAGGAGAACATGAATGTCAAAGCACAAATTTCTCAAGAAGCATGCTGTCCAGTCAGATTCTGTTCCCCCATCCTGCTAGCACAGGGCATGTGGTCAGGGAATTCTCATCCTTAACTGTGAGTGCCCTCAGCACGTCATGCCATCTTCACTGCTGTCTGTCTCTCTCTCCAGAGGGGTCTTCCTAGACACCATCCTTCCCCGTCGTGACGACAGTGGGGTGCGGCCAACGATCGGTCAGCGTGTTCGCCTGAGTCAGGGAGACATTGCTCAGGCAAGGAAGTTGTACAAGTGCCCAGGTAAATATGGCTAGGGCAGAGGGCTCCAACTCTGTCCCATACACGTGCTTGTCTGGAAGGCACTGGAGTTCAGTGGCATGTTAATGATCCCTTTGAAGAAAGAACTCTGAGAATATGGACCATCCGAATGCTTCGAACCAGAGCTGTGGGAGAAGTCAGCTCCCCTACCGGGAGAGTGTTCTTAGTGCTCTGTCAGTATTCTTGATTCTGTTAGAGCTTAGGGCTCTTTACTGTCTTCCCCAGCAGTGACTGGGTGGTGGTGGAGCCTGCTTTTCATAGGTCCCTAGGCTCCTCCCCTTCCCATCATGCTTTGCTGAAAAGGACGCTGAAAGTCAAGTTGTTCTCCTCTCCCCCAGTGTTTTTCAGTTGAGAAAGTGAGTCCTGCACCATGTTTAGAGTCTTAGCCAGGCAGGGACAAATCTTCCATGGCCTGTTTCTTTCAGGCCAGCATGTCCTACTCTGCTAATGTGGTGAGGAAAAGGGGACCTCTTACTCCTCATTCTTGGGATCGAAGTGAATGAGAGAGTAAGCCCAGTTTGTTTAAAATCGTGGTCTGACTGCAGCACTTCCCAAATTCCCACTGATATCTCGCTCTGTTGTACTGGGGGTGCAATCGCTTTTCTGGTCAGAAGTAGCAATGTTGGCTATTTGGAATGGAGGGGGCAAATCTCAGATCTTCAGGGATCCAAGTATGAAAGGAGGTAGAACTAGCCCATGTTTCCAGAGATGGTGAACGTATCCCTTAAAGCCAAAAAACAAACTTTGGGTAACCTGCTGAATACCCCAGATAGCAGGGGATAAAAGACAGTGAGCATAAGAAAAATTTCCAACTTGACTACTTTGGTGCCCTGCCAATCTAAAATCCCTTATATGGCTCTCATCATTGTAATATTGAACTATCACCTCTGCACTGCGTTCATGTTTATTGTAAGTGCTTGCTTTTCACTTATAAAGGGAAAGAAAACTCAACATACACCCCACAGACAACTACATCAACACCTTGCCCTCCCTTCTCCTCACACACCCTCTTTAGTGACTAATAAGTAAATAGAATTTCAGGGAATGTTTGCCTTGTAGGAAGCAATTCTCAGCTCCCCTTTATTGACATGGTAACAAAATAGTGATTGCCAGTATCTGCATAGTAATTATATGATCTTGCAGATTACTGGGTAATTGCACTTAGTGAGCCCAAAATGAATTCCCCTGTAACCTGCACTGTGGTTTAGCTGAGAGCACTAATCCTCTTTATCCCGTGTAATTGTGGCAATATGATATGTGTACCCTGTAATTATCTCTCCATAGAGGCAACTTGTATTTGACCAACTGTTCTTTTTCACTGCTGGGAAAAGCTGTGTCAAGTTGTCAGTCACGTAGTGGGTAGGCCTGACAACCTGGAACACTTCCCCAAATGGTCAGATATTCCTCAAGTCGTCCTGTTACAATGGCCACTGCCGACCTTCCAGCGATCAGTGATGTTTCAAGGTGATTGGCCCCAGAGTGGCTCTTGCTGTTCTCATATCAAAAAGCTCCTTGGAGTGTCCACCTTTCAAATCACCATCGTCACTGGTCCTTTTTTGGGCAAAGTGGTCAGGAATGGCATAGGCCGGGGAGACCGAACAACCCCAAGAGATGGTAGGTAGGGCGAGGAAAGCGTGGATGTTTGGAGAAGGAGTTGGGTGTTACCTGGTCTACAAGTGAAAGCCTACAGGCTCCTGCACTAGGAGACCAGCACCTTTCACCCGTGTGAATTTTTTACACCCACTCAGGTTAGTACTTCCACGTCTGGCCCCGGAAGTGACCGACCTTTCGCAGATGTCGTGTGTGTGGGTGTGTAGACTGGCAGAACAAGCACAGAACTGTGAATCAGCCCCTTCTGCGCTGTAATCCCAGCTAAGAAGTTAGCTTCTTCCGTGGCCTGGGCGAATTGACTTTTTCTGAGTGCCTTGCTCCACCTGTCTGTGGAATGGGGATGGTGGTATTTCCCAGACACAAGCTTGTGTCTTTCAGCAATAGAAGCTGATCTAATAAAAGATATCACCTCATTCACCTTGCGTCACTGCTTGGAATCTGTGACATTTCCATCCTGGTGTTTTCACCTTTCAACTTCCTTCTGAGCCGTTCAATAGGACAAAGACATCTATACCTCCCAGCCCCGTGGCTGCAGCTTACAGGTTATCTTTCATGCTTGGCTTATTATGTTGTGGGTAAAAGTACTGTAGGTAATTAGGATTTCTGGCCTGGGTGATGACATTTTTCATATATTAAGCATCCTGAATGGAGCCGATGTCTCTTCCCCAATAGGTTCCAACCCACCCCTCTAATTGTGATCAAGGCTGAAAAATTAGTGGGCAACCCCCAGCATCAGGCAATGTCAGGGTGCCAGGCAGAGTAGCGTTTGTGGCATTTGCATGAGAAACAGAGGCAGATGTTCAATCTTGTCAAATCTTTCCAAGCGCTCCTGCTTAATGAAGGATTCTTGGGGGCTGCCTCACAGTTGCTGGGGAAACCCAGCAAGGGTCTGACCCTACTTTAGAACATGAGTGGGCACAAGGGTTATGAAACCCAGAGCAGTCGAGCAGTGGTCCGATGCCTGCTCTACGTAGTTCGCATTGGCATGTAGCTTTGGAGCACTGCGAGTGAAACAGGCACTTTGAAATGTGTGGTCTCCCACCCCAGTCAGTCAGCATCTGCTCTGCACGTGTATGTGTCATTCCACATTCCAGCCCTTCCTTCCTGGCTCAGTGAACAGGAACTACACTCGTCGCTGATTTCACAGATGTTGGAAGCCTGTTCCCTAAAAAAAGGGTGTTTAAAAACTTTCTTGGAGCTACCACTCAACCGCTGCAACAGGCAACAAATAGTGTGTGGCAGAGAGTAGAGCAAAGCTTCAACATTAAAATCTTATGCCGTGTCTTGCTACAATGCAGAGTTGACTCGATGAATTGAGGGTGCTTTGGGGCTCAGCTAGCTTTTGTCACAGTGTTTTAAAGCAGAAAAGAGAATTAACAATGGTAACTAAGGAAAACTTTATTGAGCAGATTGTAATGAAGGGAAAATAGCTTGTCGAATGGCAGGCTTTGGTTTTAATAATTCTGCATTTGGTGGAATGGGTAGAAAAGATCTTCCACAATTCAGATAATTTAAAAATATTATTAAAAGTGCTTTGTGCAAAGGAGAGTGGTGGAGGGAGCGGTAACCCTTTGTAACAATCTATTTTCTCAGCAGCCCCAGATGGATACATCTTTCTTATCCCACAGATGCTGATCGTTTTCACCTAGGCCACCAAAGAGGCAACAACCACTGCTCACTACCAAAAGAGATTGGATTTGAGTCAGTGACCTAGAGGTGCAAGGCTGTCTAGCTTGCTACCAATACCCACAAGGGAAGATCAAAAACAGCTTGATAAACTCTGACCATCTTCTTTCAGAGGGTAATTCTTTGCTGCTGTCTTTCAATCTCATAGCTTGCGGGGAGACCTTGCAGGACACAACAGGGAATTTCTCTGCTCCTGGTTTTCCAAATGGCTATCCTTCCTATTCCCATTGTGTGTGGAGAATATCTGTGACTCCTGGGGAGAAGGTAAGTTAGACTTCTGATAGAAATTGTATCTGCAGTTTCCGGGCATGTGATTTGACCTGAGTGTTGCATTAGCAATTCGTTGGGATGTCCTTGGCCACACCTGTTTTCATCCTGCATGCAGAGGCTATGCACCTCTCGATTTGGGTAGAGGCTCATCTGCTGGAGTCTTGCACAGGTAAGTGGAATACCAGTTTCCCTGGACAGCCGTGGGAATTCAGGTCCCTACATGCAACGTTCTGCATTGATCTGGTAACCCTCTCTCCTGTCAAGCTAGACCCTGCACATGGGGACCGTGCTCTCCACTTGCTATGTATCAGTGGGATCCTTAATAGATTCTGGGGAGCATTTGGATGACGGGGGTTGTGCTGTGCACCCCTTGGCCCCTCTCCACTCTCATTCTAGTATGAGGAGGTGGTGGGGAAACTTTTTTTCCACCTCTTTGTTTCCAAGAAAAGTTTGTCCCCCTTCACTCATCTCCATTGATACCCATGCAGCAACCGTGCACGCTCTGTGGGAAGGAGCTCAGCGCTCAGCGCAGTGGAGCAGCTGTCAGCGAAGGCTCCAGGGGCTTTTTAGCTACTCTCCCAAGAAAGCGGAATTCAGCGCAGAGCCTTTGGGGAGCTCAAGGAGCGGTGTCTGGCAACAACTCTCCGCTACTGCCTGCAAACTGTTAAAATGAGAGGCACACTCAGAGCAGGGGGGGTGACCATCCCTCTCTCTCCAACTCTGGTGTGAACACCTACGGTTCTGAACGCCGTGTTTCCAGGAAGGAATTTGCCAATTGGAAGGAACTAAGAATTGGCTGATAACCCTCCTTGATTGTTGACAAGATTGATTGTCAGTACTCCTTGATTACATGATAACCCTCCTTAATTATTGTCAAAGTTAGCACCAAGGATGGAGAGGATTTATTAAAGATGATCCAAGGGATATAATTACTGCTACGAGGCAGGGGAAAAGAGGGACACTGAATATCAGTGACAGTGAGGTGTGTTAAACCGATGGATAATCTCCTAAGGGGTTGCTGAAAGCCACATCACTTACAGGAAATCATTTAATGCTACAGACTGGACAAAGCACTAGTCAATGTGAGGAACAACCCTGTGTTGGTCCCTGGGGAAAGGACTAAACAACCTAGTAAGTCATTTCCTTCTCTAATGTGTCTGCTGTGTTGAAAATCCCCCCAGATCTGTTTTTAGTGATCAGTGAGGTTTCTAAACCAGCATTTTCAATTCTGCAGGCTTTTGCTGTTTGGGGAATTTGCTGGGTAATGGCTTTTGTCCCTAGAACAATAGGGGACCCATGTATCCTTTGTGAAATCACAATAATGGGTGCTTTTACTTGGAGAGGGGAGAAGTAGGACAATTACTAAACATGAGTGGAAAGCCAGAATCCAGGGTCCAGAAATCTCTCCTAGGTGCCTGGTGGCCTTCCCTAGTTGTCCTTACCTCCGTACTAGCTATCCAGCAATCTGCTAGCTCTGGCTGCGCCGAGAACTCAGACGTGCACCCCTAAAAGCTACTCCACCCAGTTCTGAAAAGTTGTGAGCAAAATTGCCATTGGTTCCTGAAGGGGGGCTGAGGCTCCATGACATCAGCTGCCTGCCCTCTCTGCACAGGAAATGTTGCTGTCTGCTGGAACTCCACCCACCACTCTTTGGTCGGCCTCAGATTGCAAGACCTGCTGGCTATCAATCAGTTGCTTCCTCCGCTTGCTTTTCCCAGTGGAAATTAAATCTTTCCTTAACCCATTAACACTACTCCACTCAACCCCTCTGCATCCTCTCAGGCTACCATAGGTGTGCCGCCCTGCATGGGAGCTCGTTGGCACTGCAGCTAATCAGTAAACTCTCTAGAGAAGCACTTAAGATACACGTGTAAGACAAAACAGTGCCGAAAGGAACCATAGCTCCCACTTCAGCAAACACTTACTTTCAGCTGCTGTTCTGCCAAACTATCTCATTCAGGGCCTGGGGTCCAGATCCTCAGAGATATTTAGGTACCTAACTCCCAAAGATAGCTGGACCTGAGCTCTGTCAACACTTGGTTCCATTGCCAATGGGTCCAGTCCTGAGATGTGTGCTGCTGCTGCCTCTAACCTTTGGATGTTAGAAAAATTATCAAGAATGGTGCAGTCTCTTAATCGATATTATTGGGTTGTTTTAAAACAATTTAAATGGTTATAAGCTCTTGTTAAGCGTCTCTGCCTCAGTTATAAGAGTTAGGTCAGATCTGACCCAAAATTTAAGTTCTGTGAAAAACAAATTTCTATAAAATCAAAGTGCATTTAAGGGGCGGGCGGGTGTGGGGCGCGGGGGTTGCTCACTGTTTTAAAATAGCCCCTCCCCTGTGGTGCTTGCACCCAAGACATTGTAGCATTGAGCTATAGTCGGAGATGTAAACTTAACTGAAACTTACTCATCTGTTTTTGTTGTCCACAGAGAAGTGCAGAAAGGGATGAAGGGTAAATAATGAAAAGTAAATAGCGTTTTTAAGATCTTTCCAGTTTTAATAATCTAGTTTCTTAGGTCAGAATATATAATAGAAGCCAGTTTCTAGCATGGTCCTATTCCTTTGGGAGATATTAGATGAAAATTAATCTCTATAGGGCCATTGGGTTCAGTGGGACTTTCAGATGCAAAGGGGGAGGGTCCCTTTTCAGGAACAAGCCCTACTTCTCTCAAATTCACTCTCCCTCTGTCAGTCGCCTTATGACTGAATACTTTAAAGGGATGCTGTCATGATAAAAATCATTGGAACCATTATGCCCTTAAATCAGAGCCAACCCCTCTGGATCAGCATGGTTGCACTGGTATAACTGAGCTGAGAGTTACCCAAAAAGAAATCTCGTTGCCTCCCATCACTCGTGCCACTTGTTTCCCTTTTGCATTTCCCATAATTGGGACAATCAAGTGAACTGCACCTTTGCTGGAAAAAAAATTTGTGTGCGGTGTTGCAGCGTGCACGACTCAGTTTCCTCTCAGTAAAATGGATACCTACCTGTCACATGGCATCGTTGTGAAAAGCTTAATTCATGCCTTGTAAAGTACTTAAGAAAATATATGTTTAAATGAAAACAATCTTACTTTCAGAGCCAGGGGCAGTAACAAGGGGGGCAAGCAGAGGTATGCCCCCCAATAATCAGCAAGGGGGGCCACACAGCTCCTCCAGCCCCCAAGGCCTTGACAGGAGCATGGAACATGCCCTCCAAAAGTGGCGGAGTTTATATGCCTGAGCACATCCCTGTTCAGAGCTGATCAAAAATCAGAATTTCTGTTCCATGGGAAAATCCAATATTTCAATGTTTTCTTGTCCCAATTCTGGCCAAAAAGTTGAAATATTGAAGTTTTTTAGGGCATGAGAAGCTCTGAAACATTTCAGTATAGAAAAGTAGAGACTTTGTCAATCAAAAAGAAAATGTTGAGCCATTCCTGAATGGAAACGTTTCATATTTGGTCTCTTGAATCAAATGGAAACCTTTTGTTGCAGCGCTGTTTGGGGCTAAACTGTGTCTGCCTCAGCCATTGCGGCAACTCGTGAGCAAAATAGTATTGGTACTTTGTGCTCCTGTTCTCCCCTATGGGCTGGGCTTCCTGGCTGGCTTACATCTCCCGTGATGCATCACAGTGGCTTACATCTCCCGTGATGCATCCCGTGATGCATCACCACTGTCTCATCAAGAGGAGAGACAGTGGTTGGTCTGTTGTGGAGGACGTAGTCTGGCCAGGGAGACCAGCCCAAAAAGGCAGAATGGAGGCAAGAGCCACCCAAACTACAGCTCCCATGGTGCACCACCGCAGTTGCAATAGACACAGATTAATGTTGAATTGACTGGAAACAGAATATTTTAATTTGGTTTGACAATCCAGAGTGTTTTGTTTTGGGTTAACTCAACCCCCCAAAAATATTTGATTTTAATTTCCCTGACAGAACATATGAAAAATTTCAGCAAAATCAAAATGTTCCTGCAGAAAATGTCAATTGTGTATTTCCCCCCTTATTCGTATCAGGTGAACCTGTGGCCCCATTTCTTGTTTTTGCTACAAAACCTAAATTGATCCCAATTTACATAATAGCAGCCTTTTCTTTTATTCACCATGCAGTCAATTTATGCCATCTTTTCCATAATTCCCCCCGTTACTTGTGCCGGCTGCTGTCTTGTACTGTATAGCTCTGTAAAACCCACCAGGTTAAAGGCTTTTTTTAATGAAAGATGCTACAAAAAACAAAGTGGGCCCATCCTGTACCATCTAAGCCTCATATGCAGAATAATGGCACTGGGGGAATGGAATCTGTAGCGTCTAATGTGTAAAATAGCTCCAGGGGCCAAGAGAATTCTGCATTGTCTGTTCACAGATCATTTTAAATTTCACATCGATGGACTTGTTTAAAAGCCGCCTGTGCTGGTACGATTATGTGGAGGTGCGTGATGGCTACTGGAGGAAGGCTCCCTTATTGGGTGAGTGTCTATTTCTGTTTTTAAAGAGGTTTCATATGGCAGGTATACAAATGAGCTCTTGACCGTTTTAGCTGCTGGAGCAAAGGTGCCCGGAGCGCCACCTTTCCTCAAAGATCCCTAAGTGCTTCATGAACTGAAAGTAAGGTCCAGATCCTTGAAGGTATTGATTAGCCTAAGTCCCACTGAAATCCATGGGCATCACACGTAGGCCTATTCAGCCTCCCAACTCCCTTGTGAAGTGGGGCATTGGTATTCCTTCACTGCACGGATGGAGAGCTGAGGTCCAGAAGGGGAGATCATTTGCCAAGGTCCCACGGTGAGCCAGAGCTAGGAAGAGAAGCCACGTCACCGTAATCCCAGTCCCCTGCTCTAACTACTAGCATGCCTTCCCTTCAAATGTTTAATTCTGTTCTCCTGGTTCAGTCCTGCAGCAGGGATTACTCATAGACTCATAGACTCATAGACTCATAGGTCAGAAGGGA
>ML675609.1:4677468-4700659 GCA_007922155.1 Mesoclemmys tuberculata
CGCCTTACTGAAGTCGAGGTAAATTAGATCTACCGCATTGCCCTTGGACCAAACTGTGTTGTGATCATGTTCCCAACCCACCCTGCAGGCTTTCTAGGCTCCCGTTTTCCAGACTGACTAGTGATTTGGAGAGTCTTAGTTATTGGCTGCTCAATGAGGGACAGCTTAAGGGAGGATCCAATTTTCAGCAAGTTCTGAGTCACTTGCCTTCTGAAAATCAGGCACCTTTAAGATGTCTCAAGCTGGGCACCTAAAACCACAGCTCCTTTTGGAAGCCGTTTAAATGTGGTCCCACAGCAAGACTGGACCTCGCAGTGGGGGTTAGTGTGGTGAAACCAAATCCCTGCTTTTGCAGCATAGCCAGGACCTGAGGGAGCATTATCTGTGTTCGGATAGGCGTGTGTCACAGGTCTGAAGGACTCCTCGCTGGCTTTGCTTGTACATATCCCTGGCAGATCCCAAGTCATCGTTTCCAGGCTCCCTCTGGGATGGTATGAATTAGCGCTGATGTCCCTCTGCGCCGCAGGCATGGCTGGACTGAGTCACTGTGAGAAAACACTCGTGTCTCAAGTTCCTGGTGGCTTCCTACAGCCTGTGCCTGCACTCAGTCACTCCTGAGGGAGCGAGGTGTGTGAAAGAGTGGCTTAGAGGAGAGAGTGCTGTCTACTGCTCCGAGCAGGGCGTCAGGACTCCGGGGTTCTGTTCTGATCTCTGCCCCTAGCTCGCTTTGATCTTGGACAAGTTTCTTAGCCTCTGCATCCCCATCCATAAAACGGTGCAAACCCCCACCAAGGCGCACAAGGGGAGATGACGAAAGCCACATCCCTTGCTGTTGTGAGCCCATGAGGTGTCGCAGAGGCACTGTGCTCTCTGGCACCATGAGGAACTGGGCTGGGAGGCTGGGGTTTTCAGAGGGGCTGAGGGCGCAGAATGCACCAGTGACTTTTGGCCTCTTTGACATTTCCAGACTCAGGGCCCAGCGTTCTGGGTTGTGAGGCAGCGTGTGGGTGAGGTGCTTTGAAGGAAAGGAGCCAGAGAAGGGAAAAGCATTAAGGCTTGTGCCTGCAGAGAGCAAAGTTGTACAGAGAGGTATGCAAGTGAGGCTACACAAGGGTAGCCACTGGGCAGAGCCTCACTGCCTCCCTGACACTCAGAAGCACAAGGTTAAAGGAGGGAGGCCTGTGGGTGTACCTGCAAAGTCAGGTTCATAACCCTCAGGAGCTTTGAGAGATACCTCACGCCTGCTGCTAGCCAGCAGTCGCGTGGCATCTGATTGGCACTGGTGGAGGAGCAGGTGGGTAAGGGTGAGGTTTCCCTGCAGCTGGAGCAGTGCTGCTCTTGGGAGGAGGATTTCTTCGGGGCTGTATCGAGGAGCAGAGGTGTGGGGTTAGTCGGGTTTGGTGTCGGTGTGCCATTGTCACTGTTTGCTGCGGGTGAGCACACGGCTCTTTCCAGCAGCCTCGACTTACGTCACTTCAGTTTTTCTGCCAAATATTTGAAGCGCTTCCCCCCCCAAAAAAATCCTTAATACAGTGGGATTTGCCAACCTTTCCGTTCGCAACAAGTGGCTTGTGTGAGCTGCCATGGCCCCTGAGAGGGGCCGGGGCCATGGAATTAGTTAGGAAGAGGCAGGCTTGTGGCAGTCCGGCAGGGGGTGGGGAAGAGGATTAGTGTGAATTGTGAAAGCATGTATGTTGCTTGGAAAAAAATGTGCACTGCATATTTTCCCAGGGAAGTGTGTGAAAATCCAGCCTTAAATGGCGCATAACTTTTTATGAATGGGCCCTTTATCGCACTCCAAGGAGCTCACTTATTCTGGCTTCCTCATCTGCATTTCCTCTCCTTGACATCCTTGTTGAACTCCAATTTGAAATCCAAGAGGCAGTTGCTCAGTGACCCTAGAACTAAATAACTTTGTAGCGATGTTAGTTAATATCTCCTTCCTGTACCTCCAAAACCTTCAGCAAGCTGTGTCCCTGTCTGTCACACCATAATAACTCTGGACCCATAGGGACTATGTTGTGCTTGCAGCCGTGCACCTTTGGGGTATGATTTTATCAGATTTCATACGTTAAGCAGAATCTGGCCTGGGTTAGCATTTGAATGGGAGATGCACTAGGAAAAAGTGGAATCAGTGGTTCAGTAGGTGTTATTCCAGTAGAGTGCTTGCCTTCCCTAGGAAGAGGAGTGTGTAACACACCTTTAAACCCTAGAGCGCCTAGAGTTAATATCAACCAGCTAACATGTTAAAACTGCAACTGCCTTCTCTACACTAGGATTTTAACCTGGGTCGATAAACGTGTTAACTAATTCATGTTAAAACATGTGCCTTTTTCCCTACTCTAGACATGGCCAGAGTTAATAGAGAACCAATCATGCACCAGGTGGGTGGGTACCAAGATGCTGACTTTCCAATGAGAGACACAACTAAATTCTTAATCATCTGAAGTTATTACATTTCCCCTCAATATATCTTCTTTTTGTGGGGGGGGGGGAGGAGGAGGGAGGGAGGGATGAGACCAGCAGTTGTGTCCCTGATGTCCTGGCTGAATTCCAGCTTAGTTAATTACATTCAGCCTCTGCCAAATTCCCCCAACGGATTCAATTGGATAAGCTGTGATTTAGTTACTCCTTTAAATGAGGAACGAACCCTAGCCCTATTGCATACAGCAGATAGTGTCCCTGGTGTCCAGAGAAGAAAAGAGCCATATTGTATTAGTTACTCCCAGTACTTATTTATTGTTTGTACTGTGCTTTGAGGAGCCTTCGGGCTGAAATAGGATGTAGAATCATAAGGATTTATTATTATTTTTATTATTATTTATATGTTAATCCAATTGCTCTGATGGATTGCAGTTTGTGATTGTACAGTTCAGGAATGCCACCTTGCCTGACATTTACCAATGAGAATCCAACTGTGTAAAGCACCCAGTGAAGGCGCTTGTGCTAAGAAAAGGCAGTTACTGTAAGCGATGGAGGTTGGAGTATGAAGAGATGCTTAACTTAGAGGATTCTGTGTCAGGTGCCAAGGGGTTTAAGTGGTTGCCAGGGCTGGAGTGATGGAGAGATTTTCTCTCGTGCTACACCTTTTTTGGATGCTGAGGCTGAGATTTTCCAAGCTGTCCAGGAACTCTGTACACCTAATTCCCATCCATTTTAATCCACGGTTCTCCCACCCTTTGTCTGTCTGGTCCACTTAGACTGGAAGTGCCTTGGGGGCAGGTACAATGCACGATGGTTCCCTGTTCTGGGTTGGGTGCAGCTGCAATCCAGTTAACACTAAGAAGGATCATCTTTTTATTCTGTGTCTGTACAGTGCCTAGTACAATAGGCTCTTGGCCATGAGTAGGGCTGCTGGTAATATGAATAAATGATGGACGATCAAGTGCTGGGATTCCTGTGTTTTGGCTGTTACCCCTAGCAGTTCCTCACTAACAGGAAATGAGGCTACAGTCCCTACTGTATTCACCTAGATTCTTTTCGAGATGGGCCGACCTTTGTGTGGTTAAAATGAGAGCCAGGCTAATGGTGGCAGGATTTGTGAATGAGACATGCTGGCTTGTGTTCCCAGATGATATTTAAACTCTATTCTGGGTCAATAGAAATAAAGTGTGACCCCTTCTTTAAAATCTAAGTTGTAGTTAGAGTGAAAGAGCCTGTTTATTTTTACTACCGACTCTCTGCTCTCTTGAAATGCCAGGGTCTCGTATGTGTCCCCACTCAGCGCCGCTGAGAGCACAAACTGCTTTTGCCAGTTACCGGAGAGATCTTGACTGTCTGTTTCCTGCCTTCTAGGTCGATTTTGTGGTGATAAAGTCCCCGAGCCGCTCATCTCCACAGACAGCAGGCTGTGGATCGAGTTCCGGAGCAGCAGCAATATCCTGGGAAAAGGCTTCTTTGTGGCTTATGAAGGTAGGATCTTTAGCTAGCTGCATAGGGTGGATCCAAACTCCAGGCAGTGTAAGTGGGCGTGTAACCAGTGGGCCAGAGCAGGGACTTGTTTGGTCACAAATGAAGGCACTCAAGCCACTGGTGTTTCCCAGGGCGAGCAGGAGTCTCTGAATTTGGAGAGCCCTTCAACATGCGTGGCTGATATCAGCCAACCCCCTCAGCAAATCTGTCTCCAGGGCATGGCATGGTGCACTGAGGAGACCACATCCAGCATGGAGCTCAGACGAGCTCATCTACCCCTGCCCTAATCAACCACCAGTTGTAGCGGTGATCCATCTAGTAGAGGTTCGGTCAGTCTATCGCTGGGGAGCTGGTGCTTCCTCGCAGGCTCGCTAGTCAGCCAGGTCTTTGCTCCGAGATTACATAAGCATCTGGCACTGAAATTTCGACCCGCCTTGAAACCAAAGGATGGACTCAGCCCTTTGTCCTTCAGCCAGGTCAGTTGAGTTCCTTGAAGGTGAAGCTTCTTGGATGAATTCCTGAATCCCTTTCTGCACTGCCTAGCATTTCTTGTAAGAGTAGGGGCTTGTCCTGATGTCCTGGCCCCTCCGCCGTAGGGTTGCCACCTGTCTGGTTTTCACCTGGACTGAGTTTCGGCTTGTGTGTCTGGGTGCCATTTGACAAGCAAAGATGTCCCACATTTTTTATTTTGGGGGGAGAGCTAAAGAAGGGGGTAGGGCATTGGGGGAAGAGGCGGGGAAGGGGTGGGACTTCAGAGGTCCAATTACCAGCCATTAGAAAGATGGCAAGCCTGCCCCCCTCCTGTCTGTGGGCATGTTGTGCACTGGGGTGCTGCATTATGTCTATTGTCTGTGAGGCTTTTCAAAATGAGAGGTGCTGCGGAATCAGACCAGGTGGTGATTTAAGGGGAAACTCTCACTCCTGGCTGTGAATGAAGGTCAGGGACTTCCACTGATGGTTGTAGTTTCAGGTACCTATTGATTCAGGTCCTTTAAGGAATCCATCCATGTGTGTTAGGGCACTGGTTTGCATTGTCCCAGTGGGGTTGCAGGGAAGGTTTGGGAGGCATAGCTCATGGGTGTGCAATGGAGCTGGATGGAGTTTTTGGAACCCAGGTGTCTTTTTGTTGAAATATGTCCTTTTGGTTTTTTGCTTTTTAAAAAAAAAGAGAACTTTTCACACAACAATTGTCCATGTCATCAGATTTTCGTTTTGCATGAATAATCTTCCAAAACATGTACAGAAAATATTGAACATGTTATTGAAAGGGTTTGAAAAATTTCCACAGTTGTTTTTGGGGAGAAAAAAATTGAAGAAAAGCTCAACTGGCTATTTAGAAAAATAAAAAAAAGGTGTGGGGGGTCCATTTCAGTCACTTGGGAATGAAAAAATGTAGAATTTTTTTTCACAGAAGTAGGTTTTCATTTTGCTCCTCTACCCAGTTTGCAAACAAGACAGATTTCCTTGTCAACCCCACCCAGTGGACTATGGCCTTTACTGCAGCCCAGAGGGTATAGTAGTGACTGCAGGGGAACCACGGGATCAGCTGTTCAGGGGGTGCTCCCTGGGCAAGGTGGGGAAAGGATCCTGGTAGATACCTTGGGAAAAGGGAGCATTCCAGGCAGATGGGCTTTAGGTGAATAATGGGCTTTCCTGAGCAGGCTGTTTAACCGAAGTTTTGGAGGCCAATATTTGGTACCATGGGTCTGTGCATCCTGGAGAGTTGGTAATGCAACATCTCTAAGAGCTATCAGTCAGGTATGGCTCTGAGCCTTTTCCTAGCAATTAGCAGGGCTTTCAGCCCTTTCTTTTTATTAAATATTTGGAGAGCTTTTTACCTCATAATTGTTTTTCCTCCAAAATTGATTTTGCTGCTTAAATTTCTGTTGTCGCTTCCCCTGTCTGCCAGAGTAATTACTGGGGGGCCAAAAACAGCAAGATCGGAGAGGTAAGCAATTATCAGAACTGGTGAGACAAATGGACCTTCGTTTGAATCACTTAGCTCTTTAGCTGGATTTTTGGTCCAGCACTTACTGCCTGTCTGAAGTGCCACTTGTCTTGTCTCTCTCCGGTGAAAATACATGGAGAGCAGATAAGTTAGTTCATGCTGCTGTCCAGCGTGATCCATTTTGCTTGCAATTACAGCAGGTTCTTACTGGCAAGAATCTTTTGGAAAGAATAGAATAGATTTTAAATGTCACAAAGTATGAAATCCACCACAAAAACAATCCTGGATTGGAAGGCCTCAAACAACCCGGAGCTGGATTAAGAATTTAGGGTCTAACCACCAACTCTTGATTCAGTCCAAACTGAAGCTATACGCCAATGCTTTAAAACATGAATGCCTGAAGTCTCACACCTAGAAAAAAGCAGCCTGATTTTCAGAGAGGGTGAGCACTCACTGGTCTGATGGAAGCTCATGGATCACTCAGCTGCTGTGAAAATCAAGGCACTCGTATTTCGGTCCCTAACTTTTACACTGCTGCTTTGGGGGGCTAGTCAGATTCCACGAAAAGTCAATGGCAAAATTGTGTTGTTGCAGGATCAAATCTGCACCTTCACTTTCATGTGTCATGGAGCTTTCAAGTTTGACAGTTTTGGACATACTGTTTCCTTTGTTTGCTTTGAACATTAACACCCACCTTCGATCTCAGGTTCTTTTCTGAATGTCTACACTATAAAAAGTGCCTTATATGGCCTATGTGCATATCCTCTTCCACATGACCATGTGCATGGTGGGGTCGGCCACTGGCCTGCCTCAGTTTCCCCACCTTTATTGGGTTAATGATACTGACCTTTGAGAGCTACTGCTGAAAAGCACTAGGTAAGCGCCTAGGTGGTGATATTTTGAAAAGAGGCATAATACACACACATTTTCATGGCACCTTTCCAAAGCCCTTGACAGGCTACAGGGTATAAAGCAAACTTAGATAAAGAAGTCAGGTGGAAACTCCAACTGGGTTTAGTTAGCACCCAGAAAACAACTACACTCTTTGCAAAAAATGAAAAAAGAAATGCACCTTCCAACAAATAGTAGACAATCTGGACATGAGCAGTTCTGGATTCCAGCCAGTTTTCCACAGCCACATATTCACTCCTTGTTCCTTATCACGTTGACTGACTTGAAGTTTACCCCTTTGTTTTGTTCTGCAGTGGAAGTTGGTTGGGTGTACATTGGTCACTTGTTAAATGTATGTTGAGGATGCTGAAAGGAGTGCAGCCTCAGGGAACAGTCGTGGGTCAGTGCTGTAAGTTCCCACAGTGCATGATGGTAGGGGAGCAGAGGAATATTTTTCCAGAATGGAATTGCCGTGACTGATTTGTTTGGGGTTGGTTTACGGTGCTGTAGGATTAAGTAGAACCTGTTGTTGTTCTAACATGTTGGAAATGGATTCCTTGAATCCAGCTTAAAGTTGGGTGTGGGGAGAGTGAGCGATAAAGGATTCTATAGAGTAGGGAACTGGCTGGCTCCATGTCCAGACTTCCTAACACTTTCTGGAAGGTGTGTAATTGTTTTTCAGGTGTCTGGTGGACTCTATTAAACACTTGCTTTCAGCCTAGACATCAGGTTTGGGAATTTCCCTGTATCTAATCAGTGCGAAAGGCCTAAACTCGGGAATGGGAGTCCTGCTCCAACAAGGTCCATTGATGGAGCAACTTCAGAAGCCCACAGGAAGCATGTGGAAGTTGTAACCCCTGGATGGGAAAAGGAAGATCGTGGACAGACGAAGGGGAAGGACTTTAGCCACATGGGTGTTTTCAAGCTCTTACAGTCTCATATCTAGGCTATTTTAAGCATTTACACTTTTTATGGTTTTGTTTTGATGTGGCTGAGATGCCAAATTTCCTTGTCCTCCAGTTCCCTGTATGCTTCCCTCCTTCATGGTCCACTTCACTCTCCTGTGTTTACCCCCTTTGTGTCTCCCTCCTGGGCCTGACACTTCCCTGCCATGATCTCTGGCTTCCTGCCCCCTTGTCCACATCTCCTATCCCATTCTATGTCCCCCCAAACTGCTTTCCCTTCCATAGACTCCTAGGCTTGTAGGACTGGCAGGGACCTCAATCAGCCATCTAGTCCAGTCCCCTGCACGCCAGTCAGGCCTAAGTAATAATTAGACCACCCCTGATAGGTGTTTGTCTAATCTGCTCTTAAAAACCTCCAGTGACAGAGATGCCACAAACTCCCCTAGGCAATTTATTCCAGGGCTTAACCACCCCAACAGGAATGTTTTCCTGATGTCTAAACTAAACCACCCTTGCTGCAATTTAAGCCATTGCTTCCTGTCCTATCCCCAGAGGTTAATGATAACAATTTTTCACCCTTGTCCTTGTAACAACCGTTGATAAAGTTGACAACTGTTATCAAGTCCCCCTCAGTCTTTTCTTCTCCAGACTTAACAAACCCAGTTTTTTCAATCTTCCCTCACAGGTCATGTGTTCTAGACCTTTAATCATTTTTGTTGCTCCCTTCTGGACTTTCTCCAATTTGTCCACATCTTTCCTGAAATGTGGCACCCAGAACTGGACACACTACTCCAGATGACTCCATGCGTGAGCCTTGTCCTATGCCCCCCCCATTTATGCTTCTCTCAGTTACCTGAACCTCCATTCATCCACCTCACTCCATCTCAACTCAATTGCTGCTCCTCTCTATCCATCCCCACCTCCTGCTTCTAAGAGTCTTCCAAATTCCAGTATCGAGGATCACAGCTCCACCCCACCCTGCCACTTCCAGTTGCTGCTGTCTCAGTTCCCTTGTTGCCCTGTGAGACTCGTGTCCCCCCTGCAGCCCTCGCCAGTCATATATCACCACCGCTTAACATCTGGCTCAGACCAGCAGCTGCTACAACACAGCCTGGGGTCAGAGAGGTTACTTCATAATTTCAATATTGCTCTGTGTACCTGTCAAAGGAACTTGGGGCATCTCTCCTCAGGAAGGCCAATAAGCCCAAGCAAATTTGTAATTTAAAGGCACGGTTGTTTTGGAGCCAAAAACAGTTTAGGAAAAATTTGAAAAGAGTGGGCTATTTGTAGGACACCGTAACACGACAACCCTTTTCGCTAACTCTACCAAACTTCCCAGAAAAAATCCACACATGGATGACAGCCTGTGTGTAAAATTTCAGGGGGTTTGGGTTCTTTTTAAGTACGTTGAGAAGGGAGGGAAGAATTCTAAAAATCGGACCTACAATAAACTAGCTTCAGCTTTAACTACAGAGGGGCTACGGCTGCTCCAAATGATTTAGGAATCACTAACCTGCTGCCGAAATGTAGCTACCTCTGGGGAGGGTGGGGGCGGAAATGCAGCAACCATTCTGCACTAGCTCCACCACAAGAGGGTTATTTTTAGGAGTGGAGCTGACTAATAGTTCTCCAGCTGAAACTGCAGCAGATGGGCTGTTAAGAGGAAGACCCACGTTGCAATGTATAGCCAGGCTAGCAGGGCTGGTTAACAAACCTGCTCTTTTCAGAAGTGCTATGGAATCACTAAGGTAGTCTGGGTCTTGGTTTTCTGACGGATCTGAAAGCAAGTCTATCCAATAGCTTCACCATTCATTGTCACCCTGGTTTCTGAGAAGCAGCTCCATACAGTTGTTTGGATTCACTGCTGGAAATCTAATGTGCACGTTATTATTTAATGTTTGGTACGGTAGCGCTCAATGGCCCCTTTCAGAATTGGAGCCCATTGTGCAAGGTGCTGTACAATCCCTTCTCCCTCCCCTTTCCTCCCCCCCACCACATTCCATGCAGAGGTGGTGGGGGGGAGGAGCTGGGCTCTCAAATTATATCTTCATACTTTTTTAAGCCTGATTTTAAAAACAAACCCAAGCTTTAAAAGCAGTTTAATAAAGAAACACACCCATTCTATAAGCAGCTTCTGGTGCTGATAGCATAAACTGCTGGTGCCTATTGCTATGTCGAACTTTGACTTACCAACCTGAAAAGTTTTATTTAGAAAAGAGCTCCAACCTCGTCTGTTGCAACGTCCTTCTCTATTGCTTTTTTCCAAGTCCCACTTCTATACTTGCAACGTGCAGTCCCAGCTTTGTGTGACCCAGCTTCTCGCCTGCATAAAAAAATGACTGTGCCTGGGTTCTAAAGTTACAGAGCATCTGTGGATGCAATCCTTACCAGCCTTTATGCAATAAATTAGATTGGTTTGTATGGCTAGGCACAGCTTCACCCAGGAGCCAGCTTCCAGGAACTGGCACAATGTTTGCAAACAGTGCCATCTAGTGGCAGGATTTCATTTCGCCTTTTATCATGGGCTTTAATGTTCACTTCATATATGATTCTGCTTTTATTAATTTAATAACTAAATTAGTGGTGTACCAGACACAGATGTCCAAACAGTTCCTGCTTCAGAGAGTGGATAGTCGAGGGGACAGACACACAAGACAAGAGACACTGAGCAGAACCATGTTAGGTTTTTAATATCTTTCATGATTTGTTGGTGAGCCTTGTAGAATGAGTAGTGATAGAATAGATTTGAAAGTGGAGAGGGTTTGCTGGGCGCAGGTGTTCAGTGAGGAAACCAAGTGTGATCTATGTAATCTATGTACTGTTTGTTTCTCTGAAGCTATTTGTGGTGGAGAAATTCACAAAGATGCTGGCCAGATCCAGTCTCCCAATTACCCCGATGACTACCGACCGTCCAAAGAGTGCGTCTGGAGAATCACCGTTTCCGAGGGATTTCACGTAGGGCTCATGTTCCAAGCATTTGAGGTGAGAGGTTTGAGTTGTGTGCTATTAATCACAACTGACGTGGCAGTCAATGAGACTGTAAAAAGGAAGTGTAGTAAAGAAGGTAAAAAGTGGGGAATTTTCCCCCTAAATATTTGTTTTAGAAAATTATTTCCACCCAGTCCTGACTCCGTTGTAATCAATGAAAAGTGTGCACTGCATGTGCCTTCTTTGCTGCCTCTTCAGGTGCTAAAGCCATAACACTTTTATCTGAGGCCCACAAAACGCTTTACAGAGCCGTAGTGGTTATGTGCATCACGGAAGCATTCAGCGGTCCCAGTCAAACGTCAAGGACCCATTGTGCTAAATGCTGTCTGTGTACATAAGGAAGACAGGCCTCAAAGACCTTGCCATCAAAGTATAAGATGAGAACTGAAGGATTCAACAAACAAACAATGAGGAGTGCAAGATAACGGTGAAGAAAATTACCCAGGCTCACACAGTGGCAGAGCTAGGATACAACCCAGAAGTCCTGGCACCCAATTCCCTGCACTAACCATCAGGACGCTCTTCCTAAGGTGACTGTCAAGAGAGGGTTCCTGTCATCAGACTGCATAATGCAGAGGATGGCGCTTCTCCAGCAAATCCTACATAGATCTATTGAGATCACACCCCAGAAATACATCTATGTCTTCCCCCTCCCCTGTTTAAATTTTATAGTAGCCATAATGACCCCGGGACAGGCTATTCCCTATATCGCGAAACAGGTTTTCATAGAAGGGTAGAAATTAGAGCAAATTGAAGGAGGTTGAGCAGCTGAGGTGGGGTTTACATATGGTGAGTTTGCAGAAGCTAGGATTATTTAGTTTTGAAGGAGAAATTAGAAGGGATTTACAATATCTGATCTATATAAGAATATTAAAGAGAGAGACTTAGAACTGATGAGCCCCTCTTTCCTACCCTGTCATGGAACATGAAATCACAGGGTTATTTGAGGAAGTTAATGGTCGGTAAATTTTGGATACATAATACCTCTTCATACAGTGTGAATAGGCAGTAACGGGAGATGAGCAAATCACATTGTGTCTGTATTTTTAAAACGGCCTAGAGCAAGACTCCCCCTTGTTTTCAGTGGGGCAGGATTGGAGCTTAGAGAAATGCACAGCCAGGAGTGGCATTTGGGAATGTCTAATCAAAAGTCGTGTTTTGGGAGAGCAGCCAGTCTCCGCAGGGGCCAGGAAGGATTTCCACCCATCGTTTACAGTATGGATTGCACTGCTGGCTGGGTGCATTATGTTTAGCTGGATTTTTGCTGACTTTTTGAAGTAGTAGGGCAGGAGATAGGATGGGCCACACCTGAGGATCCCTGATTCTTGAGCTATTTGCCCCTTGGTGATTTCCATGCTGTGTGGCCTGCGGGGATGTTCTTTCCCTCCTTGGAGATCATCCCCTGGGTTTCCCCTACTTGCTGCTGTGAAGGCAGCTCTTCTAGATGGTCAGGGACCAGAGTCTCACTGGAAGGTGTCTCGTGAAGGCAACAGAACTAAGCCCCTATAACGCTCAGACACAGCATCTCAAGTGGCTGCAGGGGATTCGATGGCAGCCACGTGACTCTGGCAAGAGGCTTCAAGGCTACTAGCAAGAGATCCTGTGGGTCCCACCAGGCCCACTGCCCTTTGGAGTGCACAGCATGATATTGTGGGTGCCGTGGACAGAGCAGATATCGAATCTCAGACATGCATGAAACAAACATAAAGATCCAGAGCTGAAGAGAAAAGGGAGGGGCGAGAAGGTAGTCAGGGCCTGAGCCAGTCCTTTAGGCCCACTTCATTGAAATAAGGGACAAGGCAAATTTTCCCCACGCTGCCCTACTGGTACACCTGTGCCCTTGCCTGGATGGACAACAAGGAGCCAGTTAGGATGGGGATTTTTTGGTGCTGTCCCGCGAGAGCTGATCTGAGTCCAATCATGAATTATAATGTGCATTCAATTTCAGATGATACTGAATACTTAAAACAACATGCTCTGCAGATTTCCAGGCTGCTGTGAACCTTGAGGTCCAAATTCTGTTCCACTTGTTTGTATAATTTTAATTCAGGGGCATGCTACTTAGGGCCACATGAACTTGGCACCCATGATGTAGCTTAAATTGCTGAACTTGGGCATATTTTTAAGCTGATCCACCACAAATCCCATCCCCTCTCAGTTCGCTTTAACAATTCCCCCCTCTCAGCTTTCAAAAGCCTGAGGAAAAAGAGGACCCCTGCTTGAAGGTGAACCAGAGAGCTTTGCCTTGACTGCATTGAATCAATTTGTGCTTTTTGATCCTGTAAAGCTAAACTGAGTCTCACTGGGCTGAGCGAAGTGTGTGACCTCTCGCGTGTTCCATTTCCTTCTGCAGATTGAGAGGCACGACAGTTGCGCTTATGACTACCTGGAAATCCGAGACGGCCCCACCGAGGACAGCCCTTTGATAGGACACTTTTGTGGCTATGAGAAGCCAGAAGATATCAAATCCAGCTCAAATAAAGTGTGGATGAAATTTGCATCAGACGGGTCCATCAATAAAGCAGGGTTTGCAGCAAATTTCTTTAAAGGTATGGATTACACATCAGACCCTTACGTGGCTTCATTGAGATGAAACCTCTCAATAAGAGACACTTCAGACCCCTCTCCAAGGGCTGGCCCATGGGCCACATGCAGGCCACAGAGTTCAGCAACATGGCCCATAGGCAAAGATCAGCATATGGCCCCTATCTCAATTGGAGATGCCAGCTGCTTAGGGCAGTACTCGCTGGGCACTGAAGACTCCGTAGTTCCTTATTAAAGGGGGAAGAGGCTGCTATCTCTCTCCCACATTTTAAGCAGACCAAATGGGGTCCGTAGCTTCCTGGCAACTTGCCACTATGGTCCTCAGCTAGTCAACGCTGGCGGCACCTTTTGTCCTAACACATTTTGTAATGACTTGGAATTTAATGTGCCTCTTGCATTATTTGGAAGAAACATGAAACATACAAAGCAGCTGACAGCTTAAAAGAGTTGAGTAGAAGTGGATTGAAATGTGTGCTCTGTGAGAACACGGGACACTAACTTTTAAACGTCAAGAATAAATAAACCACGAACCTATACATGATCAACCCTTAAGGGCTAAGCCTTCCACTCATGTAGGGGATCACGCAACAAAAATGAGGGATTACCTTGTCTTCAGGTTGGAAATGTTGACTTGTTGGGATTATGGTACTCCATGCTAACCTTATGGAGAAGCTAGAGTAGTCCTTAATGATAGAATCATAGAAGATTAGGGATTGAAGGGACTTTAGGGGGTCATCTCATCCAACCCCCTGCTCAAAACAGGACCAAGCCCGACTGTACCCCACTTTAGAGGTTATGTAGACCATCTCTAAAGTGTGTGTAATATTAATAATGTTGTGGCTCTCTTTTGTGTTGATATGGTACCTTTCATCTGGAAGGATCCCAAAGCATTACGCAGACTCACCCGTACTGAAATGCAGCCATCTCTGGAGTGGGACATTGCTGCACTTAAGTTGCGCACAGCTGGTTAGGTCAGGAACTGAAGATAAATACTTCTCCAATGAAAACCACCAGGGAAATTTCTTAGTGAAGTATAACTATCAGGACCCCAGCGCTCACATCCCCACCTTTTAGACCCCAAAATTCTGCATCGTGGTAGAGGGCTAGCCTAGATGACCCTGCATTGTGGCAGGGGGCTAGCCTTGATGACCCTTGGGGTCCCTTCTAACCCTGTGGCTTTATGAAAACAGCTGCAGGACCTTTAGTGACCATAAGTGATCATGACCATAGCTTTGTCTTCTGCAAATGATATAACCCCACTTCCCATCCAGTTCTAATGTGGAGCAGGGAGTCTAGCATTGTGTCTTAGCCCACATTGGCATGGTGTCATAGCTTGGCTGTGAAGAAGCAGGGATCTAGAGGCTGATGCAGTATTAATCAGGAGGGGGTTTTCAAACACTTTCACTGTGGGTCTCCTCTGACTAGCATGTCTCATGCCTCCTGCCTCTCCCACCTCCAATAAGTCCTGGCAGCAACTGCTGCAGTCCCTGAGATGGAAGAATAACATGTAGAAAAGGTGACTCGTTTAGCTGTCTTTTAATTCAGTTTAACAGCTAGGACAGGAGTTAGTGTCCCGCGACCAGCCACGAAGTGCCATCTGTTGGTGTACCACCCTCTGGGAACAGCTGACCTAGGGAATGGGTGTGGTTTTCTTAGCGTGGAGCCTATAAACAGAAGCAGGGAGACTGTCTCTTCTCAGTGGGGGGTTATTACCTTTGGTGTTTCCCTGACTCAGTGGCCGCGAGGCTTCCAGAGAGCTCAAATAGGCAGGGCTGTCCCCACCAAACCAACGTTGCAGTAACCTTTACTGGATCATCATAAGGAAACTACTCTTTAAGGCGATGAATTAGAACCAGGAAATGGGTTTAGAGGCCAATAAATGAGACCTTTGAGGATTCAATGGCAGCACCGGGTGCAGAAATCTGATCAGAAGAACAGGTTCCAAAGTCCAGTCTCTTGACAGGCTGGTGGAAGCAAAGAACTGTTCCCAGGGCTGCCAATCCACAAGGTGCCCACGTGTGGCATTGGTCATAAAGAACAAAGGAAATCAGGAGTGCCCTTGCAAACGAGGGCAAAGTGCAGCCAAGCCTTTGCAAGAAGAGACCTCGCTTCCTCTTCCAATGACGTCGACTAGTGTCACTTCAGTGCCCTTTGCTGCCTGCAGGCTGGTGATGTTAATTGTGTACTCCCTACTTGGTGAAAGGCAAGGTTGCTTTCACCTTTGTCTCTCTGGCAGGGTCACATCAGGGCCCAACCAGCCAGCAAGATGTCTTCTGTTGCTCCTTTGGTCCCCTGACCCATGAGCGCTGCCTGTGAAAATGAGGGTCGGGACTGGGCCATTAGGAGAGCTTGAACCGTTGCCTTTCTCTCCCCACAGAGGTGGACGAGTGTTCTCGGCTGGACAATGGTGGATGTGAGCAGCGCTGTGTGAACACGCTGGGCAGCTACAAGTGCGCCTGTGAACCTGGCTATGAGCTGACGGCTGATAAAAAGAGCTGTGAGGGTCAGTAGCCTGAAGAGCTGGGCATGTTGCTGGGGGAGGACACCCCTGTTAATAGTTAAGTGGACCTGGTTTGAAAATGGTTCCCTGATCCACCATGGAAAATTCTGACAGAAACCAAAAACTCAGGTTTCATCAAAATTTTCCCTAGAAAACATTGACTTTTCAGTGACCAATTGAAATCTGAAATGTTTTGTCTGAAAACCAAAATATTTTTATTCTCTGCTGCCATAGTGCCCTGTTATTCCATTTCCCCGTCATGGGTTGGGCTCCCTGGCTGGCTTGCATCTCCTGTGATATATCACAGTCTCACCTTTTGGTGAGGGGAAAGGGGTCAATATGGCCGTCACACTGCTGCGGTGCCTGGTGGGAGAGGGGATCTGGGCGGGGAGCCCGGGCCACACAAAAGACTGGGGACCAGAGGCACTCAAATGGTTTGAAGCTGAAGCCAAACAAGTTTGTGGTTTCTGGGTCGTCATTTTTGTTCTGAAAATTTGAATTTCCTGTGGAAAGCAGATATGTCTCATGAAAAATTTAATTTAACCCAAACCCGAATTTTCTGCTAAAAACAGTTCTGAGTGAAATTTTTCAATCAGCCCCATATTCAAACAGTGGAGCTCTTTAAATAAGTGTTAGCCTGCACAGACTGTACAGCTCTGTCATATTGAGACACTCCCCTTCCTGCTCCTGTCTCTTGTTTCCTCCCCTTATTTGAGAATCGTTTTGGAAACTGAACAGAATGAGTGGGGTCTTCAAAATCCCGCAGTGTCTCCTTTAATTGTGTACCTGCTGAAGCAATTAGGAGGCCTGCAATTGACTGTACTGGGAGCAGAGGTAGACAATTTCTGAGGGCTTTGGAAAGTTGCTCTGTATTTTAGATAGACCCTATGCATAATTTACCATCCACTTCCTAAATTAGTCTACACATATTTTACCCTCAATTTTACACCTACATGAAACAGAGAAGGTCATCTCTGAAACCCTAATACATATGTCAGAGCAATCAATGGCTTTTTCTTCTTTAGGAATTTCTGTGCAACATGTTATGCACTGAGCAACAGTGCAGGGAAGAGAACATGGGCTGAACCTGAATTTTGAAAGAATAAAACAGCCCGTTTTGACGAACCACAGAGGAACCCCACAGAAAATTTCTATCCTGTATTAAGAGACTTTAAACCAGGGTCTTGTCCTCTTTGCAGTGTTGGGCTCCATGATTTTCTTAGTGTCTCAACTTGCTGCAGGGTGCTAACGTGGTTTCCTTTCTCAGCACAGAGTAGGCCTAAGTTAATGAGCAGGTGCTAGAGGACATGAATCCTGCCAGCTATATCAGATAAAGATAATCACCAACATTAGGGTGGGTGTGGATTCTACATGAGCTACTAAAAGTAGTGAAGTCCTCAGGGTCATTGGCAGAGCTGGCTGGAATGTTTGGATGAAAATCAAAATACTTTGTAAGATGTTTCGTTTTCCAGCTGGCTCTAGAGATAACGCACTTAGTGCCTTGTTAGCCTTTGAACTTTAATACAGCCATAAAACACTGAAGTACTAAAAGGGTGATATGAAACTAAGGCTGTGTCTTTGCTGCAAAAAAGATGCATGTTTTACATCAAGACAACTATCTCGTGTTAACTCGCTCTGTGTAAAAACTTATGGAGATAAGGCACAGGCAATTTTTACCATGATAGTTGGGATCAGCCCCAAGTAGGGGATGTAAGGTTGACCTCAACTAGTTATATGAAAGTAAAAGATACCTGTGCCTGTGTAAAATCACACCTCTGGCTGCAAAGCCACAGTCAAAAGCTAGTGAAATTCTAAAGCAAATGGGCTACCAACGATAGAGTGCGAGTCACCAAAGACTCTCTGGCTTTATCTTCGCTAGGAAAAAGGTGTATGTTAACCTTGTCCTGGTGTAGATGTAGCCCGTAAGTTATAAATGACCAAAGGCTTTTTCTTTACAAGACTTTTTAAACCTCTAATTAATCGATTGCCACTTACATTGAGGTATGTTCAACACGCTTGAAGAAGGCTATGAACATTTGTTCTAGGTAGATCTTTAGGGTAAAGAGCAACTATTTGTAGCCTAGAACAAATGTAGAAGGAATCTCCAGGTTGGCCTACACAATCCTGTTAATTACCCCAAATTAACTGGTTGTCACTTAACTTCAGGTGGCAAAGTCTAGTAGAGACCAACCCTGAAAGGCTATTGGGTACTAAGGGCCAGTTCCTAAGCTGGAGTAGATTGGCAAAGGTCTATCTACTTCATTGGAGCTATGCTGGTTTTTACCAGCTGAGGATATGGCCCTAAAGCAGTTTTCCATTTTCTCCGCCACTCCCAGCTTTTTAAAATCCACTCTGAAGGCTAGGATTTGAAACACGCGCCCTTGCCTTGATACTGGCCCTAGTTAGGGTTGACTTGTTTCCTAACGAATGACATGGCACAATCTTTTCTCGGTCTGGACAGAACCAAGTAAACCTTGTGTTCGTTTATCGCCTCTCCAGCTGCCTGCGGGGGCTTCATCACCACGCTCAATGGGACCATCACTAGCCCAGGATGGCCGAAGGAATATCCCACTAACAAAAACTGCGTCTGGCAGATGGTAGCTCCAGCCCAGTACCGGATCTCCCTGCAGTTCGAAGTTTTTGAGCTGGAAGGCAATGATGTACGTAACTGGTCCATGGATTTAGTGGGTGTGGTGGTTGGCTGACCCAGAGGCTGATAATATCTTGGGGTACAGAGAGGAGACCCTGTGTTATGTGTTGGTTTTGGGGCTTCCCGTGGTTTCTCAACCCTTGATTTAATGAACAAGTGGCAGTAGTTAGTGAGACTTTCTTTAAAGAAAGGAATCTATTTTCTCTGATAATTATTTATAAATCTCTAGGGACTTGAGAAGCACTGAGCTTGTTCCTATAGTAGTAGATATCCTAGGTTTTTTTCCCTTTGTAGCTTTTATTAGTTCTTCTCTCCTAGAGACTGCTTCTCTAGGAGGGTTACGTGACATTGACAGTAAAATGTAGCATCCAGATAATAGCACTTCCTTACTTCACAGAGGTGTGGTGAGGAGAAAAATATATTGAACATCCTGAGGTGCTCAGATGATAACAGGGGCCAGGTAAATACCATGCAGAGATAAAAGAAACATAACTAAAACAATTCTGATAAATGCAACTAGGCTATAAGATGGGGCAGGAAGGGAAGGAGTTGATGGGAATAAGTGACACAGGTCTGGGGAGTGTAACTGGCAGGCGAGTTTGTGTGTGGCGTCACTTGCTTTGTCACTCAGGAAATAGACTCTTGCTGTTTTGTATCCTACGTCTGCAATGCAATGTATCCAAGTCCCCTGTGACCTGTCCGTGCCCAGGGTAGCCCACTGATAATGCCAAGGTCAGGGCAGGCTGTAAAAGGAGAGCGAATTCTCCCAGCACTGGTGGTTGACACTCAAGTCAGACTTCCCAACCAGCCACAAACAGTGCTTCTGATTCCCCCCCACTGGTTATCAAGAAGCCACTGTGCAAATACACACAGCCCCCTTTACTGCATTTCAGTCTCTGGCTCCCGAAATGACACTAGGTCCAGTAAAGAGACCAGTTGTTTAAACTCTATGCTCTTTACTAAAAGATTCCCTCTGATCCCAAAGGACCAGCCACTGGACCAGTTCACTATAAGTTTGGATCTTACCCAAAATACCACGCTGCCAGCCAATCCTTTAGTAACTAAAACTAAAGGTTTATTAATAAAAGAAAAACAAACAATAAGAGAAATGCTAAAGGCTTAAAGCAATCAGATCATACAAATGATTTAAAAGTCCATATACGTCAGGTTTCTAGAACAATTGTGGAGTTGCAGGCTTGTATAGTCCCTCTGGTATGCATCCAGTACCTGGATGGGTCTAAGTCAGGGGTGTCTAACTGAGTTCGTATGGCGGGCCACATTTAAATTGAATCTAGGCAAGGGGGCCAAGCATATGAGTAAAACACTAAAACACCTCATGCCGTACTCTGAACTAACTCGACACTGAAACACATCTACTTTACACACTCTACTCTCCGCAGTCAAATTTCTCCCGGAAGGGTGAAATTCGGCGGCAGAGTAGCGGAGTGGGACTCACAGCAGGGACTCAACGGGACTTGCAGGATCACTCTCCGCCGTGAAATCTCCCGGCAGGCAGAAATTCGGCGGCAGAGTGCGCGACTCCGATGACCTTTGCCTTTTGGACGTGAGATCTCGCGGTAACAAATGCTGACGCGAGATCTCGCAGCCTTTACTGAGCTCGGCTCACAAAAAACTGCCCAGCCGGAGAACACAAGGCGACGGGCCGAATTCGGCCAGCGGGCTGGATGACATAAGCCGGCGGGCCGGATTCGGCCCGCGGGACTTACGTTTGACACCTGTGGTGTAAGTCCTTCAGTTCAATTGCAGAGTGTGTTGATCCAGAGGTGTGTCCGCAGCTGGACAGGAACAAAGACAAAATGGTTTCTGTGATTTGATCTTATATACCCTCTGTCACTGGCCATGTGGCTTGTGGAACTTTACAGGAACTCAAATGGAGTCCAGAGTCACATGAGCCAATCCTGGTAACTCTTCAGGTATGCCTTTAGTTTCTTCCTGGGCCTTTGGCTTCTGAAAAGGTCTTGATGGGCCATTAAGTGGGCTGTTGTCCTGCGGCCTCTCTGTCTGGGGTGTGTCTTCTACAGCACAGTTTGATATGTAGGTATATCAAAGATCTCCATAACTTTCCTCACACATATCACACATGAACACCAATATTATCATCTTATTCAGCATATCATAATCTTTCGGACAGTACCTGACATGGCGTGTCTTACATGAATCCTTAGGATTTTGACATATTAATGTCAAACAACGCAAATGCCCCCCCTCCCAATCCAGTCCTCATGACACCCCCAACACGAGACTGGTGTAGAAGGGAGTAATCAGAGCTCCCAAATACACCTCAAGGGCCGCCCCAATGGGGTTAGCATGACATCCCCTACTCTATGAAATCTGACTGTCCTTGACAGGTCTGTAAATACGACTACGTGGAGGTTCGCAGCGGGTTGGCTTCCGATTCCAAGCTCCATGGCAGATTCTGCGGCTTGGAGAAGCCGGAGGTGATCACGTCCTATAACAACAACCTGAGACTGGAGTTTAAATCGGACAACGCGGTATCCAAAAAGGGATTCAAAGTCCACTTCTTTTCTGGTAGGTGGCTGTTTTCCTTAGGAAGGAAAGCTCTCGGCTGTGGTTGCCCTGGGTGTGCAGGAGCACCACGTGCTTCGTGTGAGTGTACATTGCTATGCTGCTATTTCTGGCAGGTGATGGCATCAGAGGTTACTAACAGGCTGCCTTATGCAGTATGAACGTTGTCACCGCTGTGTACCACCTCCCCCTCTTCTCTTGTCTCACAACATTGGAAAGGGGCGGTGAATTTTGCATGATCCCTCTTCATGGCACAGTGGCTGTGGTGAAGTACTCTAGCAATGCAGGAATTGCTGTATTGGGTCACAGATCCTTAGATTTTAAGGCCAGATCTGCTTAATGCAGGCCAGAGAACCCCTCCCAATAATTTCTGCATCAAGCCCAGATCTTCTGTTCTGAACCAGAGCATGCCTTTTAGAAAGACATCCAGTCCAGAAGGCTCATTAGAGCTGCAGATGGATGACCTAGTGTCCTGTCTCGGGAGCTAGCCAGCATCACACACTTTCAGAGCACAGCAGACAGGGCTTGGAGTAACCTGCCCCCAGAGGAGCCGTCGTGCTGGCCCCCGGTAGTTAGAGGTTGACTTTTGTCCAAAAGCAGGAGGGTTTAGATCCTTTCCAAAACTACTCATATTTTCAATCCCTACATTGTCACTCTGGATGCTCTCTTATAAACATCCAGTCCTCTGCTGAATCATGCTGAGCTCTTGGCCTCAATGACACCTTGTGGCACAGAGTTCCAGAGGTTAATTATGCTGTCATAATTCAGGGCAAGTGCACCTGTATTCTCTCGCCATGCTCTACTAAGGCACCCATTCTAGGGTGTTGGCTCTTCAGCCATCACCTCTCTTGGGCAAAGACCTGCATGTATCTCCCACCTGACTGTGGCTTTTCCAGGCTGCATAGTTTCCTGCCTACACTGTGATATTCCCAGAAGCCAGACTGCCTAAACAGGCCAGCTTCTGCACTTTGCTTATTTGTCAAAGGTATGAAAGAAAAAATATTAAAAACAATAAAAGAACCTACATGCATGCTAGAAAGCTTCCCAGAGGTCAACCCCCAGGTCCAACCTCGGGCTCTCGTAGGTGTCACTCCTTCAAACCCCGGAGCTGCTTTTACCTGTGGTTACAATTTCATCGTTGTCTCAGAACTAGTCTACACTTAAAACTTACAGTGGCACAGCTGTATTGGTACAGGTGTGCCGCTGTAAGAGCGCTTGTGTATCTGCATTATGTTGATGGGAGAGAGCTCTCCTGCCGACATAATAAAACCACCTAAACGAGTGGCAGTAGCAAGGCTGGCGGGAGAGTTTCTCCCACTGACATGGCGCTGTCCACACAAGCATGGATGCCGGCAAAAATTCTGGGGGTTGTCTTTTCCCATCCCTGAACGACAAAGGTTTTGCCGGCATAAATGCTAGTGTAGACAAGATCTCTGCTTCAGATCGATAACAACCATGAATAGCTCCGTCTATCCCCGTTCTCCCACCCCACTCTCCCATCTGTCACCCTCCCCCCTGGAGACCTTACATACACTCCCACCCATAATAATACACACACCCATCATTTAGTACAAAGGACCACAAAGTCACATAACCTTAATTCAGTAAGGTCTCCCAAGGCTATGGTGGGAAATTGCCTGATCTGTCACACATGCACTAGTTTCCTTTCATCGATTTTAAATATTACCTTTCAATTTCATCACACATCCCGATGTGCTTGTGTTATGGGAAAGGTCTAATAGATGTGGCTGATCTATCTTCTCTATTTATACCTCATTCTTTGCTTGCTTCTAATGTCTCCTGTGCATAGACCCCTACTGCTGACCTGGCAGCTATGTAAGAGGCAGCCATCTGCCCATCTTCTCTGCTGTCCTGGCTCTTGCAAGCCCTGGGAGCATATGTGAAGGCATTTGCTGGCCTCTTCACCTAAACTGTCACTATCTGCTCCTGCTGGGGCACATTGCAGCCGGGGGGCGGGGAAGTTCACCCAGCAGCAGCTTTCTCTACCTGCTTGCATCCTCTCTTTCTCTGCACCAGCCACAGACCCTGCCGCAAACAGCTCTGTCCACCTAGACATCTGATGAGTGGAAAAATGGGGGAGCTGCTGGCTGTGAGCAGAGGGAAGCTGCTTAAGGGAGCATGCAGCCCAGAGCCGAGTGTCAGAGAGCATGAAGCAGGGTTGCCAGTATAAAGACGGGCCAGTAGATTTTTGCCAGGACTGGTAAATTTGCCTGTCAGTTTTCCTGAGTGCTATACTCATCTATACTCATTTTCGTTACTCCTCTTGGGTTTAGTTATAATTCAGG
>ML675609.1:4700669-4786211 GCA_007922155.1 Mesoclemmys tuberculata
TCTCTCAGCATGGAATTAAGTGCCATTCCTTTAACTCCTTCCCCCTCAAGATAAAGATGAATGCTCCAAAGACAACGGCGGATGCCAGCACGAATGTATCAACACGTTTGGGAGCTATGGATGCCAGTGCAGGAACGGGTTCATGCTGCATGAAAATGGCCATGATTGCAAAGAAGGTGAGCGCCGCTAACTACAGCTAGGGAAGCCTAGATTTATTTTGAAAACTGCTGTTCGGTTTTCTCTAAACAATGTAAATAATGCAGCAAACAAAGGAAAATTCCCAGGTATGGACAGGTGAATGAAAGCCTCTTTACAGCACATAATGCAGACACACCAATGACAAGCTCTCAGCCTAAGTTATTAAAGGAGCCAAAGGAAGATTAGTGTCAACTCCCGCTGAGTTTCAGTACAAATTTAGGCACTTGAGGGACATCTCCAGAGCCTGTGGCATTGGGCCTCCTAGCCCAGGTCAACAGAGCTGGGGTTGCGGGGCACACGCCAGCGCTGTAAAAACAACTGTGTGGAAGCATGTTGACATTGTGGTTCGAGCTGGAGTTGTGGTTTGGGCTAAGGAGCCCAAGCTACAACGTCAACTCAGCTGCTTTTGGGGTGGTAGTGTGAGCCCCGGGAGGCTTGCTGCCCTGGGCTTTGCAGACACACCCCTGAGTCTCCTTTGAAGCTCTTGGCCTTAAGGCTCTTGTGAAAGCAAATACAGATGAGAGTGAGACCATTAGGGAGAGGCAGATAAGGAATTAAGCCACTGAGTTCCATTGAAGCCTATGGATGCGTACGTATCTGCCAGCAGTTAAGTAGGCCCCAGGGGAGTAGCTATTTCCTGTGTCCGTATGACACTAATTAACCGTTCTTGCAGAAGTTGGTTGCAGAGGGGTAATTTTTGCCTTTGATGCTATTGTGGAGTTTAGCAGGAGTCACCTCTGATGAGCATCTCATCCGCTAACTCTCCAATCCTTAGTATTGTCTGGCAAAAGCAACTGATCCAGTTTCCCTATTGTGTCCAAGCGAAAGGGTCAGCAGTGAATGCTGATGTGTCTTATTGAGGTTGGCGTGCCGACCGGGCTTGGCCCGGTAACTCACACAGCAGGAATAAACCAGAGCAAATCTTGGGCTGGGAAAAGACTGAGATGCACAGACTGGGGTCCTCTGTTTAGCCACACAACAGCACAGCACAGACAGGGCAGTACAAGCTGCCTTGCAATCAGGGCACGCAGCTGTTTGATGTGTCTGCTGAGGTTGGCAGCAGAGTGTGGCTGTGAGTTTTGTGGACAGAGGTCAGCATCAGTGGATGGAGACCACTCGCTCCATTCACACAGGCCCCCAAGCAGCCATCGGATGGAAAGGAGAATCCGTTTGTGCCTGTGAAATCCAGCTCCAGCAAATACAAGGCAATCACTGACTGACACAGCCCCAGGCACTGGAAATGTAAGAGACCTACTGGGCCAAACTTTTCGATCACTGCTTCCGCTTGTGACTGGGCACAGACGCTTGTGATGTGAGCCCTCCCAGCAGCTGCATCTACCGCCCGCCTCCCTGCCCAAAGCCTTCTTGTGTTCCAGCAATAATAGGGATGCAGGCACCTGTGGGAGTGAGGGGGCGGTGGGAAAAGAGCCTGGTCCAGGGGAGATCAGGTTCTGGGGGGAAATTTCAGTATGAGACAAGGAAGCACTCACCCCACCCGCACACCGCAGGACATAGAAACGGGACTAGCTCACTGGGTTCTCTCTCTCGCTCTCTCTCTCTCAAGCTGGCTGTGAGCACAAACTGAGCAGTGCAGAAGGAACGCTGGCAAGTCCAAACTGGCCTGATAAGTACCCCAGCCGGAAGGAATGCACCTGGAACGTTTCCGCGACTCCTGGCCACCGCGTGAAAATTGTGAGTAGCCCCGGGGGAGGCGAAGGGGGATTACATCTGCTTTTCTTTTCAAAACCACAGTCATTTCTGCCAGCCCAACCACTCTGTGCTGTGTGTGAGTGACGGTCAGATCATACCCCAGGCCAGGGCAGGCTGATCGGTGGATCGTCTCAGATGAAGCTGGTCAGACCGTGGCCCCCTTGTGCTCAGATGGCACAGGAGACGGAAGTGGCAGTGACCTTTTGGGTGCTTGTGCTCAGTGCTGGGGGGCAGGCACCCCACTCCCTTTTAGTACAGGAAGAACAAGCGCACACTTTACCCTCTCCGTCCTCCCATCGATCCTTTGTAACCAGGTGCTTACGGCTACATCTCCACTGGGGAAGAGAAACCCAAACCTGTGGTAGCGAGGCTGAGCCCGGGTTAGCTGACTGAGGCTTGCGCTGTGGGGTGAAAATGAGCAGCGCAGACATTCCCACTTGGGCTGGAGCTCTGACACCCACCCTAAGCTGGGTCCCACAGCCCAGGCTCCGGCATGTGCCCAAGTCAGTTGAACCGGAGCTCTGAGATTCACTGCTATGGCGTTTTGTTTTTGCAGTGTAGATGGAACCATCCCATCCCCCCTCACTGTGGAATCTGAGCACCTCCCATCACAGTTGGGACTTGATTCTCACAGCACCCTTGTGTGCAGATTGTCACTCGGTTTTACAGATGAGGTTGTGAGATTAAATGACATGCCCAAGTCTACACAGAAGTTAGTCGCAGAACCAGGATTTGAACTCAGGTCTCCCCAAATGCTAGCTTAGCAACTGGACCAACTCTCCTCCCACAAAGGAGTCTTCAGTTACTGGGGTTCTCTTTCTCCTCCCCACCTTTTGCAGCAACTTGTCCCATCCTTAACCTTTCCACATGTCACCTGTACAGTGGCTGAGCATGCTTTAAAGTTACTAGCACAGCAAACCAAGGACATTCCTGGTGGATGTGACAGGAAACTGCAGCTAAAGAGACAGTAGCTGGTTGCTTGAAGGTAGATGCCTTTATTTTTCTGGCCGTGCCTGATTTAAAAAAACAAATCCAGTACTTCCCTAGCGCGTTGCTATTCCAAAGCACTGTGCAACCATTAATCAGCCCCCTACTTGGGAATGGTGAAATGCAGACAAGAGCACACAGCGCGGATGTTAACCCAAATATTCCTGGCTCCTCATATCCGCTCATCCCTTTGGACTCTGTGTCCTGTCTGCAGTTAGCTGGCGCAGGCAGAGTAGTACTAGGGTTATTGCCTTGAGCATACCTGTTCTAGGTCTGTAGTAAAAGGAGAGACAGGACCGAAGAGGCAGAGGGGTAGCACTGAAGCCTTTATTTAGCTGTAATGGCAGCCTTGTCCAGCTCTGACCTCTGGCCTGACTGCCTAGTCCAACTCCTGCTCTGCCCAGAAGGTCCGAGCACCCGCTGACCACCTGTGTGTCACGGGCTGTAGCATTTCACCCCGTTACCTGTTATTGACTCCAATAGCTTGTGTCCGGATAAAGCATCTCTCCCGGACAGTCATTCTGTCTTGATTTGAAGACAAAGAGAATCTACTTCGGTAGTTTGTTCCAATGGTGAATCATCCTCACTTTAAAAAAAATAATTGGGCCTTAATTCAAAGTTGAATTTGTCTGGCTTTAACTTACAGCCATTGGTTATTGCTCTGCCTTTCTCTGCTAGATTAAAGCGCCCTTTAGTACCCAGCATTTTCTCCTCAAGAAGGTACCTGAGACACACCATAATCAAGTCACCTTTCAATCTTCTTTTTGATAAACTGAACAGATTGAGCAGTTTGAGTCTGTCGCGATGTGAGGCCTTTTTCTCCGGTGTTGAAATTGTTTTTTGATTTTTGGCATCTTCTCCAATTTTTCAACATCCTTTTTAAAGTGCGGATACCAGAACTGGACACAGTATTCCAGTATTGGTCTCACCAGTGCCACAGAGAGAGGTAAAATCACATCCCTAATCTTATTCACTATTTTTCTGTTTATATATCCAAGGATCACATTAGCCCTTTCTGCTGTAGCATCGCATGGAGAGCTCACATGAGTTGCTTGTCTACTGTATCTTGTAAACCCTTTTCAGAGTCACTGTTGTCCAGGATACAGTCCCCCGTTCTGTAGGTGTGGCCTGTGTTCCTTGTTCCTAGATGTATAACTTGGCATTTGGCTATATAAAAACACATTGTATTTGAAAGGGCCCCGCTTCCCACGCGATCCAAATCGCCCTCTCCTCCTCATTGTTTAGCACTTCACCAATCTGTGTCTCATCTGCATCCCATTAGAAACACCCTCATTAGGTGGTGATTCCTCACTGACCTCTACTTTTAGAGATCTGTTAATTATTCTCTTTTAAACCCATTAAGTCCTTAATCCCATTCTGAATAATGGCAAAATGTGTTGTGACCCTCAGATGGAAGATGCTGCAGAAGGATAAAAAATACTATAGTGAGAGACGTATTCCACATGTAAACATTTTGAATCAATCTAGCGTTGGGGTGTTTCATGGTTTTCTATATCACCATGGCTGACCCGAATGAGAGGCAGATCCGGGGGTACCTCACAACTTACTTTCAGCCTTCCTGTGCTCATGCATTCTGACACAGTCTTTAATTACAGGATCACTTCCTGTTTTCCTTGCAGGACCCCGTCTCATTCAGTGCACAGGCAGGACCTGCTCTGGGGATGAATCAGGGTTGTGTAGTAAAGGAGACTGTTGTTCGTAGGCCTTGCCTTTTTTGTTGCAAAAGTTGGAAGGTGTTTAGTGGACGAGGCAGGGAAGAGAAGAGGAAGTTGCATGTCCCCCTGGAGAGCTGCGTTCTATCCCTGCCTCTACCATGGAGTTCCTGAGTGATCCTGGGCAACTCACTTCACCTACCGTTCTCACAGGTGGCCACTAATTATTTGTTCATCTTCTGATGTTCAGCCTGAGGCGAGAATGAGTGCTGCCATCCGCAGCTGCTGTCAGGAGCTCTGTTTGGAACTGGGAAATAAAGCTGTAGCTATCTCAAATTGGACACGCCAAATTTGTGGACGCATCTGACAGTGTTGGCCTTGATCTCAACCTCATGTCCCCGGCAGTAAAACGGGGATAATGCCACCAGCTAATTCCAAAGGCTTGTTGCAAAGGTACATGCGGCAGTGTTTGTGAGCACCATAGAAACACCCGTGAAAAAATTAATATTTTTGTCTTCGGTGCAGGATTTGGATGGTGAGTAGAAGGGCTAGGGCCACACATTGAATGAGGGGGCTGAAAAGAAATATTGAATAAGTACCTATGCACTGAATGAGGCAGGGATCATGTGGAGGGGAAATAGTGCGTGATTTTGTAATTAAAGACTGTATCATGACACATATGCACAGGGGGACAGAGTTAAGATTGTACAGGCAGAGGGCTGTCAGTTTCTTTCACATCAAATGGAGAGGACTAATTCTTACTGCTTATGTTTGTGTTACAGACATTCAATGAGTTTGAGATTGAGCAGCACCGGGAGTGCGCCTATGACCACTTAGAAATGTACGATGGGCCCAACAGCAAGTCGCCCATCCTTGGCCGCTTCTGTGGCAGCAAGAAACCGGATCCGGTGGTGGCGTCTACAAACAAGATGTTCCTCAGGTTTTACTCGGATGCCTCTGTGCAAAGAAAAGGCTTCCAGGCAAAGCATAGCACAGGTAAGCTAGGTTTTCTGCTGATACCCCAATGATACTGACAAGTCTTACTGTGTATATTGCCAGGGCAAGAGAGATTCCCAAAATCAGACAGCATCCATTCACATAAGCCTCGCCAGGTCACAATAAAGCCGTTCCCAAAGTAATGAGTGTTAACCAGCAAATATAGACTACACCAGCACCACGTCGCTGGAGCATTCATTGCACGGTACCGGTCACGTCAACCATGACCTGCCTGGACAGGACTCACTCGTTCTAACCTCGTTAGCCTCCTAGGTATCGTCTACATGGGGAGACTGATCAGCATAGCTATGCTGGCATCCCTGCAGCCAGTAACAATCTACACATGGACTCCTTTATCCTGGAATAAAGTACCTTTTTTTTCTGATTTAGCTTATACCACTTTCAAAGCAACAGAAACGAAACCAGGAGAAAGCACTCGTATTTCAGAGTGAGCATCCACGTGGGGCGTGTTGTCAGCATAGTATATAATGATACCCAGACAGCTCTGGTGATAATTTTCCCCATGTAGACAAGTCTCTAGGTTGTAAGGCCAGAAGGACCCATGATGATGGTCTAGTCTGACCTGCACAGACCATAGATCTTCATCTACTCATCGCTCTGTTGAACCAAATGTGATTGATCTAGATCTTGTCTTGATTTAGAGGCTCCAAGTGACAGGAGAATTTACCATGTCCCTTGGCAATCTGTTTCCCCTCGCTATGAAATGTGCCCCTTTAACAGGTGCTCCCCTGCCCTCCCCGCTGGGCAACGCAGGGAGGAGATGTCTATTCTTTGCTGAGCAGTGGGGCTATGGAAGAAGACCGTACAATATGCTGTCTCTTTGCTTCAGAATGCGGTGGGCGCTTGAAGGCTGAAGTACAAACGAAAGAGCTGTACTCCCATGCCCAGTTTGGGGATGACAATTACCCGGGGCAGTCCAGCTGCGACTGGGTTATTGTGGCGGAAGATGGCTATGGAGTCGAATTAATATTTCAGACGTTTGAAGTAGAGGAGGAGGCTGACTGTGGCTATGACCACATGGAGATCTACGACGGTTACGACAGCACGGCCCCCCGACTGGGACGCTTCTGTGGCTCCGGGGTAAGCCATGGAAAGAGTAATTCCTTAGACGTAGCTGTATCCAGGGGAAGGGACGCATCATGGGCGCGACCCAGCTTCTTTCTAGTCAGCTGGACAACAGAGAGAGTAATTCCTTAGACGTAGCTGTATCCAAGGGAAGGGATGCGTTGTGGGCATAACCCAGCTTCTTTTTAGTCAGCTGGACAATGCCACCATCCACCAGCACAGGCAGCCGTTGCTTAATATATGCACCACGCTGGAAGGGTGATGCTCAATACTGAATCCCTCTGGTTAGCCACAGGCTGATGGGCAGCAACGGTGCAGGCTGTCCAGCCAGCATCCCTGAGTCCTGACCTGGAGCGAGAGTGCCATCCTGGGGTGAGGAGCTCAGCCTCCAGGGGTCCATTTAATCTTTGGCCTCTTTGTACCAGAATCAAATGCCCAAGTGTGTTGAGGCCCCACCCTGTCTCACGGTGAAAAGAGGGGAGGAGGATGGAATCTGCTTGCATAAGTGACCCACGCCCAGGATGGGGCTCTGTCCCCCTCAAGGGTGGCTGGACAACGTCTGGAGATAGAAGAGCCAGCTCCCGGTAGAAGAGGCTGGTGGGTTTTGATCCAGAGGTCCTAGATTCAGTTCTCCCTACTATTGATTCATCCACCGGCTCAGCGCACTGAACTTACTTGAAGTCTCGTCCGTCTGGAATGGACTCATGATGGACTTGTAGGGATTGCTGATGTTTTTATCCCATGCCATCCCAGCAGCTCTGCTGGGCCTCATTTAAAATAGCTTCATTAAAGTACAGTTGGTCAAATCCACCCAAGCGTGCATTTTAAATGAGGCCCAGCACAAGTGCTGGCCTAGCGTGGCTGAAAAGCATTAACTAGCAATCCATGCATACATCCTGACAATGATGGTTGGCACCTGGGGAGAAGAGAGGCATGTGGACAGGTGGGCAAAGAGGCAACTTTTACCTGACAGTTACTGGTCGGGAAGCTGAAGGCTGGAGGAAGGGGAGCTGTAAAACTGCACATAAATGACAAATAAAGGCTTTTCTCCATGCGGCCGTGCACATTGAGCAGCTACACTGATGTTAATAGGGTTGCATGGGTCAAAAGCAGCGAATTCAGCTCTAAAATGTCTACCAGTAGCCTCGGTGGAATGCTTGAATTCAGTCTACAGTTCCCAGGGCACCCGTGTCACAGTGCCCACTTACTAACAGTAATGCCAAGGGCTGTGTAGGTCGTGGTGGCTGAAATATCACCTGCCTTGGGAGATCCTCTCTCTAGGGAGGAGCTGAGTCTCACGGGCAGCACCAGCGCTAGTGTAATCCACGCCTACATGCCCCATGTTGGGTCACCATTTGTACCTCCATGTCCCAGGGAAGGTGTTGGCAGGAGGGAACCAAATCTGGCACCGCTTGATCTAAGAGCAGTAGCCTCTGCTGCCTGAGCTGAAAGATCCTGCTTTGTTAGCCCTGGCTGTTGCTGGCTCACCAACCTCTGTGGCCCGGCAGCCTCTAGAGGGGATAGAGTCCACACTGAATGGGCGTGAGTTGCCCAACCCTTCCTACACCACTCGGCCAATGCTGTGGATCAGTTCAGGTCATCAGCCTCCCAAGCAATGACATCTGGCACCAGCACTTCCTTCTAGCAAAGAAGATGCCTCCTTGCCTTGTATAAAGTGTCTGAGAAATGTGAGTGGGGCAGAAAGCAATGAAGCATTCAGTATTTGGGTCCAACACTTGCCCATCAGATCTTCTGCATAAGTACCAAGGGCAGGCACCTGCCTGCTTTGACCTCAAACCCTCTGATCATGGTAAGAACAGTTCCCTATCAGGTAGACTGACCATCGTGTGCTGTTTTGTTTCCCCTCCTGTAGCCGCTGGAAGAAATCTATTCTGCGGGGGATTCCATCATGATTCGATTCCATACGGACGACACCATCAATAAGAAAGGCTTTCATGCCCAATACACGAGTACCAAATTTCAGGATGCGCTGCACATGAGAAAGTAGCTTGAATGTTCCTCATAGATCTTCCCAGATGGAGGAGCGAGACATCTACCTGGAATGGTTTTTAAACTCCTGGGCGCCTGACCTAAAGCAGCATAAAAATACTATAACTAAAACTACATACAGTCCTACAGGTTTGCCTTTGAAATTACTAGCATGGCCCTCTCTCGCTAACATATCCAGGACCCAGTATTTTCTCCTGCTCATGATCATCCACTTTATATTCTTGTCCACCTGGCTACTGGGCTGAATGAAGAAAACGTTTGAACTGGATGAAGCCTCTTGGTCTGTTGCATCCTTCTGGTTGGGGTGGCTCCTACTAAGTATCATACACAATAGCTGTCATAATACATCGTACTGTGAAACAGATGACATGGATAGCCACCAAAGGGGATGGTCTTAAAGGGCCATTAAGTTGCCTATGCCCACCCCACCTGCTCAAATTGCTCTGTGCAATAAGTGAAGGACCACACAGCTGTGACTCCTGATCACCTGATTCGCTTTTATTTATTGTTTTGGTGATTCTGCCTGTGTGTAAAGGTGAAAGGGATCATGGTACGACTGCCAGGTCATTGGACCTTGTTCAACAGGAAGTCCACAGTGCCAGAGGTCAGGCACCCAGAAGGGTAGGTGTCAAAAGAGGAGCACTCTGCAGTGATGTTTAAGGACTAAGGCTATGATTAATAGCATTTGATATGGCGTCAGCTAGGATAAAAATTTGGAAGGGTATCAACCCACACCTTCCTTGCATCAGCCGTTCGCTAGCCGGAGTCAGGAAGAAATCTTCCCCCACGGGATTCCAGACTCGTTATTCGGGCCAGTCTAGCAATCCCTATGTTCTTATCCCTCCCACTATCTTTGCTTGCTAACCCCGTGGTTATGCAAAATTATTTCCTTCCCTCTCTCTCCTGCCAAATTACTGCTTCTTTATAATACCACCTCTGCCTTTGAGTTCTCTAGTTCTCTTTGCCCCACGGGCTCCCCTCGCTGACTCATCGTTCGTGATTGATTTGTCAGAATGTCCAGGCAGTTTCCTTGATTCTGGTGCAACACGCGGTAAGAGAATTCAAGGATTACTCAGCACCTGCCGGGCTGGTGACCCAGCTGATCCTAGGCAGAGAACTTGTAACACAACGCACACTCAACTCCACAGAACTCTGGCAATGCGTCCAGTGCGTGGACACTCGGAGCTAGTGGATGGACTGAGCCGGGGTTGGGAAGCAGGCGGTGAGCTGGCTGCTTGTTTCCACCTGCATTGCTGCGTGACATTGAGCAAGTCACTTAACCTTGCCGTGCCTCTGTTACTGTTGCTGCTTTAATTTTCGTTAAAGCACTTTGAGATCTAGGGCTGAAAAATGGAAGAGTAATTATGTACGTGGCAGCCACTGGGTAAAGCATCATGCTGGAGATTAGTAAAGCGTTTACTCTGAACGGCATTTCCTTAAGACACATGTGGGCATTACGAGCTAAAAGCTGTGGTATGTTAGCTTTAATGAAATATTTATAATCGACTGATTAATATGTTTACATAACCAATGTACTGTTAGGCTACAGGGAGACACCCTTTCATTGGGTGTTAACTGTAGTAAGCGCGCCTTGGTGTCAAATGTTAGGTGCAAAAGTGTTCTTGGGGACAGGTTTGTTTCCAAATGTGTTCTAAACAAAATGCCACCCCTACAAAAGGTCTTAAATGGCATACGTGTCCAAGTATTGTGAATGCAGAGGTGAAGCAATTGCATGAAAATATTTTCTTGCTGCAAACAAGAAAAGCAAAGTAATATATATATAGATAGATAGATATAGATAGATAGATATCTATCTATATATGCATGTAAAAGACCAATAGTCTAAGCCTTAATAAATGTAGTGTGAATGATACTGTCCCATTGATGATAGCTTTCCTACAGGCCATTAGAAACCATATGACTTTAGTGCTTGTTGTTTTAGGTCTGTTTTGTTTTTCTTCAAAGTTTATTTGTGGCTTTCTCCTGCAGGCTTAAAACAAGGCAAGCAATCTCTCACTGGATTATACTGGAGCCCGTTTAAAGCAAACTCTGATCTGAGGCTTGACCCTGACACCTCCATTCAAGCAAAAAGCCCATTGATTTGAATGGCAGCTTTGCGTGAATAAGGAGCTCAAGGCCAGGAATCTAATAAAACTCTGATCCTAGCAAAATGAAATCAGAGTCCTGAATTGCATTGCTGCAGTTCACGTTGTAGCATCTGTCTGGGGGGAATAAAATTACCATAGAAGCTTCCTTTGAAATTAAATATTTTCGCTCCACTTTTTTGCATCAATTTTGAGTTTTCTTGGACATTTGATTGTATATTCTGGTCCATTGCAATGGTCTGCAATGTGGTTTGACTGATTTGCTACATTTGTTAGCATTCAAATAGTTAGGTGTGTTGCATTATAGTTTATTAGCAACTGTTGTATTAGCAACTGTGGCTAACTCTGTGCTTTCACCAACTGTGTGTGCAAAAATTTCTCTTCCTTCTGTCTTGACTGGGTTTACAGTCAATAATTCTAAAGGCCTAAAAGGTTACTTTAAAAAAAAAAAAAAAAAGTCCGATTCTTTAAAATGTATCCGTATTTTGGTCTTTGTGTAGTTTTAAACTTCATGAAATAAAGTCAGTTTTTAAAAAGTCAGAGGGGAAGAATTATCTGAAATGTATTTGTGCTCAGAATGACCTCTCTAAATTAATGAAAGCATGTGGATTCACTTGCACATTGCTTGCATGTGCACATGGCGGTGTGGCACTTTCTGGCCTGGGCTAAGTCTCGAATACAACGATCGATCACTCCACTGCAATTATTTCATCTCAAGGGGTCACTCCTGTTGTGATTCACCTTCTTTGGTTTCCTACACAAAGCTTAATTTGCATTATAATTTATTTCTTAATTTTTAGAATGAATGAGGGCAGTTGAAAGGCTGGGTAGAAACTAGCCTATTTTCACCTGTGGGGCTTAAAGCAGACGAAGCTTCTTGGGGATGGGCTGGCTAGAGCAGCCTAGAGGGCATTAAACTAACAACAAAAGGGGAGGATAAAAAGAGGAAAGACCTGAGCATTCATTTAGCACAAAACCTATAATGTTCTCGGATCAGTTCCTCTTTATTTGTCAAGATGAGGGTCTAATATAGAATTCCTCCATGTTGAATACCACACTTCTTGAGTTGGGAAATTATCATCTATAATATTAAGAAATTCCAAGGATGTTTTAGTACCAGCAGCATAAACTGAAAAAAACTGAAGTCCCCATGTTGATCACTTTTTTTCTTACACATTATAGACAGAAGTGTAAGGAGCTGGACATCCTGTTCTCTAGTGTGATTTGATGGTCTGTAGCAGACACCAATTAATACACTATCCTTGTGCTTTCTCTGTTAGGGCATTCATCTATAAGCATTCAAGATGATTCTCTTCCGAGTTCATAGAAACATAGAATATTAGGGTTGGAAGGGACCTCAGGAGGTATCTAGTCCAACCCCCTGCTCAAAGCAGGAGTAATCTCAGCTAAATGATCCCAGCCAGTGTTTTGTCAAGCCACAGTTTAAAAACCTCTAAAGATGGAGATACCACCACCTCCCTAGGTAACCCATTCCAGTGCTTCACCACCCTCCTAGTGAAAAACTTTTTCCTAATAGCCAACCTAGACCTCCCCCACTGCAACTTGAGACCGTTGCTCCTTGTTCTGTCATCTCCCACCACTGAGAACAGCCTAGCTCCATCCTCCCTGGAACCCCCTTTCAGGTAGTTAGAGGCTGCTATCAAATCCCCCCTCATTCTTCTCTTCTGCAGACTAAACAGGCCTAGTTCCTTCAGCCTCTCCTCATAAGTCTTGTGCTCCAGCCCCCTCATCATTTTTGTTGACCTCCGCTGGACTCTCTTCAACTTGTCCACATCCTTTTTGTATTGAGGGGGCCAAAACTGGACATAATACTCCAAATGTGGCCTCACCAATGCCGAATACAGGAGAATAACGCTCTTACTAATGCAGCCCAACATGCTATTAGCCTTCCTGGCAACCAGGGCACACTGCTGACTTCTATCCAGCTTCTTATCCACTGTAACCCCCAGATCCTTTTCTGCAGATCTGCTGCCTAGCTCGTCGGTCCCCAGTCTGTAGCTGTGCATGGGATTCTTTCATCCTAAGTGCAGGACTCTGCCCTTGTCCTTGTTGAACCTCATCAGATTTTTGGCCCAATCCTCCAATTTGTTTTGGTCCTTCTGTATCCTATCCCTACCTTCCAGGGTATCTACCACTCCCCCTAGCTTAGTGTCATCTGCAAATTTGCTGAGGGTGCAATCTACCCCATTCTCCAGATCATTAATGAAGATGTTGAACAAAACTTGCCCTAGGACTGACCCCTGGGGCACTTCACTTGTGACCGGCTGCCAGCTAGACATGGAGCATTGATCACTACTTGTTGAGCCCTATGATCTAGCCAGTTCTCTATCCATTTTATAGTCCATTCATCCAACCCATACTTTTTTAACTTGCTGATAAGAATACTGTGGGAGACCGTATCAAAAGCTTTGCTAAAGTCAAGATATATCATGTCCACCGCTTTCCGCATATCCACAGAGCCAGTCACCTCTTCATAGAAAGCAATCAGGTTGGTAAGGCATGACTTGCCCTTGGTGAATCCATGTTGACTGTTCCTGATCACCTTCCTCTCTTCTGAGTGCCTTAAAATGGATTCCTTGAGGACCTGCACCATGATTTTTCCAGAGATTGAGGTGAGGCTGACCGGTCTGTAGTTCCCTGGATCCTCTTTCTTCCCTTTCTTGAAGATGGGCACTATATTTGCCTTTTTCCAGTCTTCAGGGACCTCCCCCAATTGCCACGAGCTTTTGAAGATGATAACCAGTGGCTCTGAAATCACATCAGCTAACTCCCTCAGCACCCTCAGGTGCATTGTGTCTGGCCCCATGGACTTGTGTATGTCCAATCTTTCTAAATAGTCTTGGACCTGTTCCTTCAGTACTGCGGGATGTTCACCTCCTCCCCATTCTGTGCCACCCAGTGCAGTAGTCTGGGAGCTGACCTTGTCCGTGAAGACAGAGGCAAAAAAGGCATTGGAGTACCTCAGATTTCTCCACATCCTCTGTCACTAGGTTGCCTCTCCCATTCTGTAAGGGGCCCACACTTTCCCTAATCTTCCTCTTGTTGCTAACATACCTGTAGAAACCCTTCTTGTTCCCCTTCACATCCCTTGCTAGCTGCAATGCCAATTGCGCTTTGGCCTTCCTGATTTCATTTCTGCATGTTCAAGCAGTATTTTTATAATCCTCCCTAGTTATCTGACCAAACTTCCACTTCTTGTAAGCTTCTTTTTTGTGTTTAAGCTTGTCAATGACTTCTTTGTTAAGCCAAGCTGGTCGCCTACCATATTTGCTATTCTTTCTGCACATCGGGATGGTTTGTTCCTGTGCCCTCAATAAGGTTTCTTTAAAATACAGCCAGCTCTCTTGGAGTTGTCAGTGACACGGAAAAAGTAATGCCATTTTTGACATAGAGTGCCACTCCCCTTCCCTCTTTGCCCTCTTAGTCCTTCCTAAATAGGTTATAACCGGTGATTTTAGCATTCCAGTTATGCAAATAATTCCACCGGGTTTAGTAAAACCAGCTATATTGAATTTATGCTCATACATGAATAATTCCAGTTCCATTTGCTTGTTACTCAGGCTCCTAGCACTGGTATATAAGCAATTCAAGAGTTTCTTCTCATCATGTCCTTTGGTTCCTTGATAAATTTTGTTCTCAACATTATAGATTTTGTGCTAAATGAATGCAGGTCTTTCCTCTTTTTATCCTCCCCTTTTGTTGTTTGTTTAACGCCCTCTAGACTGCTCTAGTCAGCCCACCCCCGAGAAGATCGGTCTCCCTTCTGCTCTGGTGGAGGCCAAACAAACTATGCAGCCCCTTCTCCACATAGAAGCTGGACTAATGTTCCACAAAATCCAAACCCTCCACCCTACATCACTTACCTAGCCAGCAGTTCTCTTCCAGAATCTTCAGCCTTCCGTCTTCATTTGCTCATAAAACAGGTAGGATCTCGAAGGAAATTGCTTAGACGTTCTTCTTCTTTAGCACGCTTCTGAATTCCCTGAAGTCCTCTACTACCTACAGCATGTAGAAAGTAAGTTGGAAATTAAGGGGGAATGTGAAGAGAAAATAGCCAAAGCTTTAAAGAAAATAATATCAAAATCAAACAAACACATGCATAACTGTTGGCAGGATCAGAGCTTGCAAGCTGAGCTTGCAGGGTTGTGACATTACCCAGAGTACAATCTGGACTGATGAACAGCTTTGTCCCCTCAGTTCTCCAACCCGGGGTGCCTTTTACACTGTTTTGCTATGAAACAACCACTCCTGCTCTGCCTCAAGCATGCAGATTACAGTATGGGTGTTATGGCCAGCTACACTGTGTTACTGCCCTGTATTACACTACAGAGCAACGTTAGCAAATTCCCTGTGTGTGTGTGTGTGTGTGTCTCTCTCTCTCTCTCACACTCACACACACACAGAGAGGGGCCATCATTTTATTCATAGAAAATGATACGCACAAATTCAGTTGTCTCAAATGGAATTTTCCAAACACTTCAATCCAAGCACACAGGTTTAGATAAAATCTCTCTTTCTGCAGTTAATAAACTTGTTTTAAGTGATTACAAGTAATGAGGCATAAAAGTCAGAATTGTTTACAAGAAAATAAAAGTAAGTGTAACTGCTTCTCACTGCTGTGTGTAGCTACCCATTCCCTGCATGCCGCTGCCAACGTGTGCTGCGCAGAAGTGGAGTCAGGGTGGGGAACTTGCCTCCTGCTAGACCCCCTTTGCAAGTGCTAAATGCCACTAGCCTTGCGGAATCCACACGCTCTCCAGGCCCCATTCTCCCACTCAAGAAGAAAAGTCAATGGGAGTTGCTCTCTCATGTCTAGGGCCCCCTTTGTCACAGGAGTAACTGAAAGGAGAAACTGTCTATGCCCTCGACTTCCACCACCGCTGCCTTTGGTCCCAGCACAAGCGCTACCTGGACCTGCGTCCACGCTTCTTCTGTCAATCATTGGAAACTGTGTTTAGTTTCCAGAGAGGTGTGAACTTAGGAGCAACCCTACAATAATAACGAGTAAGACCATGCTGAAGGTAAGGCTTCACTGGTCCCTGGTTCCTAAGATTGCCCTTGGGTAAAGAGTTGCCTTAAGCTTTAGATCACATGTTCTTGCTAGCGGTCAATGTCAGCAGATGGTGGGATCAGTCGGCATGAGCAGACAGTGGGAGCCAGGCGTGGTCAGCGCCTGCAGATGCCAGGATTGGTTAGCATCTGTAGACAGCGGGGGGCAGCAGATGGTGGGATCCAGGAGCGGTTGGTGCTGGCAGACAGTGAGAGCCAGCAGTGGGAACTCAATGAGGCCCAGAGGTGGCAGGAGGCAGCAGCAGAGGAGGCCTGGTCAAGCCTGCGTCCTGCAGAGGGGGATTGGCTGAGCCCCAACCGAGAGGTGAACGTTGCCACTACGACAGTCAGTACAGGGGAAAGCCAAAAGGGAGAGGTGAAGGACACGCCCCATATTCTGAGGTGGGTTTGGCTCATTGAATTCATGAATTCTGTGTGCACTGTTTCCCAAAGCAGTGCTCTGTTACCTCTCTTCTGTTATTAAAAGGGTTACTTTCTACACTCAGACTCTGTGCTTGCGAGAGGGGAAGCATTGCCCTATGGGGCACCCAGGATATAGGGTGTGATTTCCCAGGTGGCTGGGTGGGGGCTCGAGCCACTTTGGTGTTGTATCATTGACAGGGACCCCTAGATATAGAACCTGGCCCTTGCTGCTGCCAGCTGTGTCTGGCAGAAGGGTTACATATAAAAGCACAGGGGCAGCGGGTGGAGCAAGTGTTGTTTTATTTTATTTTTTTAAAGGCAGAATGCAAAAAGGGACTGGTGCTAACAAATTAATATAGAGGAGGAGCACTACAGACACTAGCAAGATTCCCACAATGTCCCAGAGATCCAACTTTTCAGGAGCCCCGCACTGGCATTCTGTTTAAGGAACTACTATGATCAGCTACTTTTGGAATACAGCCAGATTTTCTCAGTATCATACTTGTCTCTGACTTAGATAAATGCCATCGATTGTTCCCTTTGTGGACCTGCACCTTTGCTCTGTAGCAGAGCAATAAACCCCACACAAGAGGAGCGCTAACTGCAGACACCAGCAGGCAGCGTGAATGTGAGCAGGGATTTCCCAGGGAACAGTCTGAAATGGTGAGTGAGAATGGTTCTGTTTCTATTGCAGATTTGTGGGGAAGGGGGGAGGGGGTTTCCAATGAAGGCTGATCGGACAGGAGCAGAAAATGAAAGAGACAGGAATGCCCTGTTGTTGGTGCAGAGAGTCCTCACCAGTGTTTGCCCCTTGATACCTGACTGCCCGTTTAATTCTCTCACACAATAAAAAGAGAGTTTTCCCAACCTGTACAGACTGTTTATGATGGTTCAAAGATCTGGTAAAGCATCTGCACTGCCAGTCAGCTTTCACGGTGGTCATTTTAGCTCTTTAAGGGAACGACAGAGAACTTTCGTCCCGCACAAGCTACAGCTGAGCAGATGGACCAGGATCGCTGAACTTTTCCTCCTTTTTATATCTTCTTCTTCCTTAAGTTGTTGGGTGTTTGCATCTGAGTGTTTCGAGCTCCTCTCCAGAGTTTAATGCCTGCACCATATATCCCTATATGAGGACTTCAGTGGAGTTATAGCAGGGCTGAATATTGGGCCCCTGGAGTTGTACAATTCCATCTGCCCCGAGAGGAATTCCCATCCTGTAGGGTGAATGCCACTGAATCATACGGGATTCCTATTTACAAATGGAAGGGAGAGGAGGAAAACGAACCTTCTTCCTGCATGACTCTTAGCGCTAAGAGTGATCAAATAGCAGGAAAAAAATAACGTTAACACATCATTTGGAGAATTTCATTTAGATTCATGGAATAATATATTCACCAAATAGTATTTAGCCAGCTATAGAGCTGGGCTAGTACAGCAAGATGTGTCAAATGCCTGTGAAGCTGAACTTAATAGATTGGTGGATTTGATTTGACCAGCTCTGCTAGCAGCTTCTCCCTGGATTTTATTTTACTTTCTTTCAGTTCCTTCCCCTCCCCCCAAAAACAGAATCTCTCTATATATGCGGCACATCTCTAACTTATTCCACCCGCCTCACTCTGTTATTATTCGGGTAGCATCTAGAGGCTCCATCTGAGATTGGGGCTGGACACCATATAGATACTAAGCCTACAGGCTAAACAGATGATCTAGACAAAGGACGGGAGGAAGGGAATAACATCATTTTACTGCAGGGAAACTGAGGCACAGAGCAGTTAAGCGACTTGCCCATGGAGTCTGACGCAGAGCTAGGGACTGAATCACATCTCCTGAGTCTCAGCCTAATGCCTTAACCACCAGTTCATCTTGCCGCTACCTCATTCGCTCACCTGCGTGAGTTAGACATCACTTGCACGCCTCTTATTCTGATCCTGTACCTAACCTGTGCACCGAGTTCCCGGAGACGCTGGCAAAGCCCATAAAGTGTAGCCTGATTCATGGAGAAGAAGGAAGTGAAATAAATTAACTGAGCCTCAGAGAAGCGACAGGTACTAAAATCAGGAGCCACACGTACACTGGTCTGCTGGCCAGAGGGGAGAGGGTACACGTTTCTAACCCTGGCGGGGAGCGATTCGGTGCCTATGTTTTGCTAGCAGCTGCTTGGAGCCATGAGGGCTCCAGCACTCCCAACATTACCCTCCCTGGTGGAGCTGCACCAGGAGAAAAGGCTGATGCAGAGACAACCAGAGCTCCATGCTGGTACCTGAGCGCTCGGGGAAGGGACCGTCTGGCTGCCGAGACCAGTGGGGCCCTGATCTCTGACTGACATCCACAGGCACCATCACAAGGCAGATGCTGATGAGGGTGGTGATCACAGAAAGCCCTGGGAGTGGGTAAAGGCTTTCAGCTCCTAGGCTGGGTGGCTCATTGCACCCCTGGCTAAGCCCAGATGCCCTTCGGCTCGTTAGCCAGCAGCTGGACCCAGCATGCCAGGAAGGTAGCAGCTCCTTCGGGTACCTCTCCCTCCAGGTCTGGAAACAATTCAGACATTAAGGGGTGATGTGTTTTAATCTAGTGTATTGACAGAGAGACATTGGTTGCTAGTTTAGGGTTCAGGAGACCCAGTTCAACGCCTTGCTCCATCACAGGTTTCCTCAGTGACCTCTGGAAGTCACGTTGGCTCTCTGCCTCAGTTCCCTCATCTGTGCAGTGGCAATAATCGCTCTAACCCACCTCCCAGGGCGGCTGCTGTAAGGAGAAATGCATTAACCATGAAGTGCTCAGGTACTCTAGGGATGGCGGCGGGATAAGTAACTTAGCCCTGGTCCACACTACACTTCGTCGCTCGGGGTGGGGAGAATCCACTGTTCTCTGATGTGTGAGGAAGCCGTTTTATTGTAGGAACGCTATTATCTTTATTGCTTGAGCCCCGGCACCTCTTTCTTTACAAATTAAGCACTGCGCATTCTTATGGATTTTTCTCTAAATAATTAGGGCACATTTTTCGTCATCTCTGGCTGCAGCACTATTTGAGGATTATCCATCAGTATCAAATGGACATTTTCCACACAGTCCGCTTCCTTTGGTTGCAGGATAGAGAGGGGCCACTGGCCAGGGTCATCTGTCTTTCTTTGAGTCCATAATACTAAGCTACTTGGTACTGAATGTTTTTCCTTCCAGACTTCTACGAACTCCACATTGTCCCCTCCCAAGACAACGGTAAGTACACTGGGTATGGGGGAAATCAAGGTGCTCTATTAACTATCAGCTTATTTGAGAATGTTGAGAATAATGTTTCCTGGACTGATAAAAGCATGGAGGAGTTCTGGATAGGCTGGCAGAGCGCCGATCTAAATGACGATTTTATTGCTGCAGAAGTTACTTTGCAATATTAATTATGCACAAGGGGGCGTAGCAGCTCTCATGTGTGTCTTTTATTACCGAGAGGGAAATAAACAGATTTAGAACAACACAGGTTTGCTAAACCTTCAATCAATTTTAAATCTCCCAGTGCTTCTGCACTCAGAAAAACGGCTCTTAACATGGCATTGCGATCCATATTTATTCTCTCAGTGAGAAAGAAGCTGAGGAATAAGCTAAGGACTTGATCCATCGGAATGGGCATCAGCTGCAAGGGGTTAAACAAACCTCTGGAGTTAAATACACAGTCAGACTAACTATAATACAGAAAACATGCATTTCCTCCTCTTGGAATCCAACTCGTTTCCATGGCCTCTCTGTCCCCATCTCCCCCGCCCCCAGCCCCAGTTCTTTGGGTTTTTTTCAAAATCATGCAGAGAGCTGGCCTAACCGTACTTGCCATTATATGAAAAATGGCCTGGCACATGGCCTCTCTTTCTCCTAGGTTTAGAGGCTGCAGTTTTCCCTGCCAAGAAGCAGCCACAGTCAGCTGCTGATTACAATCCAGCTTTCAGCCACAGCTCCCCCAAAAGGGAATTGGCAGGTGGGAAGGGGCAATTTTCCCATTTCCTGAATTACAGAGAAATAGCTACAGCCACCAGAGATCTGCTACAGCTGCTTGTCCAACGCGTGACCCAGGAGGGGTTATCAGCTGTTTCCAATCGTTATCCACAGTGGAGTTTTGTTTTGCCATGTCTGAGCGTAGCAACTCATAACGACTTGCGTGTTGCAAAGACCAGAGAAACCAGAGGGTTTTGTTCTGCCCTTCTCAAGTTCTGGCAGTGTATTGGGGAAGCAAACACACTCAGCTGGACGTACTAGTGTTACACTGGAAAGCTAAGGCAGGAGATGTAGGATTAAGAGTCTCTGGGCAAGGACTCCTTTTACAGGGCCAGCCATTAGTAATATGATACCTGGTAGCAGCTGTGATCTGCTATGAGGACACTTGTCCTTTGCTGGGTCTGCTTACTGTGACCCATCCATGCCCAGGGTAGCCCACTGATAATGCCAGGGTCAGGGAAGGCTGTAAAAGGAGAGCAGATTCTCCCAGCGCTGGTGCGTGACACTGAAATCAGACTTCCCAACCAGCCACAAACAGTGCTTCTGATTCCCCCACACTGGTTATCAAGAAGCCACTGTGCAAATACACACAGCCCCCTTTACTGCATTTCAGTCTCTGGCTCCCCAAACTGCCACTAGGTCCAGTAAAGAGATCAGTCATTTAAACTCTGTGCTCTTTACTCAAAAGATTCCCTCTGATCCCAAAGGACCAGCCACAGTACCAGTTCACTATAAGTTTGGATCTTATCCAAAATACCATGCTGCCAGCCAATCCTTTAGTAACTAAAACTAAAGGTTTATTATAAAAGGAAAAACAAACAATAAGAGAAATGTTAGAGGATTAAAGCAATCGGATACATACAAATGATTTGAAAGTCCATATACATCAGGTTTCTAGAACAATTGTGGAGTTGCAGGCTTGTATAGTCCCTCTGGTATACATCCAGTACCTGGATGGGTCTAAGTCCTTCAGTTCAGTGTGTTGATCCAGAGGTGGGTAGGTGGTGTCTGCAGCTGGACAAAATGGTTTCTGTGGTTTGATCTTATATACCCTCTGCCTCTGGTCATGCAGCTTGTGGAAATTTACAGGAACCAAAATGGAGTCCAGAGTCGTCCTATGGGCCAATCCTGGTAACTCCTCAGGTATGCCCATGGTTCCTTTTGCTTCTGTAAAGGTCTTGATGGGCCATTAAGTGGGCTATTGTCCTGTGGCCCCTCTGTCTGGGGTGTGTTTTATACAGCATAGTTTGAAATACAGGGATATCAAAGATCTCCATAATTTCCCTCGCACATATCACACATGAACACAAATATCTTCTTACTCAGCACATTATAACCTTTCTAACAGTACTTGACATGGCATGTCTTACATGAATCGTTATGATTTTGACATTATTATGCCAAATAACACAAATGCCCCCCCCAATCCAGTCCGCATGACACTTACCAACAGGCGTATTGATTGTCCCTTCATGTTAGTTTTCCCTCCACTGGACCTATGCACACTTAGGGCCGCCATGGAGCTTGTCCTAGACACAGTTCTAGGCCCACATTTGGGAATGAGCCAATGTAAGAAATCTACCTCGTCTGTGCCTCACTGTAACGAGTACCCAGTTGGATTCTCATTTGTGAAATGCCATTTGGATCTTACGCACTTCCGCAAAGGGCGTCGCGCTGTCTATGTGAGCTTTGAATTTCAAACGCTCCTGATCCAATCAGTTAGTGGTATCTTTTGTGTTAGAAACAGCCTCTTTCAGTCTACATCAGTGGTTCTCAACCTTTCTAATGCCGTGACCCCGCAATACAGTTCCTCATATTGTGGTGACCCCAAACCAAAAAATAATTTTGGTGGCTACTTCAAAACTGTAATTTTGCTACAGTTATGATTCGGAATGTAAATACCTGACATGCATTATGTATTCTCATTGTATAATGATTACACACAAAGCACCTTACACTTACACAGTATTGTGTGTATGGTGTGTGTACTGTTTTTACTTTATTAACCTTTTTTACACCAGCAGGCTGTCTCGCAGGCTCTCTTGGCTCTCCGCCTCCTAGGCTTCTGTCCTCCGGCGCTTGCTGCGTCCGCCCACTGATGACGTCAGCAAGCGCCGGACACACGTAATGCGCTGCTATGGACTGTGGAGCGTTCCCCCTGCTTCCCCCGCCCCTTAGGCCCCGGACGGATGATGCAATCACGTCTGCGCATGCGCGCAGGCATTCAGTTTGGAACGCGCATCCATAACGGTGTGCGTTCCAGCTGAATAGCGCTGCTACAGATGGTAGCGCGACTTCTCAGTGGCTAAAGCCATCGGAAATATGTATTTTCCGATGGCTTTAGGCGACCCCTGTGTTTTGGTCGTTCGACCCCCGCCGGGGTCACGACCCACAGGTTGAGAACCGCTGGTCTACATGCAGGGCAGTAATTGTCCTACTGGACCGGGCCATTGTTTACTGCCATTGCCTGATGCTTCAGGACAAGATGAACCTCCTATCCTATGCAGCATGTTGGGGCTGAGTGAGTGGGAAAGACCTTCCTGTTCGTCCCCCTGCTCCGGATATTATTAACCTACTTGCTGCATATTCTCTGGAGTCTGGCTTGTTCTTTAAGACTCAATTATTTCATTGTCTGTATATTTCAGAGCGCTGTCTTGTTCTCCACTGCTGCCACCATTACGGTAAGTGTCACAGGTCCATGGAGGTAAAGGCGAGAAGAAACTGGTACCATCCTCTAGTCTGACCTCCTGCCTCACACAGGCCCAGTGGTTGCTGCATCCAGCCCCCGCCTTGGATCTGGCTGTCCACCTGCCATTTCATTCTGAGAAATCAGGGTTCAAAAAAAGAACTAGATAAGTTCATTGAGGATAGATCCATTGATGGCTATTAGCCAGGATGGGCAGGGATGCAAAGCAATGCTCTGAAGTGTCCCTCGCCTCTGTTTGCCAGAAGCTGGGAATGGGCGATGATTACCTGTTCTGCTCATTCCCTCTGAAGCCACTGTGGGAAGACTGAATACTGGGCGACATGGACCATTGGTCTGACCCAGCATGGAGGTTCTTATGACAGCTATAGAGAGGGGATATAAAATTCCCCACTGGCAGCATTTTAGATCCACCTTGTACAGATGCAGAAGACTATACAAGGTGGAGGGCAATGCAAAATCGGACCCTTTGTGTCAGAACTGACATTCTTTCACTGGGTTGCTGTGTGGCCACAAAGATTCCCATAGTGACCTATATCTGCACCCTACATCCAAGCCACCTAAGAACAGAGCAAGCCATGTTGGAGTGGCACTTATTGTGTACTGTGTTTGAGCTTGTGCAACCTCTGTCCTCGTTTGATTTTTTACAAAACATTATAAATGTTCTGAACTAACTCTTTCTTGGTTTCTTTTTTTAGCCTTCTACAAGTAATAGCACAAATGTTCAGCCAGGCCCTTCTGCTAGGGTAAGATGGTTCGCTGTTGAACTTGCTTCATTACATTCTCCCATTTCCCTAACAGTAAATTCCCCTGTAGAATCTGTTCTCCCTTTCCCCTGTAAATACTGTTGTTTAATTCTGATGTGAGCTGTTAAGCATTTGCGATGTTTCACCTCAGAGGTGACTTATTTCTATCCCTGGTGAAGTGCATATGCAATTGGTTTTTTTTTAAAGCCTTTGGGATCCCACAGGACGAATGGTAACATTTGAATATTCATATAGACTCATAGACTTTAAGGTCAGAAGGGACCCATATGGTCATTTAGTCTGACCTCCTGCACAACGCAGGACACAGAACCTCAAGCATCCACTCCTGTAACAGACCCTTAGCCTACGACTGAGTTATTAAAGTCCTCAAATCATGGTTTAAAGACTTTAAAATGCAGAGAATCCACCAGCAAGTGACCCATACCTCATGCTACAGAAGAAGGCAAACCTCTCCCCCCTCCAAAAAACAAAAAAACAAACAAACAAAAAACAAAACAAAAAAACAAAAAAACCAGAGCCTTTGCCAACTTGCCCCAGGGGGAGAAATTCCTTCCCAACCCCAAATCTGGCAATGAGCTAAACCCTGAGCATGTGGGCAAGACTCACCAGCCAGCCACCTGGGAGAGAATTCTCTGTAGTAACTCAGAACCCATCCCATTACAGTCCATTTAGGCATATTTACTACCAGTAGTCAAAGATCAGTTAACTGCCAGACTAGGCTGTCCCCTCATACCATCCTCTCCATAAATTTATCAAGCTCAGTTCTGAAGCCAGCGAGGTTTCTTGCCCCACTGCTCTCCTTGGAAGGCTGTTCCAGAACTTCACTCCTCTAATTTCATCACCTAATTTCAAGTCTAAACTTCCCGATGGCCAGTTTATATCCATTTGTTTTGTGTCTGCATTGGTGTTGAATTTAAATAATTCCTCTCCCTCCCAGGCATTTATCCCTTTGATGTATTTATAGAGGGCAATCATATCTCCTCTCAGCCTTCTTTGGGTTAGGCTAAATAAGCCATCTATAATAGCAGCATTAACAGTTAAATTACTATCAACAGCAATGAATATCTTACATTGGCTTTTGAAAAATATAATTGCTATTTGCCATGCACAGGATTAAAAAGGCAAACACATTCACTATTCACTTGGAGGCTTTTAAGGAAATTGTTTTCTTAATAATTCCAGTTTCTGTGTCTAAATGATGCAGGAGCACCAGATGTCAATGGTATGTTACACTCACAATAGACACACATGCTATGTCCTCACTGCAATTAGACACCTGTGGCTGGCCCATGCCAGCTGATTTGGGCTCGCAGGCTAGGGCTAAGGAGATGTTTAACTGCAGTGTAGAAATTCACAATCTGGCCTTGCAGTCAGGTCGAAGAAGTGCTAAGCAGCTCCAGTTCTAAACCAGATGAAATGTCTCTCTCACATGTGTTTTGTTTAACAAATCACTTTTCAGCCCACTAGAAGACAGAATGGTTCCCCAGTTGCAAACATGTGCTTCAGTTTATGTCCACAGCCATTTGCTAAGGCTAGGAGCCATTCATCCAGTTAAATCAAGACAGATTTTGTAGCGTTCGCATCTGTTCTAAAGGGGGCAAACGCTGGGCTCAGGCAAATCAATATAAATTCAGAAAGCCACTGATTTCTCCAGTGCTAATTCAATATCACTGAAAGCAGAATGTGGCCTTGAGTATTTAATATCCTTCTGCATTTAATATTTGTAATATCCTTCTACAATAGAATAACAATGGCATTTGAGCAAAATGATCGGTTTACAGTACCTGCAAAAATCTCGGAGTACAGCTGAGTACAGAGATAGATAGTGTTGCACTTCTGGCTCCCCAGAGCTATAGGATCAAACCCCATCTGGGCCCAGAGTTCTAGATTTAAAGAGACAGTGCAGTGCAGCGTTTCAGCATTTTACTGGCCATGGTGTAGTGTCGTTTCAGTTGAAAGGAACATGCCACATTCACTGGTAGCTAGTGGTGAATGTATCAGGGGCTATGCTGAGTCCCAAGGCTGCTGTGGGGTCAGTCCCCAGGAAGCTTAGTGCAGGGTTGGGACCAGTGATCTCCTATTGACCACCTTTGTAAAGTGCTTTGTGAGGTAAAGAGGAAAAGGGCTGTGCAAGCGCAACGTAGTGGCGGTATGTATTTATTTGACAGCTGTTCTATAAACAGAGCCAGGGTCCGAGCTCCTGGAACCCAGCATAGAGTTTTTAGGCACACATGTATGCTAACAATTTGCTCTCATTATTCATCAGTTTAAGGCCAGATGGAATGGTTAGATCATCTCCTCTGATCTCCTGTATGTCACAGGTAGGCAGGCCATTCATCCGGTTTGAAGCTGGACAGTCCTGTTCTTGTATGTCCATCCCCTGTCCAGTCCAGATACAAAATTGGACGTGCTTAGTCCAGTATCACGCATGGAGGGCGCCATTTTGCAGAGCGTGCTGCTCTGCCCCTCCTCCCCCTGCATAACCTTGCACACGTTGTGTGTGTGTGTGTGTGTGTGTGTGTGTGTGAGAAGTTACACTGGCAGCATGCAAAATAATCCTCCATGTGACATGGCCATGCTAGCAGGCGTCGGGACAGCTGAGGCGATGTCCTGTGTTCTGGGGATTTTAATGGCCATCTAATCATAGGCCATTAAATTTCACCCAGTTACCCCCAGATTGTGCCCAATAACTTGTTTAGCTAACACATCGTCCAGGAAAGCACCCAGTCTAGATTTGAAGACATTGCGACATGGAGAATCCACCACTTCTCTGCTGGAAGGAGAAGATGCCACTCTGTGTTTAACCTTACACTCTTTCTTCACGAGCTAGGTCGATCCCATGGTGCTTGGTCTAGCAGCAGGGATACCGAGCGTTGTGGCCCTGATCCTGGGAATCATACTGGCAGTGATCTGCATTCGGCAAAGGACAAGCTGCCGCTGTAATGAGGTGACTGTATTACATTTCTATTGGCTTTATAACATTTCCAGTAATGATGGGCTCAAGCTGGAATCCTGGTTCAAAACTCCTTTGAGGTGGGAGATGTAGTCCAGCTCATCGAGCTGAATGTGGTCATGAGGCATCCAAAGGACAACGCCTGTGAGGTACCATGGCAGCACTTCAGAATCAAAATATTTTGAGATTTGAATTTTGGCTGCAAAATTGAAATTTTCTGCAAGAAACCCTCACAACTCCATTTCCCAATCACGTCTAATATTAACCCAAACCCAGATTTCCAGCTGCCTGAGAGAGGGCACCTGTAAACTTACCAAGAGACATGGCTGCTGCTAGTTTAGATTTTAACATGAGATTTACCGGTTGATGTAAATGTGCACATTTGGGGATTCCTTTATTCATACAGACAGGTGAATTTGTTTCACACCAAGGAAGGTCTCCTACTGTCACGCCTCATGGTCTTGGTGGACTTCTGGGGTGGACATCTGCACTGAGGAGCTTGCAGGCTCATGATTTCAGTTCTTGAATTCATCAGGCCTGTGTTTCCACTGTGTTGACACCTGGTAGCTCTGATACCCAGGTGACTCTCTGCAAGCTGCAAAGCAGAGTCAGACCCATGGTATATGTAAGAAACATAAAGTACTCCCTTGCATTTCGTTAATTGTCTGCTGTAAGTGCAGGTCTGATCTGAAAAGGCCCTCTTTAAAAAGTCATCGTGAGACCCACGGAAGCACAGACTTGAAGTTTGCCTCAGTGCCTTCAAATCACACATGCTCAGCTTATAAGTCAAAAAATGGGACTTGTAATTGGTCAGCTCTGTAAACTCAGCTGGATTTCTGACTGTCAAGCAGGGGTTCTTTTTTGGCCAGGGTGAATTGGTTTAAATCACCAAGTGGAAAGCCTTGATTTCCATTGTTGATTTTAATCAACTTTCCCATCTGTGCTTCAATTATTTGCTAAAGAAAGGTGCATTCTCATTGGTTGATATAACCATTAAACAGGTTGATTTACAATTAAATAATCTTTACCTTAGATTTGGTACGTCTTTTTGCTACCCGGGACGGTACACTGTAACTAGATACATTAATTTAAGCAATTATATAGCTTAATAGTTTCAGATTGTTACTAATTGTACATTTTTAGTATGTTAGACAATGGTGAATTATTTATTGCTTACTTACTGGATCATTAACTTTTTGCTCAGGATTTGTGCCAAGCTGAATTAGGATGGTAACTGGAATTTAAGTAAACACACAAAACAGCTTATCAAATTTATTTTGTTAAACAAAACAAGCCCTTAAAACAGGGCATGACCTATTGTGCCATATTTATAAAGCTTGACCTCAAAAGTTAGATGTTTTTTCCCTGATTTATATAGAAAAGCAGCCTTTACCTCAAAGTTTATGACGAAAGCTCGTGGGATGCAGCATTTTTGTTTTTTATTTAAATGTTTTAAAAGCGTGTCGGAAGTTTAACACAAAATATTTTAAGCCTTAAATTCAGATTTCATTTTCAACGGGTTTATTTTTAAAAAGAAAAACCACCTTATAATTTGAACAACAAAATAAAGAAAAATCTGATTATTTTGAATTCTGAAAAATCAATTTTTATCCACCCTGTTTCTGCCTCACAGATTGCCACTAATAGAAAGTTCTGTAAACCGCAGCCTGCCCTGGGGTTCATTTGTGCAAGCATGGAGGATTGTTGTCTGATTGCAAGAGCAGGGACCTGGGAACCAGGACTCTTGGGTTCTAATCTGATCTTTCACTAACTCTCCATGTGATCTTGGGCACCTTCTTGTGCCTCTTGTTTGTAATCCTGGGATGAAAGATGCTAGAGAAGTGCAGAGTATCATTATTTATTATAATGACATAGCCCAGGTGTGTCGAGTTCTGAAGTTTTTTCCACAACAAACCATATTAAAATTCTCCATTGCTTCTTATGCAGATGTAGGTAAATTGTCCTGGGTGTTGTCTGTCATTATGATCTTTTGTCTATTCATTCAGGCAAACCAGAGTCAAGAGGGCCCTGACGAATGCAAATACGAACCGACTCTTCCAAAGCTTGCGGAAGTAAGAATTCTTATTAGCACTTCCTAATATTGCCGCAAATGGGCCGGTCCTTCACATAGCACACGCCCCCCGAGTTACTGACTAAGCACCGTCTTCCTTGGTGGTTGGCTTAAGGGTAACTCAAAGTCAATAACGTACAGCTCACTCTAAGCTCTCTCCCTAAGCTTGTCTGTTGTTCGAAAGCTTCCCTCTACACCCTCCTGTACTACAATTTATATCCAGCTGTTGCTGGGGCCTTTCCAAAGAGAAAAGCAGGGCCGTCTCACATACTGTGCCCTGCAAAGTCTGGGTACTTCATGGCAAATGGCTGTTGTTATAAAGGGTGTGATGTTTTGCTCCTAGGCCTCCTATCTGTCCTTGACAAAGGATCCAACATATTACTATGAAAAGGAGGATCCAAAACCACCCCGCAGGCTCCCACCACCCATCCCCAAAGCATCCAACGGGACGGGCAATATAAAGCAGGGTGCTAGCCCCGCGGGGAAACAATCCTCAGAAGTAAATTCGGAGGCAGTCTACGAAATTCATGCACCTTTCGCCATAACCGAGAAGAGGGCAAAGAACAAGGGTTGGGACTGAAATCGACCGGCCATGTTTGCAACTTGGACACACCTCCAATGCAACTACATTGCTGTAAGAAAGGGAGGTTTGGCCTTTTGTGTTTGTATATATGTCAACGGAGGACAGAACAAAAAGAAGGCAGATGGAGGAAGAGTATGTCTGGACTGATGCCTTCAGGACACTGTAGCAAGGCGAGGTACCTCGGCATGCCCCCTGCCATCCACAAGCAATAGCTTTGCTTCTCTGGTAAAATTTAACGACATCTGAGTTGATTCACCCTAATAAAAAGAGCAGCTTACTCTTTGCAGCGACATTCTGGATAGAAAAACTGCCACATGCACTGTATTATATTCTTCAGCCCATTTCTCCAGAAGGTCTGGTAAATATGCTCTATAAAATCATCTCTCATATGACATGGGGAGGGAGAGTTGTCTATTGCTTAGAGCAGGGAACAGTGTCAGGACAAATTAACTAATCCTCTGTCCCACCCCCTTTCAGTTAAGACCACCCTTGTCCCCACTCCCTCGCCATTGGAGTTGGTGAGGCTAATGGAGTTTTAGGGATTCCTCTCTCTCAAACGCTTTCCAGTCTGTCCTAAATGAATGCAATCAATATTTACACAAGCATGTTGCATAAAGTCCTAAGTACAAAACAACATACAACTGGCCCCCTTCTGTGTTCAAACTGGGCACACAAGCAGACAGCTCTTTGTCCCAGATGAATTTCCAAATTCTTATTGAAATTCAACCCTCTTAATTGCCAAACTTCCTGGAAACTGTGAGCCACGTCTCAGCTGGTGTAAATCAGCATTGCGCCATTTAACTCAGAGCTTCTCCAGTTTACACCTGCTGAGGAGCTGGCTTTGCAGTTGTAGGTGCTAGTTGATCTTGGATTGACAGATAGTTTCTGGCTCAAGAAGGCAAAACTTGATTTAACTGAAAGGGTTCTCAACCTGGGTGTCATGACCAGGTATCAAGAGGCCGTGACAGTCTGCTCTTCTCATGGGGTGAAATGAGAGAGGAATCCAAGCTGAATCCCATGGAGAGGAGATTCTCTTTTGCCAGGGCAGGGTAGAAAAGAAAATCATGATATAGCAAAGGTTAAGAACTGCTGCTTTAACACATTGATTTAAAAAAAATCAGGTATGTTAAGGTGCCTTATTAAATGTGGTTATAAACATAACTTCTATCTGTGTTTTTCATTTCTCCCTCACTGGAAAAAAACCAAAACCTTTTACTTGTTCATTTGCAAATACCTCCTTTTTAATTCCATTCTAAAATACATACACAAATATATTTCATCGTGTACGTGTACAATTATCTGTGTTTTTTACTTGATCTCTCTCTCTCGCGTGCGCACGCACACACACAGGGTTGTATAGATACATATATAAACTTCATTCCAAGTGTTAAACTCTACAAGCAAACGTAAGTGACTAGCTTTAATTTCAGGGACAGTTAGCCTATTCAAGTTATGAGCAGTACATCATTGGGACGGGCTCTCATTGATTGATCATGCTCAGGGGGAGGGACATGTTACTGACTAATTGTGGAAGCAGGTGGTTTGTACAAATTAAAGTATTGCAAGGTCATTGCATAGGCAAGAAAGAAAGCCAAAAGTTAACTAGCTTATGGAGGAGATCCGTTCACACCCGACCTTCACTGTGCACAGTACAAGCTAATCATACAAGACTTTGAAAGCCAGCTCTAAATGATATGCGCCTTGGATTTTTCTTCTCTTCCCTTACTAATTATTTGCTTGTTACTTGCAAAGCTTGGCACTTTGTCAATGGGTTTCCTTCCAATGAGCTTAGTAAGGGTGGGACATTTCTGTCATTGCGCCTGCCTTGGAGTCCAGCAGCGATACCAAAACACAGATGTAAAGCAAAATGGAGGTCTGAGAGAACACATAGCTAGTCAGATTGGGCCACATTTCCCTAGCCCCTCTCTGCTGGGTGTTGAGACGGAACCAATAGGTACCGAATAAGGTTCTAATTATACGATACGGAGGGGTCAAAGAGACAACAGTGAGGCTTTATTTCTCTTAATCAATTAATTCTTTATTTTTAACAACTGATAGTAAAGGAGGAGGAACTCCGTGCGCGAAGGACAAAATGCGCCACCCAAGACTTTTGCGTTAATGATCTCAAGGGATCAACGCACAGCTGTCACTTTTGTGACACTAGGGTGCCCAGTTATGGAGTTCCTCTAGAAGGTTTACAAGACAGACAACAAGAAACAGTTAATTCATACTCACTAAGCTTAGGTAATAACAAATCATCTTGGCCAAACTTAAACGACCGCTTGCTTAGATTCTGCAGACGGGAGAGAGTCGCTTCGGGTGATCAGGCTGTTGCGAAGCAGGCTAGTAAGGATGCGTCAGCCCACTGAATTAACACGCTCGAGACTCTGGGTGTTAGGCGATTCCTTTTCCTCTCTGGCTGCTGCTACTTGGCAGCTTGGTTTTATAGTTTTCCACATGCAACAGTTTGCTATGTCTTGGTGACCATTGGCTAGCATTTGCTGCATAACCTTTTAAGGTGACCCTTGGCATCTGGCCAACCAGAGGCTTACATCGCCGAGCACTTGATGACCATGCACTGATGCCTTACATCACCCTTCTCGTATCCCCATAGGATATGGCTTAAACCTATGCCATTCCCTTATAAGGCAACATATACGTGCAGTTCATGTTGCTGAGTCAACCCTCCCCAGGCCGCTTTCTTATCCGGCATGGAGGTCTGTGTGTGGTGCTGCAGACGCCATTATGGGATCCCAGCTCCACACTGGGGTGATGCCAGTTTCCTTGGGAATCCAAGAGAGGTTTCAAGGTAAAGTTCTGCAAAATGGTGGTCAAGAATAAAAATATCTCCAAGAGAGCCAGCCCCTCTCCCAAGCAGATCAGTTTCCCTGGAAGGAAAGAAAAAACAAGGACAATGCACAGATGCAAATGGCTTTTTTCTTTGCAGCATATTGTTAACATGAGAGTAAAATCCTGCAAGTTAGTTAGCTGCAAAGAGTAATTCAGGGTAGTTGGATGGAGAAAAACGGTGCCGTCTCAGGTTCAGGATGGTCTGAAAGTGCCTGCGTGATGGACAAAGCCACAAAGGGAACTTTTGTGGAGTGAGAGCAATACATCAAACAACGTCTTTAGGCCACTATCTTCTCAAGTTTCAGACTTGTTCTCTGCCTTTCCTTGTCTCCCTACGTTCAGGCTCTTCAAACATTGCGTCCATGCCTCTTATAGGACAAGTCTGAATCTGCCTCCGCCTGTTCCCAGTGCTCAAACCCTGGCTCCCTACTGGGTGCTGTTACCTGTCAGCTATGTGTTCTTGGGGAACCAGGGCACAAAACCCCGATTCTCTCTGGCTCACCTGAATCTCCCCCCACCACCTCTGCTTGAACCAGACACCAAAAGCAATGGAAAGGCTGTGGTGGAGACACCTACACCCCTCCAAACAAGGGTGATAGGATTAAGACAACTCCTCATGCCTCATCTACAGCAACGACATAAAAAGGAGGCATCGCGATCAGCACATCGAATGGAGAACAGAAGCCTCATCGACATGGAACAAGAATTAGCATGCCGAATGGAGAACCAAGCTCCAAAGCAGGAACCACACAGAACTCTGGGATTGGCAAAGCAGGGATGCACAGCATGGTGGGAGATCTCTGCTCCTGATGTTAATGAACCCACCCCTGCACACGCCCAGCTCCACAGCTACCAGACCAATTCTGCCTGATTGCACTGCGAGCTCCCTCAAGGACCAATGCCCATAGCCAGGAATGATCAGCTCCTATTGGCCAGCAAAAACAAAGCCACTCTGGTGTACTCCCTTGAGTCATTGTTTATCCATAAACAAACCTAGTGGGCTTCCTTGAACTATTGTTTCTTTCCTACAAGAAACCTTTACCCAAGTTCAAATCTCTGTTCTGATGCCTGGCTCCAAATGCTGCATCAGTTCCACTGGGACTTCCTCTTTTCCTGACTGATTGTGTTGGGGCTTTGCCTGTTTGAAGTGCTCTGGACCCTAAGTTGACCAGCCTGTCTCCTGGGAACCTTTGAGCTGCACGGAGTGGTAAGACCCCCCCCCCCCGCAACACTCTCTAGCTCTCTGGTTAAGCCTGCTTCTTCCCTTAGACCTAATTTAATCTCTCGCGCTCTCTTTTAGTCCAGGTATAACCTTCTACTTTTGTAATCAAACCTGGGCTAGCTTTTTCCAATACCCCAACTGAAATTGTGTGATGTAACCGTTTGATTGTTTTTTCTCCCCTTGTATCGTATTAGTTTCATAAGTTTTATATACCTGGCAATAAAATAAATGTTATAATCTCACTGGTTGCCGGTCTCTCTGTCTCTAAACTTCATTTACTCCTTTGTGTTCCTGGCTTCCCTATCTTGCTCTGCAGCAACGCTACTTTTACCTAAGACAAAGATCCCTAAAGTGCCCAAAAATCCTATTGGGGTTTGCTCATCCAGGAGGTTACTGCTAGAACAACAATTGTGGGGGGGAGGGGGGAGGAGAGACAGTGCTGCTCTGCCTAGCCTGTGGAGTCCAGGGGCAAATAAGGGTGGCAGCTGAAAGTGCTGCTTGACCCAGCCTGATTGAGTCCAGAGGCAAATAAAGGTGACAGCTGAAAAGTGCTGTTTGGACCCAGTTGTGTGTTCTATTCTGGTGCTGTGCAAAGAGGCATATAAGGGTGGCCACTGAAAGTGCTTCTTGACCCAGCCTGCTGAGTTCAGGGACATTTAAGGGGTCAGCTGAGGCTAGGTCTATACTGATGGTGGCAAATTCAATTTCTCTGGATCAATTTCTCTGGATCGACTGAGCGGTCAGTAAAGGCTGGAGATCATTGCCTGGCTGGCTGCGTTAGACCCTAGAGAAGCCGAGAGCATTCTGTTATGGATGAACTGTGAATAATGCCTTCTTATCTAGTTACTGGATCCCATCCAGATGTCTTCACGCAGGTAAGATCGTGGGAGTTTGGCCCGAGCCAGCACTGGATAAGGACGTTAAGATTTGGCCACTCATTAATGAGAAGGGAACAATATCTGAAAGGCCTTGAATCCTTTTGTGCCAGCCGTGATGAATGTGATTAGCCAAATTCCACACGTTTTTTCTAGCACTATGAGATTGTCACTCATCAGGCCCCAGCTATTGCACTGGTTTCTGCTGCCCCTTCATCTGCCCCTTTAACAAAATAGCTCAGAGGGAGAAAGTGCCCATATTTCATGGTGGGTTCAGGACCAATCCTTAAGTTTTCCGCTGCTGGACATTCCCTACAACAGGAAGAAGCGCAGGCGTGGGTGGCAGCTTCCCATTTCTGGACAGCTTTCTCCATGCTGTAAAGAAAAGAAGGGAAGAAATACAAGCCACCAGGAAAGAGAAATACCCCCTAGAGGGTCCATTGGAGGATGTAGCAATTCTTCTGGGTTCTAGCTGGATTGAATTGGCATGAAGTTGATATACTGGCTGGTGCAATGGCAAGTGCCAGCAATTTAGCCAACAGAAGCTGTTAGATCCTCTGAGTAAATAAAGGTTAACTATTAACGAGCTTGGTTTGCATAACATTGTTAAACTAGGAATGAACTTCTCTGTACCCTTATTTATGCACCACTTTGCATCTCCAGTTGCTTCGCCAACGTATACAGGCTCCCCAAAAGCAACGGTGGCTATATACATAATCCTGCAGCATGGTGTCAAGATTTGCATGACCGTATCTGCTCTGTAAACTCAATATTGTTGAAATGTCCTTCACAGACTGGGGTGCTAGCTGGAGTTGAACATAAATAGCACCTGACCATGTCCTCTTCTTCATGCGAGCTGTCCTTATTCATTTGTAAAGTCCTGCTGAAGTCACCGAGATTGGAGATGGGTGGGATTCACTCCACCCACAAAGAGGCTGCGAATAGTCTTTATGCTGACCCCTGAAGCTGGCTGTGAGAGGTCACTAAAATAAACCCAAATGAAAAGGGCTCATGCTGCTATGGCATTTAAGAATTTGGTTGTGATTTTTCTGCATCCAGGGATCACTCGTTCTGTAGCCACAAATGTCATCGGCTCAGCATTAGGCGTTTTCCTCATCAAGCATTTGCTAACTGCTCCTGGGCCAAGCTGTGCCTGTATTTACACAGTGGGAAAAACCGCTGAATCGATCACTGGTGGCAAAGCGTGTGTGACATGGAACATGCTTTCCCACGGTGTAGGCATGTGTCATTCTGCCTATTTTACAATGGAGAAAACCCGTGCTTAATTCGTGCCAGGGCTGAACCCCAGGAGCGCTAGGCTTGGGCGTTCACAGCCCTGGCACCATTGGGCTTGCTGCATCAGTTATGAATGTAAAAAAACTGCTTGAGCCCCGGCACCTCTTTCTTTACAAATTAAGTACTGGAGGAAACCGAGTGGTGGAGAGATTTACCCCAGGTCACCCAGCACAGTGGTGGCCAAGTTCTGGGGTCCACAAGAAAGATGTTGATAAACTGGAGAGGGTTCAGAGCAAAGCTGCAGGAATACGATTAAAGGATTAGAAAAGGTATATCGTAGTGATAGACTCTGGTCCGTTCACCGCATATACACAGAGAAGTTAGATAAAAAACATAACGTGATTGCTTAGAAGTCAGAACACACAAGATCCTCAAAATAGAGAGAAAACAATTAGGCTGCTCCCTAAAACAGAGAAACACAAAACACCCCCTCTGGCTGCAAGCTGCCTGCCAAGCTCCACTTTTAGCCAATCACATGAGAAAAGTAGCACCGAAATCATCCTTTCATGTCTGCTTCCACCACGTTCTGAGTTCATTTGAAAGTAGGTGCAAATACAACTACAAAATTAAAAGCTAGTGTAAAACTAACAGCTGGCTGCAGCTTCCTCTTTGATCACACATCATCTCAGTTTCAGCACTGTCGTCTGCAGACTTGCTTGTGCCACTGCTATATCTAATGTTTTTTCACTTAAAATCCTGTGTCCGTTTTAAACTGGCAGTCTTGCTTGAGTGAATGATTTGCAACATATTCCACTATCGTTGAAGAAAACTTGGTTCATTCAAATGGCATTTAGTGAATCTGCCATCACCTTAGTTCAAATCTTGCATTTTCCCAAGTTCTGGTAGAAAAGACTCCTTCAACCACAGCATTACTCATGGGCAGGGAAAATGTATTCAATGCACACTGTGAAACTTCAGCGAATCATAGAAGATTAGAGTTGGAAGGGACCTCAGGAGGTATCTAGTCCAACCCCTGCTCAGAGCAGGACTAACCGCAGCTAAATCATCCCAGCCAGGGCTTTGTCAAGCTGCAGCTTAAAAACCTCTAAAGATGGAGATTCCACCACCTCCCTAGGTAACCCATTCCAGTGCTTCACCACCCTCCTAGGGAAAAACGTTTTCCTAATGTCCAACCTAGACCTCCCCCACTGCAACTTGAGACCATTGCTCCTTGTTGTGTCATCTGCCACCATTGAGAACAGCCTAGCTCCATCCTCCCTGGAACCCCCTTTCAGGTAGTTAAAGGCTGCTATCAAATCCCCTGTCGTTCTTCTCTCCTGCAGACTAAACAAGCCTAGTTCCCTCAGCCTCTCCTCATCAGTCTTGTGCTCCAGCCCCTAATCATTTTTGTTGCCCTCCGCTGGACTCTCTCCAACTTCTCCACAACCTTTTTGTAGTGGGGGGCCCAAATTGGCCACACTACTCCAAATGCGGCCTCAGCAATGCTGAATAGAGGGGAATAATCACTTCCCGTGATCTGCTGGCAACGCTCCAACTAATGCAGTCCAATATGCTATTAGCCTTCTTGACAACCAGGGCACACTGCTGACTCATATCCAGCTTCTTATCCACTGTAACCCCCAGATCCTTTTCTGCAGAACTGCTGCCTAGCTCGTCGGTCCCCAGTCTGTAGCTGTGCATGGGATTCTTCCATCCTAAGTGCAGGACTCTGCACTTGTCCTTGTTGAACCTCATCAGATTTCTTTTGGCCCAATCCTCCAATTTGTTTAGGTCCTTCTGTATCCTATCCCTACCTTCCAGGGTACCTACCACTCCCCCTAGTTTAGTGTCATCTACAAACTTGCTGAGGGTGCAATCTACCCCATCCTCCAGATAATTAATGAAGATGTTGAACAAAACCAGCCCCAGGACTGACCTCTGCGGCACTCTGCTTGTGACCGGCTGCCAGCTGGGCATGGAGCCATTGATCCCTATGATCTAGTCAGTCCTCTATCCATTTTATAGTCCATTCATCCAACCCATACTACTTTAACTTGCTGATAAGAATACTGTGGGAGACTGAATCAAAAGCTTTGCTAAAGTCAAGGTATATCACATCCACAGAGCCAGTCACCTCTTCATAGAAAGCAATCAGGTTGATCATGCATGACTTGCCCTTGGTGAATCCATGCTGGATGTCTGCTAAGCAGATCCTGGTAGTCTTTCACTACCAGGCACCAGAAAGCTGGGTGCATACTTGTTGCAGTCCGTCTAATATACCAGTACCGAACGGTGCCACTGGTTCTCAAGTCTGGCAGGTGACACTGTGCAAAGCATAGTTCTAATAGCAGATCTTGGAATGTTGCTTGACTGATTTGGATCAAAATAAGAGCTGGAGAAAGGTGTTTCGGACTTAGTGAAATATTGTCAATGCTGGAGCAAGCTCTCCAATGCTTTCACCACGGACACCCAAAGGAAATTGAAACACTTGCTTTCAAAGGAGTTTTGGAATCAAAACCAGGGCTGACTATTTGCAATTCCCCATGAAATATAAAACCTAAGTCTACCTTGTCAAGAGGGAGGTAAATGGAAACACAGTCTAGGTTGACATATGACGAGTAATGGATTCACTTAAATGGCAGCAAAACAAATGCTTCGCGCTCTTTCAATAAAGAGAAATGATTTGCTTGTGTTTGCATAGATTTACTTAGTATATTAATCCCAGTTATTTGTGTGAGCTAACGAAAAGTAGCAAGACAAAAATAACTAAACCTTACTACCATCGGCTGGTTTATGTCACGTTGTAGTTTTCAAGAGATGTGCACGTAGACTGGTCCCATGTGCTGCCCTATATTAACTCTGCTGGTGTTCAGTAAAAGGCACTGAGCTCATATTAACGTAGTCCTGTGGATGGAAAAAGCTAGCCCGAGAGTGCTTCTGGGGAAGTTGGCGAAAGAGGGTTGAGGGCTGTAATCTAATAAACTGATCTTTGCATTCTTAGTTCCCCCTACATTCTGAGAAGGAATGACTTTGTGCAGTCCTTGTAAAGATTGCATCAGATCCAATACCAGAATCCATCAATGTCTGCTTCCAACTGGAATGTACCAGGACCCTGAACTTTCACTCGCGGCTCAGGTGGAAAAGCAGTAAGAGTGCATATCAGGGCACTGCACAAAAGCTCAATTTAATGCCAGTTGAATTTGTGCCCGGTCAGTTCATGCCAGTTGACTTCATGCGAATTCAGATAATTGCCAGGTTCGAGTGTGAATGGTGCACTCTTGTGAGTTTGGGTCACCATTGGTAGTTGGGAAATTGCTTCCTGGTGACAGAGTTCACTGTCACAGGGAGGGGTGAGAAAACATGTCCCTACAGAGCAGACCCCAAGAAAACTGGGAGTCTGACGGAGGGCTTTGGGGGTGGGGAAGGAGCTCCATAAAGGGGCAGGCAGGGAGGCAATCATCTTAGGGAAGAAGGTCTGGAGTTTGGGGAGAGTGGAATACAGGCTGGGGCATGTTGTGAGAAAACTTTGCTTTGAATCTAATAGTTCATTTGGCGCCAGTAAATGTTTTAGTGCTCTTGTAACCATTTCTGACCTTGATGCCTGGGTATCGTTTGTGTGCATATTAGTCCCTTAAAGGCATAATGGACTGAATACATTTGTACTGGCCAGTAGGGGGCTGGGCAGTACCAGACATACAGGTCTGGCAGACGATCGGGCAGTGGGGATGTGATGCGGTCACCAAGGCTGGAAAGAGCCAAGGTGTGGTTGGCTGCAGCCCACGCAGGCATAGCTGGGCGTGACTTGCATGCTGGAGGCTGTTTGGGAGCAGTCCAGGGGGGAGGCTACCGCAGCAAAGCAGCGTAAAGGGCACCCCAGGTTACAGGGCAGGGGGGACACAGGTTACTGCTGGTTCTAAGCCAAGGCGTGGGCAGCAAGGAAGGAGCTTTACCCAGTGACATCTCCAGAGCTGGACCACCAGCGCCTGGGAGAGGGCCCGCGGCACTGAGGGATGCTCCCAGCAGATAGGGCTTTGGGGGTTGCTGCTGGACAGGGGACAGCTCCCCAATGGGAAGGGCTAGGGTAGGCGCGCAGGGGCAGAAGTGGCCTGACGGAGCCCGGGCATGGTCGAACGTATCGCAGGCCCAGGCCTGTGCTGAACGACTGCTCCGCCTCACTCAACCCAGCGGTGGGGGGCGCCACTGAGCACAGTGCACAAACGAGTTACTGGCGCAGCAAATGAAACAGGAACGGGCATCAGGGTCAGCGGGTAAAGTCAGGGCACGAGAAGGGGACGCTGCACACCCAGTGCCTCAAAGGCACCGCTGGAGGCGGCGGCCACGGCCCAGAGAAGCGGGTCTCGAGGTGTGATTTAACACGGCGCCCACAGTTGCAGAGCACTGCCCCTTTCCCCTGCCCACCTGCCTCCTCCTTGGCCAGTGCCAGGCGGTTGACAACGTCCCTGTGCAACTTGGTGGGCCGGTGAGTGGAGGGATGTAAAAAATGTGCAGCCAGTACCTCAGTAAGAGGGGCTGAAGGCGCTGGACCTTGCCTCATGCTACACAGAGGCGCGCAAGTGTCACCCTTTTGCTGTAGGAGGGGCCGGTGTCAAGGGAATGAGTGAACCATGACAGATAAGCCCTTCCCCCCCCACTCACTGTTCCAGGGAGGAGCTGCCAACCAATATTCCTGGCAGGCCATGGACTGAGGTGGAGGCTAAACCGACCTGCCAGGGTCAAAGATGCTAGGCTGTGGTGGGATAAACTCTTGGCTGATCTTGCTGACTATTTGCAGTGGGGTGATGGCTGGCGTTTATGCTGGGGCTATTGTTACAGACAATTTTGCAGAAGGTTTTAATAATACACCTCTCCCCCGCCCCCAACAAGGGGGGTGTTATTGCAAGAGACACGCCTGATGTGACGGTATTGAGTCACGTGAGAGGGGAAGCTGAGGCCTTGTGCATGTCATGCCCTGGCTTTCCAGGGGCCGGGGAAAGCAGGGCGTCCAGTGGGGCTGCTATGGCATTAATGCTAATCAGCTTGGGTTTATGGAAAGCAGACCCTGTCAATCTAACCTGATATCTTTTTTTTGCTGAACTTACAAGTTAGACAGCTAAAAGCAATAGCTTCTAAGGCATTAGACCTGCTACCACAGACAATTGGATCGCGATACTACAGGGACACCAAATTAACAAGTCACATATTAAATGTCTGAAAAACTGGCTGATAGTCTCAGCATGTAATTGTAAGTGGGAAATCAACACCAACTGAGTGTGTGTGTCTATTGGGAACCTGCAGGGTTTAGTTCATGGCTCTATGTTGTTTAATTTATTTTTTTGTACTCAATGACCTAGCAGAAAACAGCCTCACTGAGAGCTGGCAGCTGACACACAAAGTGGGGGCCTGGGAACTAATGAAGAGGCCAGCTCACTGATACAGCGTGATCAGGATTGTTTGGCAAAGTGCTTGCATGAAAACAATGTGTGTTATAATAGGACTAAATGTAAATTGCCGTGGTAGCATGGAGCCATTTATAACGACCTGACATCCAGCCAGCATGGAAGGGTCTCTGCTGCTGTGCTCCAGCATCAGCCAACGCCCTGGACTCTGGAATGGGGGGGTTGGGCTATCAGGCAACCTTGGTTCTGCTGGCCGTCATCAGTTCAGCCCTTCTGCTGTATATAGACCCCAGCAGCTCTGCTTTTATCCCGCCGTTGATTGCCAGTGAGGGGAACAGCAGCTGCAAGAGACTGACTGTCTCCTCTCCTTTTGGCTTTAATTTTTGTAACTAAAGAAATATAATTTTTGACAGTGCAAATCAGTTTCATAAATAATCAGATAGTGTGCACCAAATGTGCAAGCCAGCGTAGCGTTTTATCGTGTAGCTTGGGTGTAGTTTGTTTTGTGTGACACGCCTGCAACGATATCTGATTCCTTGGTTCCCACTCTGCCACTGCTAAACAAATCCACGTCTTTACTTCTGCAGTCATCACTTTTTAGCACTGCAGTCAAAGGAAAGCACATCAACTTTAAATAAACTATTACCAAGCAGGAAGTGGTTTTACCTTCCGCATTTGCTGAAATTATTTGGCTGGGGAAAAAACAGTTTGTAGTGAAAGATGCACGAAATCTATTTGGCTTTCCCTTTCAACAAGCCAGGCTCGGAATATGCAGCCTAGGGGATATGTTTTCTAAAATTCATATGTCTTTAACTGCAGGATCCTGACCTTCTCTAACTTGTGCACTGTGCTAATTCATCAAGTGCTGCTTTATCTGTTGGTTTTCAGTAAATATGGAGCCTCCGTAATTAGCTGATCACAGTTGATATAGAGAAATAAAATACTGTCAGACCTGTTTTATTCCATTAGCAAAACAGACTTTTATCCATGGTGAATATATACTGTAAATGCACAAGGATATATCTCAGGGAACAAAGTTTGGGAGAAATAATCAAGATTGTTATTAACAAAAGCACACACTGTCCCATTATGTTTCCCTAATCTCACTTCTACATTCATTATTACTATCTTTAAAAAAAAGTGGACCAACTTCAGCCATGGTGTAACTCCAATGAAGTTACATCACGGATGAATTTAGCCCAGCCAGCCTTTGTACTGGATTTCATCATAAACAATAGTCATCTCCATTTTCCAAGAAGTGGTTTGCAAAAACCCAGAGTGTCATGCAGTGGCAGCCAGGTCACCGCTTGCTATTAGTTCAGCACGAAGAGGACACGTAAACCTGTCTTAAATAACACCAGATAGCCCTGACTCAAACCAGGCCAGGGGCTTTTCATACACTAGTGCCCACCCCAAGCTCTGGGACGGAAGCGATTCTAGTTATTGATTAGATACTGTGAAGAGCCATGGTCAAGGTTGGGGTTTTTAGCTAAAAGGACAAAGAAGTAAAACACAGAGATTCACCATAGCCCTAATTCTAGTCACACTTAGCCATCTTTATAATCCTTGTATAATGGGAGCCCATTTCTGCAATGTATATACATGCACACAGTCAGCAGAGCTGGTCTTACATACTCAGTGGTACTGACAAAAAATAGTTACTTAGTGAAGGAGGTCTTCCAATAAAGGTGGTGGACTGTACTGAATGAGGCAAATGCGGAGAAGCTGATTTGAGAGAGTCTGGGACCCTTCTATAACCATACAAGCCCTCTTGCTCTACCACCTCAGATTTTCAATTATAAACCCTAAAACATAGTGTGCATAAACTAACCAGCAAAAAAAAAAAAAGGAGAACCAAACCCTGAAAACCACCAACCGCATTCAGGAAACAAACTGAGCAAAAGCACTTCTCAGTTTGCATTTATTGCTTTGCTAGCAAAAAGTTTGTCTGTACGCAACAATTAAAAAAAAAATCTGTTGACATACACTGAAAAGAGAACTTTTAAAATTTCACATAGAAAGATACCACACTGATACAAAAAAATTACTGAAACCCCCTTCCACATGAGACCACACCACTTGATATGAAATAGCCATATTTTCTTGCTTCTATTTCAGGTCCCAAATCGGGAAATATATGATTAAAATTAATCTGATTCTTAACGTATTTTTTTAAAAAGCTTTGTTTTAAAAAGAGAATTTGCTTCATTGTGTTCTTGATGCCACCGCCATTTATTGAAATGGAAAGAATTAAAACCTCATTTACTTATTGCTCCTGATGATGTGTATTTTCATTGACCAAGCTGAGTGAAATGCAAGATGTAAACAGACCAGTCGGTTTCTGTTTTCAGTCAGTTTCTAGTCATCTGAACGTTCCCAAACTCATGAAGAATTTGGCTTGCAAACACTGCAGCATTTGTTTGTTTTTTTAAATGTTTTCACTTGGGGGAAAAAAAGATGGAAAAATTCACCCTGGTCTTAAGATTCGTAAAAGCTTATTTTTAAGGGACAAACTTCTGAACACATTTCAACTGCTGTTTGCCAATGATCATTAATAACCACCAAACTTATTTTGAAACTCAAAATACACTCAGGGTCCATTCTGATTGAGGTCTGAGTTGCTTCTTATTTTGCTGAGAGCTGCTCATGGGTCGCACGTCATGGAGAGGCAGACGTGAGCTTTCCAATCTCTGCTCAGACAGCTACGCTGTTGGGAATCCGGTCTGGGGAAAGGTAATAGTACGGTAGCTTTTTGTTCTTGTTCCGTTCAGTGATGACGCTGACAATCTCATCCAGATTCTTGCGGAATTTTACCATGGCCTGCTTCACCGGCTTCTCTACGAAGTGCTCATCCGGGTACATACCCAGGAACAGCTAATCACAGAAGACACATAGAAATCCATCATTTTGGGGGAAGGCTGGAAAGAAACCTGGAGCCCACCTGTTCTGTCTAAATGTCACACCCTGTACCCTCTCCCTAATGAGAGTTCCTGGGACACATCAGCGCTGCTTCCAGAGACCAAATTTGGGCTGTTCGGATTCTAAAGTAAAGCCGTACGACGTATCCTTTTGCCATCACGCGGCTCTATGTTTTGGGCATCTGTTCCAGAGTGTCCCCATGAAGCTTCCATTGTTCTACCCTTTGAGTTGAGGCTCGCCTCTTCTGACAGAGAAGGGTCGCTTTACACACCCTCACTCTACCCCCTTCCATTCCAGGAGGTCACAATGTGTTCTACAAACATGAATTAATTTGGATCCTCAGCTCTTTCGCGAGGTAGATGGGTACCATTAACCCATTTAGAGAGAAGGAAACAGCCAGCAGAAGGCAAAGTGACTTGTGCAGAGCCAGGAAAAGAACCCAGATCTCCTGGCTCCCAGTTTTTGTGGTTTTGCCACAACCCTCCTTCTGCCCTCTCCGAGAACTCTAGGCCACTGTACCCTTTGGGTCATGGCCATGGGAGAGATGCAGTACGCAGTGCATTGGCCAACAGGACTGAAAACCTTGCCTCCTGCTGCACAAGTCCTTAGAAGGATTGAGGTTGCAAAGGAACCAGTTCTGTGGTTCTACAAGTATTGAAGTGAAAAATGTTAACCTTTTCATTGCCTTGCGAGATAAGTGAACCCCGAGTACTCAAACTCCTGAGAGAGACCAGACAAGGGTCTTGAACTTACTTCGTTCTCCTGGAACTGGCTCAGGGCCCAGACAGCTCCAAGATGCCAACAAGAGCGACCCCTGTCCGGCAAGCTTTCCACAATCTGCTCAATGGTGACTGTCCCCTTTTCTGTAGGGGGAGGGAGCCGCATAGTCGGAGGGGAGTTGGGAATCCAGGAACACCAGTCATACTGAGAGACAAAGCAAGAGGGGGCAGTGAAAATCACAACCATTGGCCCTTAGGAAAGTCACTAATGCATCGTGATTGTAGCCGTGTTGGTTCCAGGATACTAGAGAGACAAAGTGGGTGAGGTAACATCTTTTATTGGACCAAATTCTGTTGGCAAAAGAGACAGGCTTTTGCACTTACACCGAGCTCTTCTTCAGGTCACCCAAAAAAGAAAAGTTCTGTATAAGCTCAAAAGTTTCTCTCTTGGTCCAAGAGAAGATCTTACCTCACCCACTTTGTCTCTCTAATACCCTGGGTCAACACAGCTAGAACAGGGCAAATAGTACGACGTTTGCACGTCATAAAACCAAGGAAGATTTTGCTTCTGACTGTGGAGTCTTTTCAATCATTCCAGAGCAGATGTGTACCGCTATGGGACTTTTGGGATACTGAAAGAAACCTGCTTTACATTATCAGTTAATGCTATTTTTCCTTACTGAGCACACTTTTTACTTGGGTTTTGCCAAGCCAAACTACAGGAGACACTGGTTCTGTGTATGTGAAGAAAACAGGTGGAGGGAGGCAGGGCTGGAGCTGGGCTTAGACTCAGCTAACATTAACATGACATGAAACACGTAATGTAGATGCAATTTACCACCTTTAAAATCGTGTTAACCTTGACCATCCCTCAAAGTTATAAAAGAAGAAGCTAACAGGATTTTAAAAGGATGAAACTGGGTCTACTCTTAGGTATTAAGGGGTATTTCCAGTCATGCTGGCAAACTTGAATCAGCTAACTGAGTTTAGGAAAGCATCTTTTTTTGTAGTCCAGACAGACTCCCTGGAAGAGTAGCCAAGTCTGGTGAGACACAGACCTGGCCTTAATTTGTTCCATGTAGGAGATGAGGGGAGATGATTATACATTTGATTTTCTAAAGCTGTTCAATATTGGAGAAAAAACCAGGAATCTAGAACTAGCCCATTTTGGGGTGGGTATAATGACATCACAGGGCAGGCTGGGATACCCCTGGGGGGCGGGGAGGGGATGGCCCCATCATGAGAGTTTAAGATCAGCAAGTGTCTCAGTAAACTCCAGAAACGGGCTGAGATCCACCTCCCCATTTGTTGGAAAAACTGGGTAAAATTTTCAAAAGTTCAATGTGACTTAAAAGTCCAAGTCCCATTGACTCAGGCTTCTAAGTTCCTTCTGAAAACAGGACTGAGGCCTGTTGGACTATTTTACCTGTAATCTGAACACTGAAACCAAAATGTTCAAATCTGGGACCCGGGTAAGTCACCCAAATCCACATTTAGGCACTGAAAGGAGTGGCCTTTCAAAAGGCATGGCTCCCATGGGCTTTGATGGGGTTTGCAGGTGGCTAAGGAGGTATTTTAGCAGAGACGGGCAATTTAGTGTGTAACAGTGCATTAAAAAAAATTCCCAGTCCAAGCCACTGGGGCTGTATATCCCAACTGACAGGAGTACTAGTCTTCTTGAGGAGAACAATGTGTGTACCCCATGCAGGAAATTAAGGGGTTAAGAGGCCAGTTAACCCATCTGGAAGGTGAGCCAGGCTTAATTAAAGATGAATCCCAGCTGGGGAGGAGCTGGTTGATTGCTTTAAAGACTGGCAGGCTCGAGCAGAAAGAGGTTGGTGTAGGGAGAAACTCTGCAGTGACTCGAGAGTGGAGACAGAGGGAGGAGAAAGGAGGACGTCTGGGATGGAATTGGCCTTGGGAGTCTTCTGAGTATAGAAGTCTGGCTAGAAACCAGGAAAAAGTAGGGCTCCGATAGCGAGCCTCGTCGTAGGGCAGCTCTGGCCTTCCAAGGAGAGAGCCCCGGTAGGTGTTTGACTGAAGAACGAAAGGTCAAGTCTGAGGAGAGCAGAAGTTGGTTTTCGGATTCTGCTGTTGGTTTGGGATTATGCTGGGGGAGCCCTGGCCCTGAGAGAAGGGTGAACCTAGGGACACCGCGGGGAGAAGGCCTGGGAAAAGGCCAAAGCATGAAGAAGGCCAGGAAGGAAGCAGCAGGCGGGTCTGAATAAAAGGACCTTGCCTGCTCACGAGAGGGTGCCTCGGCTGGAGAGGGAGAGCCTGAGGTCTCCTATCAGTTGCTGGGGAAGGGGGCACGAAGCCCCCCTGATATAAGGGGATAAAGACACTGGAAAGCCCTGAGTCAAAGGAGTGCAAAGACCACAGGGCCCTGACATAAGGACATTGGACTTCTAGTTGTCAGGCTCTCTGGTACGCTGGAGGGGAGGGGACTAAACATGGCCTGGCCGGGGGGGCTGAGCTGCACGAAGCAGTGGGGCCAATGGTGGGACCAGCACAACTGCTGAAGAGAGCAGAGCTGCTACTCCACCCCTAGCCCTGGCGGGGAGCTCCAGCGACGACTCCAGCTCTTCCACACCCTCACCTGACCAAAATTGACAGCTGCATGCTGGCCTGAGGCCGTGAATATCGCCACGGTTAGATATTCCGACAGCTTCTCGCGGGTCTTGATTGTCTTCGGGAATCCTAAGAGGAGGGGGAGAAGAAGGAGCAGTTATGGCCCAGCTGAGTTAGTGGCCCGGGTAGGTCAAACAGGGCATGACTTTCTGTCCCTGGCTGCTGCTACCGAGTTGCTGGGTGGCCTTGGGAAAGACACTTAACCTCTCCGGTCCTCAGCCACCCATCTGTAAAATGGTGACTACGCTGACCCACCTCACCGGGGGGTTTTAAGGCTTCATTAATGTTTGTAAAGCCCTTTGAGATCATCAGGTGAGAGGTTCTAGATAAAGGCAAAGGGGTGTTTTTATATTAAAAAAAAAAAAATTCCAGTGTATATCCTTAGCCCAAGTCTCCGGCAGCTAAGGACACGAATAAGAGCTGGGCACTCACAGATGCTCCCCCTTCCCGTCAATTCCCAATTCAAACAGGGCAATATCGTACACAGGGCTGGCTTTACACACAGCATCTTCAGTGCCCCCCTGCGTACGGCTGACCTTTGTATTCTCCGTGTGGGGAGGAGGGCGATGGGGGAAAGAGGGGCTGGCCGGGCCAGCTCCGCACAGGGGGCCTGGGGAGGAGAGAGACTGGGAGACCAGCTTGGTTAGCTCCTGGTGGGGGGAATACGCTCACCCCTGGGCTCCGGCTTCCACCCTGGCCTGGGGACAGGACCTCAGGGCAAAGAGGTGGTGCAGGGCCGGAGAGCGGAGCTCATGCAGGACCCCCAAACTGGCAGGGCCCCATTGGCCTGTGTGGTGATCCGCCACCGTTTAGGCACGTGCCTACTCTGCCTCATGGAAATCCAGCTCTGACTGTACACAAGTCAGCTGTGCTGCACTAGGTTTAAAGAGCTGTAAAGTCTGGCGAGTAAGAGGGAGAGGGACAATGAGGTGTGATTAGCCTAAAGGCAACATTTAATTCCAGCCCAGTGCCTTAACCACAACGCTTGCTATCTTGGGGGCCTGGAGAGAGAGAGAGACCCCAAGGCATTGGGGTGGGTGGCCTCGAGTGGCAGAGGATGGCACCAGGGAAGATGCAGCCCTGACCAGGCTGACACATTTCACCTGAAGCCTTGTTGCCCTTCATTCCGTAGACGTAGACGTCCTTGATGAACGCCTGGAGTTCCACGTCCTCACACACGACCTCGTCGCTCTCGTAGTAGATGTCGATCACGTCTGCCGTGAAGCTTCAGTCCCAGCAAGGGACCAGAGCGGAAAAGGGAAGCCCCGTCATTTCCAGCCGCCCCATTGCCGTGGCGTCTCAGAGAGCACACAAAACACCGCCCTTCCCGGCAGGCATGGCCGCGCCCTTCAGAACGTGCATTTGCTCCCAGGACAGGAGGCAGTGGAAGGTGCAGGGCGCCATGATCTCAGAGGGCCTCTAGATTCCCTCTAGCAGCTCTGAGTCCTCTGCCACTACGGCGTTCTCTGGCCTTTCCACTTCCCCTTCAGCTTGCCCAGAATGATGTTATTCCCTGAGCCTCCCACCCTGTTCTTTGACTCCCTCTATTCATCCTCTCTGGCCTCCTGAATCGAGTCTGCATTTCTTATCCTTACCTTGCAGGACATTTCTTCACACTCCCTTCATTCTGCCCAAACCTCCCTTTGTCACCTCCATCTTTATCCTCTTTGCCTGGAGCTCCCTCCTACCCCAGTGCACTAAATTACCATCCTCTATCCATACAGATACTGCCATCAAACTCCCTCCTCCGGCGAGGGCTGCCGACGCTAAGCGCTTTTAAACGAAATCCTGCCACAGCCAGAGATTAAGCTGTCATGCGCTGATCCCATTCTCCACAGTCTCCCACCTTATTCAAATAGGGGCTCCCCCCAGGGCTCTGAACTGGAACCAGTACTGGTCAACATATTCATAAATGATCTGGAAAAAGGGGGTGAACAGTGAGTGGCAAAATTTGCAAATGATACAAAACTGCTCAAGACAGGGAAGTCCAAAGCAGTCAGCAAAGAGTTACAAAGGGATCTCACAAAACCAGGTGAGTGGGCAACAAGATGGCAGATGAAATTCCATGTTGATAAATGGAAAGGAACGCACATTGGAAAACAGAATCCCAGCTATACATATACAATGAGGGGGTCTAAATTAGCTGTTACCACTCAAGTCAGCGATCTTGGAGTCACTGTGGATAGTTCTGTGAGAACATCCACTCAACGTGCAACGGCAGTAAAAAAAAAAGCTAACAGAATGTTGGGACTCATTAGGAAAGACACAGATGATAAGACAGAAAATATCGTATTGCCTCTTGATAAATGCATGGCACACCCACATCTCGAATGCTGTGTGCAGATCTGGTCAACCCATCTCAAGGAAGATATATTGGACTAAACTGAACTACTCATTAATGAAGGACGTTTCACAGAGGACCAGATTCTGACACCTTTTCCCATGCTGTCTAGCACCTACAAGCACTGCCATGGGCTGCCACGGGGCTATCAAAGAGATAAAGTACTATTTGGTATTTGTAATGGCATATAAGCAAAATCAATCAGTAAGGGGGGGACAAGGGAAGAAAAGCAACACACATCAGGAAAACAACTATGTGAGTTGGGACTTCCTTGCCTTTCATAGGGGATCTAACAGTTCCGGGAGATACACAAGATAAACAGCTGCCAAAACCAAGAACTGAGCATGGGAGATAAGAATGTGAAGCAGAGTTTACAAATGTTATTACGATTAATAATATGCACCAGTGCTTTTCACATACAAAAGATCCAGCAATCTGTATGGCTTTATCTTTACTGAATTCACTTTAAAAAGTCATGTGATCAGAGCCTAAGGTTCTTTTTTATTTTTAAACTAAGGGAGGAAAAAGAAGAATTTTTTTAAAATAAAACACCAGGGAGAACAGCCACGTGAATCGGTCAGTTCTGCAAGTGTGATTCAAATGACTGTGTAAGAATGCAACTTCTTACTCAGTGCATCTGCCCTGCAGTGTGTGTCAGAACTGCTGGCAAAGCTCAGGCCTTGTCCACATGAGAAAGTTGCACTGGTTTCCCTTAAATTGCTTTTTAAACTAGTGCAACCCCCGGGGGGGTGGGGGGAGACACTGCTTTCAGTTTAAAATGCCTTAATTCAATTTAGCCTGACTGGTTTAAGACAGACTCTCTCAAGCCAAAATAAGAGACTGCCCACACATGGGTTTGTTCAGATTTGAAATCACAACTCTCTGGTATGGACAAGGCCCGCTGGCCCCGCAGTGCTAATTGCTCTGGGACAGGAAGCTGGATTCAATTCTGGCTCATGCGTCACTGACAGAACCACTGACTATGTCCCGCCCTCGTACCCCGCGCAATCCTATGGAAAAGCATGAAGCTGCACAAGTGTCTCTGGGGACAGAATTTGGCCTGCAGAATCTATGTCGTTGGTCAAGACACATGAGAAGGAAAGTACCCAGCATCCAATTTGCGGAGTTAGCAACAAAAAAACCCCACCGGAAGGCTTGAGCCGAAGTGACCTGGAACCTCAGGATGGAGTTTTTCCTCTCTTTTTAGAGCAGAAATGTCATAGACACACAGTGTCTCCTACCTCTTTATTGCCTCCCAGACTTTGATGCCATCATCCCGATAGTAGTAGTATGGAATATCCTCCTTGCTGTCCATCCCTTTGGCTTTGATTTCTTCTGGGAAGCAGAGGGAACCGTAGGTGAGCTCTTGCGTTGCTCGCTGGACCATTTGCACGTGTCCACCTCCGCCAGTGGCATTCGCCTTCAGTGGAAAAAAATGAGACTCAAGAGCATTTAGGAGAAAGTGGTGGCCCTGGCTGAGGTCTCTGAATGTCCATCTCCCAGCAGCTGGGATGGGAAGAGGCTCACATACGTTTCTGCAGGCTGAGTGAGACTGGGCAGCTGGGTTTGGATCTTTCACACCCAGTGAGTGGATCACCATTCACACCCCGGATTTTTCCAGACTGTTTTCTCCCACTTATAGCATCTCCTAATAACACCTTACGTTCATATAGCACCAAAGGATCCCAAAACACTGTACCACACATACACATGCATCACCTGTGCATCACCTTGCCTGCCACCAGAATGCAGTCACTTCTGGGGTGGAACATGACAGCAGTTTAACAGTGCACCATAAAGTTACACAATGGTTTATGACAGGATGCAAAGATGGATACAGCATCCAATTCGAGGGGCGCTGAGGGAGGCAAACTGGAATGTGGCCAAAACAATCAGATCACGTCTTATGAAACATGCCATGGGATCTAATCAGAAATGGTCAAGGCCTCATTTACATCTCATGCCCATAACAAGCTGCCACATAACAGCATGTGATTAAATATTTTAAAAAATGTTCTTCTCTCTGAGTTTCTCTGTTTCTAACATGTGGCCACACGACCTTTCTAGCACTCATCTTATGTTTGCAGTATTCTAGATGTTTCTTAACCTAATCAGATGCATCTGACCCCAAATGGAAACTGCTGTAAGTGGGGGTTCATTTACTGACAGGCAGCAAATTCATTATCTGTAAGCATCCCAAGCCGCACTTCTTCAGAAGTCACTTATCTCATTTTCATGGTTGCCAGCTGGTCTCATGTCTGACTGATTCTCTGCCAATACATGACAGGGTTTTTCTTTCAGTGAGCAGTTACATGTTAACTTCTGCATGCAGTTGCCTGTTGTGCATATGTGAGGCATAAATAGGGTGCTGGCAAGTTCAGAGCAGATCCAGTCGCGCTTAGCTTGCGAGATCTGACCCAAGTGCAGCCCACGGTGGAGTGGCTGTAGGTTGATAGCAGCAGCAGTGCCAAAAATTCATCACCATAGCGCTGCTGGTTTTTGCAAGTCAAGGAAATGGTGGTCAGGGCTGACGCAGAGGATTGGTGGTCCATAGACACCGATCTTGATTTCAGCATCGCTTATAGCAGGGTGTTTAATGAGACCTGATTTATCTCCCTTTCTTATCACACCCTTATACTATTTTTCGCACACAAACTCCCATGCAAATAACCAAACACTTCAAGAAACCAAGAACTACATTTAAATAAGGTTAACTTGTGGGCACAAACAACATAGCAATGACACCTCGTATTCAACACACAAATGCCATGGGTAAACTTCATAAGCACCTAAAGTCTCGTTTTCACTTCTGAAAGTGGGCCATAGCCTCACAAATCACTCCGGTGCTTTTGAATATTTTACCTTATAGCCTTGTAATACACAAACATACCATGTGTTTGCCTCTCTAATCTATAAGCTTATACACATAGTGTACACATTCATACACGTGTGAATGTGTATGCACACATGTGCTTGTATATCATATAAGCTATGTAAGCCCAGCTCACATAAGACAAAGAGCCATTAGTGCGTACGATACTTGATTATTACAGACCCGATTCAGTTCTGAATAGGTCAATTAAAGGTGAAAGGCAGCATACCGTGGATGCGCTTCAGGCATTTGTTACGCACCCGTGCAACTTTTTGAACATCTAGCACAAGTAACAAGAAACGAAGCACAGCACAGCAGAGAAAGTCTTGGTGTCAGACGAAGGGTTGCAGGGTATTAGATGGGGGAGGCAAGAAAGGGCCATCCACCATCTTGAGAGGTGAAAGGAAATACGACCAAGTCAGTCAGTTAGTGGTGCTGGCCAGTAATGTGGGAGCGCCAGACCTTCCCACAGTGGCTACAGTCCACTGTGGGAGGTTGGAGCGCATGCTGCTTCCTGGGTATTAGATAAGGCATGCAAAGTGGAAGCATAATTGTCTCACCTTGTCAAAGAGGCCACATTCACAGATGAGCTGCTCTCGGGCTTTGGTGTTGATAGCTATTGTGAAGCGGACATGGGGTACCAGGAGCTGTGGAAGGAAAGACAACAGGGAAAGGAGCAGTTTGAGTCACCCTTCGTGATTTCATCTCACAGCAAATGTGCAACAAGTTTAAAGACTTGAAATTTTGCACTATATCACTTTGTTGGGCGATCCCCTCGGAGTGCAACAACTGAACTATTTAGACAGCTAATATGACTTTGCTTTCTCCTGGTTCTGCCAAATATTCAGCCCACAGAAAGGAGAAAAGTGCCCTGAAGCTGCAAATTTTTGTATGTTGCATTGAGCCACTGCATCTCAGGCAGCTCTTGTTAAAGCAGAGTGATCACCTTCCCTGCACATGCTCTCGCTGAAATGCAATAACCTACCTTGAAAAGGGGATGGACAGCCGGCAGCTGCCGGAACATGGCTATCCCAAACACTTCTGAAATTAAGTGTGTCCGCAGAAGATGGGTCACAGTCTGGTGCATGTGGAAATCAGAAGAGCGAACCCAAATTTTGGCCAGTAACCAGTCGTATTTGGCATCAGAAGGGAGGAAAATGGGATTTTCTGGTCCGGGGGTTTGATTGATCTGAAAAGGTTAAAAAAATCATTTTTAAAACACTGCCCATAACAACACACAGTGCTCCATTAATGGCTAACAAACGTACCTGGATAGCAATGGGGACAATCTTATTCTCCATGTTCTTATACAGTAAGCAGATGGGTGCACACAGGTACTGTAATGTGCATGGGTCTGTTTTATTGGCATCAATACCATCCAGCAGTGCATAATCCACTAGGAAAATGTTCCCTTGCTGCAGAAAGAAAAAAGGGGGCATCATTTAAGCAGCGAGAGGGAAGGGAGCATAGGAACCGACCCAGCAGAACAGAGCACCCTGCCCCTCATGGTGTCCAAGATCAAACTCGTTGGAGAAGGTGTAAAATACCCCATAGTGGATTATTACAGAATAAACTGCCCCATGTGCAAAGTTTCTTCTAATCCACCTCAGGCAGAGACTGGATTATGCCCTGGGCCACAACTGTAGACTGGCACTTGACCAGGTTAGCCCAAGGTGGGCTTTGCCTAGCGTATCGCTGAAAGACCGAACTCTTCTCTAGGAGTGTTTTTCTTTGCTTTACCGAGAGTGCATCTTGCTGGGGCTCAACACTTGGTTATCGCAGCATCGCTTTGCCGCTGCGGGCGTCGTGATGAGCATTTGTTCGACACAGTCACCAAGCCTCGGTGGTAGGGAGGTGGACAGCCTGTGTAACTAGGGTCAGCTGGTTTGATGCTGCAGGGTCTAACGTTACAAGTTTGCCTTAGCAAAGAGCTCTGCGGCTTTTAGGCAGTTGCACGGTGGTCACGTGAAACCATCACATCCCACTGCCAGCCAGGACAGACTCTATGCCAGGAGCAATGGCTCATTTCCACCCCCACATTTCTCTGCCCTTGGGCTCCACTCTCCACCCTGCTAGCCAAGAGCAAGATGGAAGGTCAGTCCTTTTGGGCCATTCAATCCTAGCCTTTTGCTGAAACTGCCAGTAAAGGGAACAAGCGGGGTGAGGTAAATACGCTCAAAAGCTCGTCTCTCTCACCAACAGAAGCTGGCCCACCTTGTCTCTCTAACATCACAGGAACTACATGGCTACAAGTGCACTGCAAGGGGACAGTTAGTGCCAACGGTGACAGGGATATATGTCTGATGGGAACTGGACTAAAACGTGCCCGCTCAATGCTCAAACCGCAGGATTTCTCCTAGGAGGTGAAAACAGTGAGCAGAAGTGCTCTAGTCTAACAAGTTAGTTTTGCCATTACAAACCACATGAAAGGAGCTAGACAGCACAGTGCATGTTGCTATAAATATGGAGAGAGAACGTAAAAAATGAGCCAATGCACATTCAATGTGGTACCTTTATTTCCTCTTCCAGAGTCATGTTCCTTTCCAGGCTGCATTCTACCATACTGGTGGTAACTGGAAACTTTTCAGGAAGCTCTCTGCATCTTTTGATCATTACAGGATTGCATCCATTCAGGAACTGGTATCCAAACATAAAATCTTCCTGCCAGTGCTGCATCACATATTCTGAAGGAGAAACAAACATGTAACACCCATATCACTACCAGCTGATGGTTGTTGTATTGGGTACAGCAACACCTCACCGAGTGAATGAGATAGCCAGAAAAGGATTTTCTCTCAGTATCTCTTGCATGTAATAGGGATTTATAAAGGTCACTCAAATTAAACTGCCCTTGTAGTTGCAAACAGATAACATATCTTCAATGATCATTTTTGGTCTAAGCTATTGCACGTTGTATCATTAAAGGACCACTCTGTTCCCAACCGGTTCTGGCTGCATTTCACTATGGAATGAAGCAATTCTTGAACACAGAAAGTTTGCAAAGCATTTTGGAAAGCTTTTCGATGAAGGTGCTGTATAGATGTAAGGTCATTAAGTGTGGGATTGAATTATAACCATACATTCAGATTCTGCATCCACTTGTACTAGATTGGGCAATATTACAATGAACAAAATGAACAGCCTTTTTTTTTTTTTTTGGTTTTTGTTCTAGTTTTACTGTGCTATTACTTTTGTGGTTCATTGGCTGTTTTCCACCAGTACGTTGTGTTGTAGGTTTCATAACATCATGCTGCCATTTCAGCCAATGACATGAGACAGAAACACACAGTATTCACGTTTCAAAATCAGGTTACATCAAAGTGAAACTCCAGTTGATGCCTCGTGGGGGGAAGGAAGGGGGCAAAGATTTCCAGTATTACTTATTTTCAGCCAAGCCAGAAATTTTTATGAAAGCTCCTTCTTGTCTACCCTAGCTGAAAGCAAGAAGAGCAGAGACATATGGAAATATAAAGATTAAATGCATCTGAACAGTAATATATTTCAAGACACCAGTTGCTTTCTACCAGAAGTAAAATACCGTGGATTGCTTTAAGATTATATTTGCATCATGCTTGTGAACTGCACAGTGGTTTTGTGTCTGTATTGGAAGTTGGGATGAGGGTGACAATATTTCTCACGTTTGGGACAGAAACCATGGGATTGCAAAGAACAGTAACTTTAACTCATCCTTATATTGGTCCTGATTCTGCAAACGCTTACACATATACTTAGCCTTAAGCAGGGGAAGGGCCACGTTAAATATTAGTTCTAATGAAACCAAAGTCAAACATGAACACAAATGTTTGCAGAACTAGAGCCTTAGGTTATCAGGACAAAAAAGCTATCAGTTAATGCATATGGCTTACATTTATAATAAAGGACTCCAGAAAGCAATCTTATTACAGGTAACAAAATATTGTAATCAGGTTTTCACAGCTCTGAAGGCCCCATGTGGCCTCATCCCTGGTACTCAAGAGAACAGAGGCATTAACCATTATTTTTGTTTTCTCTTTGTGCTTGACTAAACAGTTAATAGCTTCCAGGAATCAATGTATAAAATTCCTAATTAGCATCTAAAAGAAAGCTTAAAGGGACACCATCAACTTAAAAACCCAAACATCCTTCTTTCTGAAAATCTTGTATCTGCTATTGTTTCATGTAACAGTGGAGATTACTATAATTGAGTGAAAGGGATTGGAGACAAATGTGTTTTACTTTGGTATCTGGCAGCACTTTGTGTAGAGCTGCTTTCACTGTTCCCCTTTTATAGTCAGGGGAAGGCAGGTCCCCCGTTTGTGTGGGACTTTCACACAGCAACACAAAGAGAAAAATATTAAAAACCAATAAAATGTGACTGTAAAACCCCAAATGTGGGCAGATGTCATCCTAGAAATGTCAGGCTGGAAGGGGCCTCGAGAGGTCATAAAGTCCACCCCCTTCCCCATCACCCCCCATGATACGACAGGACCAATACATGAAACCACTTTCAATTCATCTTTGGAAACTGACTAGATTTCAGGTAAAACTGTCAAAAGTACCCAAGTCACTTGGGTTTCCATATGCCACTAATTTTCAGTGACAATTAGGTACCAAAGTCACTTTTGAAAATGGGCCGTGGGGTTTGGTTCTCTGACCTGGGCCGGTCAGGAGGTCAGACTGGACAAGCAGAACAGTTCCATCTAGCCTTACACTCTAGGAACTTAAACTGTACTATTTTCAAAAGTGTCCAAGGGCCAGATTTACAAAGATGCAAATGGGTGCCTGACAGGATTTTCAAAAGCCCCTAAGCATGTTAGGTGCCTAACTCTTCTTGAAATCAATGGGATTTGGGTGCTTGACCTGCTTAAGTGCTTTAAAAAAAACCCATTCGGCACCAATGTGCATCTTCACCTGCCTAAATGCCTTTGAAAGTCTACGCGACTTAGACACTTTTGCCAGTGTTCATAGATTTCCTAAGAGCCAGAAGGGACCCTTCTGATGATCATCTAGTCTGACCTCCTTCCTAACACAGGGCAGAGAACCTCCCTCAGGGAAGCCTGCCTCCATCCTAGCAACTTGTGTTTGAAGTAGCGCGTGGTTTTCAAGTTGAAGATTGTCCCGCTGGCCCCAAAAGCTAGCATGCTTGCTGATCATCTAAACTGTGCTTTTCAGACTGTATGTGGCTGAGACAGATCAGAAGAGACCAGACACACGCACACACAAGCAGCTTCCGTTCCAGTTACTATTAAGAAAGGGGAACAATTAGTCACTCTATGAAGCAAACACTCAGAAGGGAAGACAAACCCACCGGAGATTGTATTGCTGATTCGGACAAAGATCTTCTCGAAATCTGCAAAGTCACTCCAGGAGGACTGGAACATGTGCATAAAGCGGTTGACATACAGATTCTCCATCCTATGGAAAAGAGAACAACACTAGAAAGCCATCTGCAGCCTCCTCGGCAGCCCTTCTTACATTTCTCTCCTTACCCGTAGTGCATTTCGCGGTGGCAAAATGTGTGACAGCATCCTCCCTAACCACTGAACTCCGCTGGGCTGCACAGAACTGCAGTCAAATTGTTAGTCTCAAAATTTTCCTCCTCTCCCTCTCGGGAGAAAGAAGAAGAAAGCCCCACACGTGACCGATGCGAGCTGTGTCACTTCACGCACCTGAGGGTGCTTGGGTGCTGGGTGAAGAGGGCTGCGTAAAAGCCTGATTAGAACAGATGGGGTTGGGGGGAGCATAGGAAGTCTTTCAGTGGCACGTTGCCACAGGTGCTAGCAACAGCAGAGGGACCATTGCATTCCAAATCCATGCCACATGGTCTAACCTGCTAGGCCTTGGAGTAAAAATGCTTTAAGAGCTAAGCATTACCACTTTGCTCCAGCGCGCTTCTGCCCCTAGCAGCACTGGGGAACTGCGCTGGTGTTAGACCAACACCGAGAGAAGCGTTTGAAACATTCCTTGTAGAGGAGACGCTAAATATCTAGCTAGCCCAGATGCTCATTGAACACGTGGGGGAGTGGGGCCCAGCCCTCCTGCCTGGCACAAGCCAGAGTACATACCTAACGTCCCTTGATTTAAATGGGACTTAGGCAACTAAATATCTTTGAAGATTCGGTCCTTAGGGACTTGCAAAAGGTCAGAACACAGGCAGCCCGTGGCGGGGAATGCTCCAGGGCTGCCAAGTCCTAGACCAGGCCTGATTCACCTTTCCTGGAATCTCACTCAACCTGATCTCCAGAGTACAAGCAGCAAGGACAACTGGAGGGCGAGCTTCTCCAAAGCATCCCGGCACCACGCCTCAGCCCTGGAGGGGAGGGAGGTCAGCTCCTGTGCAAATTCAAGAGCCATCCTGGGGACTCTTTGCCCTCCTCTGCAGCATGGGGCACAGGTCCCTCGCAGGTGTAAACTGGTGTCAGTGGTGGATTCTCTGTAACACGCTACATCGAGATTTGAGGACATCAATAATTCAGCCAGAGGTTAGGGGTCTATTGCAGGAGTGGGAGGGTGAGGTTCAGGGGCCTGCGATGTGCAAGAGGTCAGAACAGAGATCACGCGGGTCCCTTCTGGCCTTAAAATCTAGGAGTCTCTGAGTTTAAGGCCGGAAGGCTCCAGCAGAGCATCTTCTGCTCCGACCTCCTCTGTCTCACAGGCCACGAGTGCCACCCAGCACCCACACATGAAACCCAGCAAGTGAAATGGGTGCTAGCCGTAGGGGCGGCTTATGATGTGGACAGCAGTCCCCTGGGGAGTGGACTATGGGTGAGCTTTTCAAGCCTGTGTAATTTAGGCACCTGGCTCCCTTTGAAAATCCTACTCGTTCTACATGGGACCCAGCATCAGAGTCTCATGGTTCCGTTGCTTATGGCAGGAGCCATGGAGGATTTCCCCCTTGAGACTATTACTGCAAATCCAGGATGTGTTTTTCTGCTAAACTCACGTTTGTTTTATTGTTACCTTCCTCTCCATCCCCACATTCCTCTCTCCTACCCACCCATTGCATTCTGGCTGACTTGTGGACTGGCAGCTCTCTGTCACTTGGCCATACAATGGGGCTCTGGTCTCCGATTGGGGTCTTCTGGTGTTAGTGCAGTAGAAATAATAATCTGTCCATTTGTTTTGCCTTCAAAGGCAGGGTACTGAACTCAGTGGACCAAGAGTCTAAACTGGTATGAGAAATCCTATGCTTAAATAGGCTTTAAATTTTTTTTTTTACAAGAATCACATCCAAAACCTACACCAGACAAATCTAATCTCTGAGCGATAGAAGAGGGGATATCATCCATGGGTGTAATCTCTGAGGGTTTAAATGACATAGCTGATAATATATCATGCAGGAAGGCAGGCCAATAGATAGCATTTCTTAATATGGCGCTGACATTAATAACTGGCTGAAAGAGCGAGGGAAGAGGTTATAATAAATGGCAGTAAAACAATAAGGGTGGGATGCCCAGGGCTTTGAGAACTCTCTGTTATTCAGTCCATGGGGTAATGTGAGGTTCTATTTAATTCAGTGAAAACCTCAAGAGCCAAATAACTTGATTTCAGAAACAGTCTGAATGCAGCCCTAGGAGTCCGACACTCCCCAGTTCAGACACATGCTTCCTTTATTGCTTTGGTCAAGTCACTTCACCTCTCTTTACCTCAGTTTGCCCGCCTATAAATAGGGCTAATCAGGCTGACCTACTTCACAGGAGGGCAGTGAGCAAAGTGTCTCGCATATGTGACACTTCATTATTATTAAAACTAAATCACTTCTTTCAACCGACAGGTTAGGAGGGGGCTGGAACGAAGGCAGGGCTTTGTGCTAACACTACCAATTTGCTGAGTAGAAACTTACACGCAACACGAAGCTGAACTGGACAATGGGCGAGGAAGATCTGCTAAGACTACCTGAGAATCGGAAGAAACGGCTTGTGGGAAAGGGGCGAGAAGCGTATAGTTTCATGCCCCTTGACTAGAACTGCACTAGAGGCAGCCAGGGAGGACAAAAGGCTGAGGTGGCAGGGAGAAATAGTTTATGAAAAGACCCCAGAATGTGACAGCAGCAAATGAGGCAAAAAAATGGTGCTTGGCTGCACGGAGAGGGAATTTATTCACAAATCCAGGGAGATGTGATGCTGAAAAGGGACAGGTGTGAAATAGTCTGTTTGTATCTGGGTACCACGGTTATAACAGAAGAGGTAACAAGAGGGACCTGCGTAGTGCTCTAAGAGGGAAAGTTGGTGGGAAAGAAGGTGATTTACAGGACATCCGATCATAGATTCTAGGTCCTTGAAGGATCCTTTCTGGTCCCTATAAAAGGCCTTTTTCTGAGCATCAAGAAGGGAGAATAAAGTTTAAACTTCCTGCCCAGCCAGGCCCAGCAGGATATAAAGCCCTAACTAGCTTTACAAAGCTAAACATGCAGAAAATCACTGCAAACGCTGCCGAGCTACAGCTGCCTCTGGGGTAAAACACTGTTGCTTTTTAACAGTGCACAACCACCACACACAACGTAGTAGTTTACTTTCAGATAGGAAGTGCAGGGTATCATATCCACTTGACACTGTAGAGGGAGTACAGGGAATGAAAATGTAAATCGTCAGACTGGAACAGGACACCAGGATTAACTCCCATATGCTTGCAAAATGTGCCATGGGATCATTAGATTCTAGACTGGCTTTTGCGAGAGACAGAAAACAGAAGGCAAAAGATGACACCTGGCAGCAGGGGCTCGTTCTGGAGCATCAAATCAGCACCGATGCTGAAGGAATGGTACCCCCTCCAGAATCAATACTTTCCTTCATATTTTTTTTTCTGGCATGGTCGATCTCCCACCCAGGGACAACCCAGTCTTGGAAGCCCGACATGGAGATACAGCCCCAGAGAGACATTAGAGCATGATTTTTGGAAGTGACCATTGATTTGGGGACTACACCCAGCTTGAGACCCTTGGGCTGGAGTCTTCCGAAGCGCTGATTCCCCGCATCTCCAGTTGAAGCCAGTGGGAGCTACAGGTGTTCAAAACCGCTGAGAGGCAAGCCCAAAGTGTTCTAGGTTGGGCATTCACAAATAGAGTAGCCCAAAATTAGAGGCCACTTTGGAACCCTGGCTGGAGGTGACCCCGATATTCTTACTGGACAAACCCACTTAGTAATCTAGGACTAGAGTTAGGGTTCTCTCTAAAGTATCTTCCCGCCCTCGGTTCTTGCGAAGTTATATGCTCCTAACGATGTCTACAGGAATAACAAACTTGAGTCCCAAGGCAGTGAGAGGACAGTATATAACCCAGAGAACTTAAAAGGAAATTAATGGTCTCTGCAGATTCATGAGGCTACCCGCTGGAGAAACAGTTATTTCCTGCTGCTAACACGGACGCAGCAGCCTCCTCTGCGAGTCCTGGTTTAGTTTAGAATGCGAGGTTATCATGCCCCGTGGGTCTGCTCCAGGGAGAGACATGCATGCAGCCATGCCTAGCGGTTTAAAAGCCAGTTCACAGGAAAGGAAACCACGATGCTTCCTCTGCTAAAACAACTTCCCCTCCAAGAACTCAGAACAAAACTCTTCTCTCCATTCAGCTATCCAGGCACTACAGGGAGCTGTGGCACATCATTTAAACAGGAGCGAGGGAGAAATGACTGGGAATTGTTTGCAAAATGATTTCTTCACAGCCATGCCATTGGCCTAGGACAGCCATGCACTCTGGGACTCCAGCACAGAGTTCAGGGCAAGGTCAGGGGTTTGCCAGACTTCTAGATCAGCCAGCCGGTGCTCCCAGCATTGGCCCAAGGAGCCTGCCTGATGCAGTATACGTGATTTCCCTCCGTAATCTCTTGAGAGGAGTTCAGTTTGAAATGTTCCATGTGATGGCGCTTACACCATTTCCCCTGGGAACCTAGTCCACGCTCTTAGGACATTTTCCATTGGCTCAAGTTCACCCCATTCCTCCCAGTTACACCCTAGCAGTTGTTACGCTTTGCTTACAAACACTTTCCACTGCTGTTCTCTGCAACACTGAACCTCTCCTGAATGGGTCCTAGCCACTTTCAGACCCAGATCTCCCAGTGCCCCAACACTGGGATTTTATTTTGTCTATTTAAAAAAAATTGCTTCCAATTTCCTTTCTTTGCTCCCGGAGAACAGCTGCCATCAAGATTCAGTGAAGTGTGGAGTGGGGGCAACCCACTGGAGACACGAGCTCGCCCTACCCTTCTAAATGCGCGTTTCTCATGACTGTTATCAGGACATCTGGTAACAGGCTGCAAATAGCACAGCTAGCTTTCACACATGGCTGCTCTGGCTATGTCACCAAAGAGCCCTTCAACGTAGCCCCCTGGGGCTGGGAAGCTGGCGAGTCGCACTAGCTAACGTGGTAGTCTCCCCTTGAGAATACATGCTTTAGACGCTTGCGATAACCTGCGCAGCAGTTAAGGTAAGTGGCACAGATCCTAATAATCACAGAATAAGGAATGTGCTCCTGGATCAGTGTTGGCTCTAAAATGCCTCTGCCCTTCCTCTTCCTGAGCAAACGCAGCCAGTGTCTGGACTGACAGAGAAGCCTTAGGAGCGTTCGCCAGTTTCTTGTGCTGGAACCTTTTCTGTGAAGTTGCCCCCACTTTGTTACAAGCCCTCCTTGTGACAGTGTCACACGGAGTTGCCTGGTCTATGTCTGCCTCGCTGCAGGCGCTGCTTCCTGGAGAGCAGGCAAACGTCACAATGTCATCCTTCCTGCAGGAAGATGGGGACGCTGAGCCACTGCACTGCTGACCTGAGCAAAATGTTTGCAGAGACCCCTGAAACCAGACGAGACTTGCTCGGTTTCATCACAAACGCTGAACTCAGCTCTGGTTTGCCGGTAGCTCTGCTAGAGATTGTACAGACAGCCGCCGAACCAGCCTCGGTCTGCAAAAGGTGTCACTTCTCTTTGCTCCAATGCAAAGCCAGGGGCAGCTGTTTTCACTGAGCTTCACACTGACTTTCTTCAAAGGAGCAACTCAGAGCTAAACCCAGGCAGCAAGAATCAAACACGTTCAACCGTGAGGGAAGCATTTGCCCAGCCTGGAACAGCCAACTTTCACACGGTCTAGTAAAGTGTCAATGATTCACACGTTCCAACTAGAAGACCCACTTATCTGATGAACCACAGACTGCACCCTATAAAACGCTGGGCTTGGAAGCCTGGTTTCACAGTCTCCCAAACTCTACCTACTGAGCTGAAAGAGAACTCTCCTAAAGCTCTCAGCAGTAGCAGGTCCCATCCCCTAACTTTGGAACAGGCACTAGAGAGGAGTAGCATATACGGGCTACTCACGTTAACACAGAGAGAGCCAGTGGTGGATCTGACAATAAAGAGTTTCTGGGATGAACTCCTGGCTCTTTCCATTAACCACAGAACACAGTCCCCCTCAAGAACTGAATTCAGGACTCCAGACCTCTGTACTCTGCTCTAACCTCTAGGGAATGTCTCTGAAGTATTATGGGTAAAATATGTAAAGTGCCTAAGTGACTTAGAAACCTAAGTCTCATGAAAGCCCACGGAACTTGGGCTCCTACAGACTGGATTTATAAAGTTATTTAGGTACCTGAACATGCAGCTTTGCGTCTAGTGAAATTTACATGAGCATGTAAGTGGGTTGGCACCTAAGTCCCGCTGATTTCAAAGGGAGTTAGGCACTTCTAAAAATCGCTCTAGGCATCTGCTTGCATCTTTAGGTGCCTAAATATCTTATAAAATTTGGTCCCAAGCTACTTTGGCACTTTGGAAATGTTTACCCCATGTCTTTAAAAACCCACCTCCCAGATTCTGCTGATCTACAATACTTCTGAATATTTTGAACACTATCACTGTTTACTGTACATCCTTTTCCCTCTACATCCTTGCAGTTTCAAGTTGTACTGGTTTTCACATCTTGTCCTTAAGAGCTGAGTTGTTTTGTTTCGCAATGTTCAGCCACTGCTGCTGTCTATCCCAGAGGTGACTGCACTTCAGTGGTAGGTGAAATGATTCTTGTATCTAGTTTGTAAAATGCTTTGGGATCCTGCAGGCTGGTTGGTGCTATATTGATATAAGATTACATTATTAAGAGGTCTTCTCCCCTTCTGCATGGTGAAACAGTGGCATTTGAGGGTTGATAGAGCAGCTACTGATTCCACATCAGGCCTACCTATGGTATCAAGTAAGAAACTCAGAAAAGTATACGTTGCAAAACACCTTCTGACCTGAAGAAGAGCTCTGTGTAAGTTTGAAAGCTTGTTGCTCTCAGCAACAGACATTGGTCCAATAACAGATATTACATTGCCCACCTTGTCTCTCTAAAACACCTTATATCATTGACTATAAATTAAAGGCTTGTTCTTTAGAAACCCAGTTACTATATATATATATATATATATATATATATATATATATATATATATAGAAATAATTAAACTATCAAATAGACAATTGCATGCAGAGTTATGCCTGACACAAACAGATCCACTTCCCTGGAAGTCAAATTCATCGACAAAGCTGGCCTTTATGGAGAAATGAAACTCAGTCGTCTGGTCAGCATTTACAGTCTGTTAGCAACAACTGCAGACTAGAAATGCAATTTCAGTTACCCTCCTGCTTTTAGAAGGAGAAAGCCTATCAAAGAGAAGGTTAAGAGGTGATTTGATCACAGCCTCTAAGTACCTATATGAGAAATATTTGTGCTAATCGAGGACTCTTTAATCTAGCAGGCAAACGCACAGCAAGATGCAATGCTGGAAGTTCAAGATAGAACAATTAAAACTAAAAATCAGGTGCCATTTTGTAACCATCAGGGTAATTAACCATGGGGGCAACTTTTCAAAGTTCCTGGTGGATTCTCATCACCAGAAGTCTTTAAATCAGTACTGGGTATCTTTTTGAAGAATAGCTCAGCCAGAAGTTATGGGCTCAAGGCAGAAGCAGGAATTCTCTGGTCTGTGTTATACAGGAGGTCAGACTGGGCGATCTAAGGTCATTTGTGGCCTTCGCGATCAATTAATCTATGAAATAGCAAGCGCTCTTTGGATCTGTAAATCATACAGCTTTTTTTGCCGAACTTTTCTTCCCTCTACCTTACCAACAAGTTGTCTCCATCTTTCCCCCTTAGTCATGAATAAAAATATGAGGGCACTGGATTCAGAAGAAAAGGAAATTCTCTCCAAACCAGATTCTAAAAAACCCCTCTCTTATGTTGAGGAATTTTCAAAGGGGACTAAAGGAGTCAGGCACTTAAATCTGGACTTCTAATCCCCTTAGCTTCTTTGAAAATCCCAAACTTATTTCTTGTAAGGAGCCACGGGGCCTAGACTCAGGCTTGCAGGCCACTGCAGCATCCACATCACCCCCCCAGTGGCTCTACTAACTGGAGAACTGGGACCCACGAAGATCTTAAGCTCCATTAAAGGTATCACCCATAGGGGCCTGAGTGGAGGAGCTCCGGCATCCCTGATTGGGTCAGCTACACTATTTAAGCCAGAAAGAGACACAAGAAGTTGTCTGCAACAGTGTGGATCCTGGCTTGCTGCTGCTATTTGACCTGACCTGCTCTGCTCCTGGTTTATGTCTTGTCCTGATCCCTGCCTCTGATTTCTGACACCGGCTCCAATGCTTCGCTTGCCTCTATGACTCCGACTCCGTCTCTGACCCTTGAGTCCTGCTCTGTCCAAGGCTTGGGTGTGACATTCCTCAAGTAGTGTCATTGAAACCAATGGGCCTATGTGAATAGTAAGGTACTAAGCACAGTGAGTGGGGTATCAGAATCTGGCCTTTAATAATAATGGGTATTTGCTAGATGTGAGCATCTCTCTTCTGTAACATCAGTTTAATCACATGCATTGTGACACCCACATTTCTCTGCTGCTGTTAAGACCAAGGGAGCGATGAGCCATAAGAGGGTGAGCATTATTCAGCTATTCATTCGTGCCTTGAGTACACAGGGGAGCATAAGAAGTGCCTACAGCTGCCGGAGAAAAGCACCTGTTTGCGCATACCCTGGTAAATTGCTAGTTAGAGTCCGGCTCCTTCTCTTAAAGTGCCACTTTCACATTTTAAATAAACAACCACAGTGTCAGTCCACTATGAAAAATCCTTCGCAGGAGAAGGAAAAGTACCAGGGGGAAGAAAAAGAGACACACCATCGTGGGACTTAAGTGGGGCTGAACAGGATGGACGCTCTCTTGTGCTCCCCACTCTCCAATTTAACAGCAGTAGAATTCTGCGTAATGTGACATGCGAAGGCATTTTCCTTTTGTTTCAGTGGTGAATGCCAAATACACATTGCTGTAAGTTGGGGCACGACTGTGACACCATAAAGAAGACCCAAGGAGAGCCTGGCTTGGGACAAACCCGGTACCCAGCACTCTGGGAATAACAGTCCTTAGTTTGGATCAGTCAAACTGGCTGACATGAACAATGCCGGGTTCCTCTAACGGGCAGCAGCACAGCTTTTAAAACAGTATTTTAAAAAATTAAGATACCTAATGATTAATAGAATCAAAGACGGAATAACATACTGGCTTGTCTAGTTCAACCCCTGGTGTGTCGGACAAGCTTGTTTTCAAGTGAGGACTGTCCATCAGTTGGCGATTATCTCATTCCCTTTGCACTCTTGTAAAGAGTGCCATAGGATCATTCATGCTGATGAACGGTCACAAACGTGTTTCATGAATGATGTTAGAGATGCAGGCACTCGTGTGCTAGCTGGAGATTTTACTATCCCACATGCTTCAGACAAGTTATGCTTACTTGTGGATTACCCCACCAAAAGATATTATACACCGCATGGCCAGCCTTTGTATCTTGGCTTGTCCCAATGTCTCTTTTCCTCCCCAGTCCCACCAAAGCACCATCTAGTCTTTAGTTTTTAAATTTAAAACAAGGGAAACATCCTTAACAAAAATGTTAAGCGGATTGCCTCCTCCCAGCCCGCTTTTCTGATGAGAAATTCTACCAATTCCAAGGGCCCCCCAAACACATACGCTTTGGAGTAGTTCAGAATGAAATCGACTCCCTTCTCACTGTCAAACTGGATGTCACGAGGCAAGTCATGGTGACAATTTGCATCGATGCTTAAAGGAAAGCCGGGGTGCCATTCCTTCCATCTGAGAAAGGAAAGAGAGAAAAAAGGAAAAGGAGTGGTGTCAGCCATATAAAAAGCACAGCATCTTTAATATTATTATTGTTGATTATTCGTATTGCCATAAGGATATAAGAGCTGCTATATGGGGTCAGACTATGGTCTATCTTTAGAGCCCTGCATGGATACAAAAATGTGGATCCGCATCCATGAGAATCGGTTTCTATCTGACTTGCCATCCCTATTTTATATTTATCTGAATGGGCACCACATCTGCATTTCCCCCAGATGCCAATGCTGTTTGGCAACCAGAACCCCCCCTTCTCTGCCACCATCAATCAGCTATTGTGTGGTCAGCCAAAACTTACAATTTCAGCCACCACAGCTTCCTATGGCAATAAGTTCTACAGTTAATTGTGTGAAAAAGTACTTTGTATTAAACCTGCTATCTACGAATTTCCATCGGTCACTGCTGGGTTTTGTCTTGTGGGAAAGAGTACATAACACTTCTCTATTCACTTTTTCACACCAGTCTTGATTTTATAATCCTCTATCATGTTCCCCCTTAGTCATCTCTTTTCTAAGATGAACAGCCTAATCCTTTTAGTTTCTCTTTGTTTGGAAGCCATTCCATACCCTTGACCATCTTTGTTGCCCTTCTCTGAACCTTTTCCAGTTCCGCTATATTCTTTTTGAGATGGGACGATCAGAACTGGACACAGTATTTAAGGTGTGGGCGCACCATGTGTTTACAGAGTGGCATTATGATATATTTGGTCTTATTTTCCATCCCTTTCCTAGTAGTTCCTAACATACTGTTAGCCTTTTTGACCGCTGCTGCACCCTGAGCAGAAGTTTACAGAGAACTATCCATGATGACTTCAAGATCTCTTGCTTGGGTGGTAAGACCTAATTTAGAACCTATCATTGTATATTTATAGTTAGAATTCTTTCTTCCAATGTGCATTACTTGGCACTTATCGACATTGAATTTCATTTGCCATTTTGTTGCCCAGTCACCCAGGTTTGTGAGATCCCCTTGTAACTCCCTCAGAATCTGCTTTGGACTTAATTATCTTGAATAATTTTGTATCATCTGTAAACTTTACCACTTCACTGTTTACCCCCTTTTCTCGATCATTAATGAATATGTTGAACAACATCGGTCCTGGTACAGAGACTTGGGGGACCCTGCTACTTACCTTTCTCCATTGTGAAAATTGACCATTTATTCCTACTCTGTTTCCTATATTTCATGATCCATGAAAGGCCCTTTCTGCTTATCCCATGACTTTATAGTGTCTTTAAGATGCTTTGGTGAGGGACCTTGTCAAAGGTTTTCTGAAAACCCAAGTATATTATGTCAGCTGGATCACCCTTGTCCATGTGTTTGACTCTCTTAAAAAATTCTAATAGATTGGTGAGGGATGATTTCCCTTTGCAAAAACCATGTTGGCTCTTCTCCAACCAATCGTATTCATCTATGTGCCTGCTAATTCTGTTCTTTACTATAGTTTCAACCAATTTGCCTGGTACTGAAGTTAGGCTCACCGGCCTGCAATTGCCAGGATCATGTCTGGAGCCTTTTTTAAAAAGTTGGTGTCACAATTGTGCTAGCACAAAAGCTGATTTATCACAATTAGTAGTTCTGCAATTTCATATTTGAGTTCCTTCAGAATTCTTGGATGAATCTCATCTGGTCCTGGTTTCTTATTACTGTTTACTTCATTAATTTGTTCTAAAACCTTTTCTATTGACAAATCAATTTGGGACAGTTCCTCAGATTTGTCACCCAAAAAGAATAGCTCTGATGTGGGGATCTCCCCCTCATCTTCTGCAGTGAAGACTGATGTGAAAAATTCATTTAGCTTTTCTGCAATGGCCTTGTCTTCTTTGAGTGCTCTTTTAACACCCTTTTCATCTAGTGGTCCTGCTGCGTGGTTGGCAGGCTTCCTGATTCCATTTCATTGAGAGTTTTTTCATCTTTAACAAGTTGCTTCTCAAATTCTTTCTTCGCCTGCCTTATTATACTTTTAAATTTTACTTGATAGAGTTTGTGCTCCTCCCTATTTTCCCCATTAGGACTTGACTTCCAAATTTTAAAGGATGCCTTTTGGCTTTTAACTGCCTCCATTACTCTGCTGTTTAGCCATTCTCCGTCCTCCTTCTGTCTTTTTTGATTTGCAGTATATATGTAATCTGAGACTCCGTTATGGTGTTTTCAGTAGTCTCCAAGCTGCTTGCAGACATTATACTCCTTCTGACTGGTCTCTTTAATCTTCATCCAACTAGCATCCTCACTGCTGTGTAATTCCAGGGTTATCTTAAAGGATAAGCCAATGCCAGTGTGAGCCCACGTGCAGTGGGAAACCAGCTGGTCACCAAGGAAGAAGAGAAGAGATGAGGAGGAAAGGCCTTGGGGATAAAGAAGGTTGCAAATCTTTCCTGTATTAAGACCAGAAATAAGGGTGTACTGTCTCCAATTGCTTTTTAGCCGAGATCAGTGATTGGTAAGGATGAGATTTTGTCATGGTTATTTTTAGTAAAATCACAGACAGGTCACAGGCAATAGACATCCAGGCACCCGTGATCTGTCTGTGTCTTTACTAAAAATAACCAGGGGTGGGGAGGGACTGACAGCTGGAGTCTCACTGCCCCAGAATGAGCCACAGCTCAGGCTCCAGCCGAAACTCCAGCCCTGGCTGAAACAGCATGTGGGGGCGGCTGCACAGCACCCGCAGACGCAGGGACGCACAGACCCAGAGCCAGCCCTTGTCGAAGGGAGTGGGGGTGCACACTACCCATTCCATGGCAGCTTACGCCCACGGCACACAGAGGTCAATGACTACTTAAGGTGCAAAGATGTGGAGAAGCAGGCCCATGATGTAGATATAGGGCCACAGCCCAAGGGGCACTGAAATGCCCTTTGACTTCACTAGGAGCTGCAGTCGCTTAGCACCTCTCAAGATTTGGTTCATAACATATAAGCATGCAGAATTCATTCCCCCCACACACTCATGCACTGGGATGGATTTGGTCAGCCCACAGCGATACAACACTGTTTTATTAATAATAGCAACACCCATTACAGATAAGGAAACACAGGGAAAGCCTAGGTGACCTGTCTCAGAACTGGACTAAGTTCTCAGAAGTCCCGGCCGTCTCATTCATTCAGACACGTTCTGTTTCACTCAGGAGGAGGCAAACTGTGCACCACAACTTAGTACAAGAGAGGACTGCAGCTGATTTGCTCCAGCAGATAGCCCGAGAACCCAGATGATGACTGACACTGGGAATCATTGTGCCCCATTACCCGCCTGGAGGACTGGACAGTGAAGGGTAAAGAAAATCTGCCTTTAGTCCTTCCAGATGAAATTCAGCTCCATGCAAGATGCCCCCATGAAACTGCACTGATAATTTCCCTCTTAAACCTTCAAAAGAGAGCTTATTTGGGACTGAAGTAGTTCACAGCCTGTGCTGTCCGTCTGCACAGGGGTGAATTTCACCCTTGAGGAATTCAGCCTCTGTGAAATGTGCCATCTAGACGATATGGTCCTTCCACTGGGCTTTAACCATGACCTGCAGAGACCCCCTCCCTGCAGAAGCTGCCAGCTTGTAACTCTTCTCCCCGGTGGAGTCGGCAGCAACAAGGGCCGGGTTCAATATCTCAGGGTTTCGCTCAAAGACGGAACGAGCTTGAGTCCCCACCCAGTAATCTGGGAAAACTACACACCATGCTTGGGTGCCGCTAGGAAGCAATACTTTCCCACTCACAAGCACTGAGTTGATGTATAACAAAAGAAAAAACTTGCATTAAAAGGGGAAGTGGGCCCAGTGTTAAATTTGGGAAAACGCCACAACCATGATTCAAAAGCATAAGCAAACACCCAACCCCCAGTATGTTGGGCAGTGTCCTTTGCCTCAGTTTCCCGCCTTGCATTGTGAAAGTCAGACAAATGAATGTCCCTTGTACTCCCCTTTCCGCCCGCTGCTTGACAATCGGCTGATTGTCTTTGGCCAGTGACAACCCACAGCTCAGAGGTACGTTCACAGGGGTTCACCTCCAGTCCCTGGAAGGAGGGGGGCACTGAGCAATGCTTCTGTTGCTGCTGTTATCTCTGCCACCGTTCACCACGGCTGCTGTTACCCCTGCCGGCGCTGGCGGCTTCCTGCCATTGAGCCCACTCACTACCCCTTCTGCGATGCCATGAGCTGAGGTTCCACCCTTTAGCAATTTCACTGCATGGGGGAACCTTCCTGCCTCTTCATCATTTTCACTGCCACACTGTGCCCAAAGCAGGTCTAGAGCTTCGCTCCGAAACAGGTTCATCAGCGATTGCAGTTCTAATAACGATTGGACAGAAACAAGGATCTCAGCTGAGTCCGATCAGCTCTGTCTTTATTCACCAGAAAGGGGAGGGTCAAATGATGTCTCGGATTCTTAGGCAGAGGCCACACCATCAGATGGAAACACCGATGCCCGCCTCCTCTGACTCTCATTGTCATGTGGCACCCCATCTCCTGTCCAGCAAGTGAGGTTCAGTTTAGGGTGACCCCCTCAGTCAGGGCAGGCTAAGCACAGGTCTATTGCCGTTCACTCACACAGTAAGGATATCATTTCATTACGCCTGCATTCAAGCATGAGCTGTAACCCAGGCCAGCCACACCTGAACACTTTGGCAGAGGAGCAATGTCCGTGCAAATACAGTCTGCTCCTGGAATCTCTTCCCCCAGTTCGCCACTTGCTCAGTCAGACCCTGCTTTCAAACACGTGGTGGTTTCGTGACATGGACAGAACTAGGCCTCCCTGGGCTGCTGACATCACACAGCAGGAACGCTGAAACTCACCGATACATTTTTTGCCGTTCTTCAAGTTCTTTGCGTCGGTGCTGCTTGAGGATCTGAGTCTTGTCATCTCGGGGCAGCTTTGCTGTGAAAAAATGAAAAAAAAACAGTGCGGTCAGGTTTCTTTGCCCTTCGCTGCCCAATCCTCCAGGCGGGTAATGGGGCATAATGATTCTCAGTGTCAGTCGTTATCTGGGTTCTCCTACTGTCTGCTGTACTCTCTTGTACTAAGTTATAGTGGACAGTTTGCCCCTGCTGCATGAAATACAATGTGTCTGAAAAGCAAAAGGGCTGTTTTCATCCTCAGAATTACTGCTCTGCACCCACGGAGAGTGTCTCTAAGAACAAGTTTTACACATCAGACTATAGTGGAATATTCATCCTCCCAAGAAGAGGTCACAACTGGATGATACAGCCTTGTTAAATTTTCTCTGCTGAAAAATGATGATGCTAGAAAATATCTTGATGTCCCTCCCCTGGATTCATGCTCTCTCTTATTACATGGCAAGAACAAGTGCTTCTTCCACTCCAACTTCCTTGCCATGAGCTTCAGGAGGAGAAGAAAGAGAGAGGCTTTCCAATGGCTTGATGCTTGGAAGATGTGGCCCTGATGTTACGGAATAAATCAGAGACTTCTTTAGAAATGATGGGAAACAGACTAGAAAGAGAAGCTAACAGGACAACCCATGAGGAAAAGTGATGGACAAGGCCCGCTTTACATACACAAAAGGGAATGCAAATAAAGCCATTAGGAGTTTTAAGGAAATGTCTGTTTAGGTTCAGCAGCAGCAGAAAAAACAGGACTGATAACAGACAACGCAGGCTGTGTCTGGCTGGGAATCTGGCAGGATCTTCCTCATGTTCTTCCTTTACTTGTTCACAAACCAAAATACACACACTACCTTCCTCTCCTGAAAAGACACACTGAAATAAATCCAAGGCCAGAGATGGCAATTCTCTCTCCTGCCCCTGAGAATACCCTAAAGGGGGAGATATTATGGAGGGAGACGGATGCTCAGAAACAAAGGTTTTAAGGGCCTTAAACACTGAAAAGCAAATGCCTTAGGAGTGCACGTCTCATTAGGCAGCCAGTGACCCGAATGCAGCAAGGCTTGGTAAACCCTTCGTTCCTACCCAATATCTACCATCACTAGATCAGCATTTTCAATGGCTGCTGTATTGGTGGTGGAGAACCAAAGCCAGTTAAAGCACAGGCCCTAGTTCCATACGGCCACTCTAAGGGCAGCACACACGTACTGGCGCTTTTCTCAGCCCAGCACCAAAAGCTGTCTCAGGCACATTTCACACAATCAGCCTGTTTCTGGCTCTTGCAGGATGAAACCGTTTATTTGAATTCTACTCCCCAGCCAGCCCTAACGCACCCTGAATTGGAGTTTCATTTGAAGCAGCCCTTTCCTGGGTTTTATTTTACTCTTCAGAAAATGGGAGAGTTTCCGGGTAGATAATTCCTGCTTTGAGCAGGGGTGGGACTAGATACCTCCCGAGGTCCCTTCCAACTCTACTATTCTACGCGTCTATGATTCTGATCCAGGGAAGACTGCTATTTTTAGAGTCTCAAGGTTCAGCACCCAGGGGAGGGTCATCCAAGGATTAGACAGAGTTTCCAGCAATGGAGAAGGAGATCAAACAGAAATTACCTCCACTGCTGGAGAAAAAAATCTCCTCAAAGTAACCCAACTCGTTTCCCTGTGCCAAACCCATAAACCAGCACTCAGAGTAAGGGTGGGAGCTAGTACCAGTGGGCGTGTGGCAGGTCTGCAGGCGGGCGAGAAGGCTCTGTAGTTGGAGAGAGGGTTTAGGTGCCTCTGGGAGGAGAGGGAAAGATAGAGGGAACTCTCATTGCTTTAGGGATCAGTAGCTCTCTCAGGGCGCTTACCTCTTCCATCTCGGAGGACAATCTCTTTTTCTTCTGTAATCCACCTGTAACATGGGAACTCCAGATAGTCACCTACTGGCGTCTTCACCGTGATGTTTTTGAGGTACCAGTCGTCACTGACCCAATACTTTCGCTTCTCTATTTTTAGCAGCTGGATCTCTCCCAGGTCTTCTGCCACTGTCACATCGTAGGAGTCAACCTTGGGAGAAGAAATATGGTCTATGGCCTACTGAACACACACAAAGCACAATCAACCCAAACGGAACCTTTCCACGTGCTCTTGTATCATGTGGATACGGTTACAATGGGACTTTCTTGTTCTCTGGGTGGAAAATGGGGATAACGCTACTTCCTTCCTCCCCACTCCTTGTCTGTCTTCTCTATTTAGAGGAGAAAGTCTTTGGGGTGAGGACTGTTTCTTATTCTGCGTATGTGCTGTGCCTACCACTTTGGGGCTCCGATCTCAGAGGGATTGCTGGAATACCAGTAATTAAAAATGCCTCTGCTGGCTCTTAAAGCTCAGCTGGAATAAACTTTGGTGCTTTTGTGTTTGGAAAGTTGTGATTGTGCAAGGTGCAGGACTATGGGCCCCTCGTCATGGCTAAAGTGAACTGGCTGGGACCCCATCATGTGGCTAGAAGCAAGAGCTCAATCTGTCACCTTCACCTCCTCAGAAGAAGTTATGCTCTTGTTAAGACCGAGCATTCCCAGAAAGACAAGCCGGGGTAAGAAATTGTTAGGCAGTTCTGTTTGTTCAGATGCTTGATTTGCTTGATATTGCTTGATGTGGCCGCAAAATGGAATTACCCTGGTTTGTGGTTTTGAACGTTTTCAGTATTCTTAGAAACCCACATGAACTCCTCCTCCGCCACTGGCTTTAGCACTGTCTAGAATGATGCTGCACATATGCTCTGCTTGTTCTTTTCAGGGACATTTTTTACTAACCCTTCCCGTCAATAGGTGGTCATTTGACTCAAGCCCTCCCATTATTTTACAGGGTAAGGTTAAGGCATAAAAAGCTGGTCAGGAAAGAGAAGAAAATGTAGAAAAATGCATGACCCAAAGGGAGAGAGGAAAGGGCCAACATTAAAATACCTAAAGAATCCATTTATTTTTCAAACCAACTCCATGAGATCCTAGCACCTTGCACCCAGCTCTACCCTTGGCACATGGGATTGAAAATCTTCAGCCTTTTCATTTCACTCTGGGTTCCTAGAGTGTCAACATCCTACTCGGGCTTTTCTGCTTTATCCCACTGGATACCAGTTGCGACAGTGGTTTTGTGAGGAGGAGACCTGTCCATAAGGAATGGGACTGACAGCCCCAGCTTCCCCTACAATCCACATCACGCAGCTCTCTGACCAGCCACAATAGCTGCCGATCACGTAACTATAACGTTTTAAGCCCTCTAGTCCATCTCTCAACTGCTGCAAGATTGTTCCCTCCAGTGCATTCTGAATGCCCGCTCCCATTCTAGCAGTTCCCCTCTCTGTGCGAAGACCATCAGATAACTGGTTATCAGCTCCCTGCCCTGTCTTCCTGCTCTATGTCCCCGGTCTTACTTAACCAAGCTATACAGCTTGAGTTATTTAAACCTTCCCTCAAGACAAGCTACCTCACAACTTAAAAACTCCTTTATGCCAGCTCACTAGAGGGCAGTGACATTATCTTGGCGTTCAAGTGCTTCCTTGCAGTGGTTCTTGAGACTTATTAGAGCAGGTTTTGGATAGAGTTCTGACTATTCCTTCACTCCTGAGGTGCAATTAGGGCAAGATCCTGGCTCTGATAGCAGCCCGATGAGCTTAGGAAGCGCTGCTGCTTCTGAGGAACATGGGTCAATTCCAGCCCTGAGAAAACAGAGCTAATTTAAATTAGGAAATCAGAATAGGAAAAGATAACAGCAGCATTGAGGCTGGGGCTGAAGACAGCTGTTCTGCATCTGGGGCTCCTGGTACGGGAACTACGACCCTGATCCTGATTATTTTTTATTATGTAAGCACCAGTCACATGTCTGGCCCAGTGTAAGGTGAAAAGAAACACTCTCCCTGCCTCTCAAAGAGGTTACAGCCCAAAAGACACAGGGAAGTCCTGTGCTTGTTCAATATTTAGGTCATCAGAGCACCTGACAGGCGATGGTCCCCAGATGGAGTCACTTCCACCAAGAGCTCTCGTCCATACGACACAGAAATACACTGGCTTGGAGAGAGCCAGTCAGTTTGCTGCCAGCTGCCATCCTGCTTTGAGAACTAGAAAAGGTGATGCACGGTAAGTTATAAAAAAGGAAAGAGCAGAAACGTGAACTAGAGCTAGGCGAGAACCAAACCTGCCTCCCCCAGGCCTGTGGGGAGGCTTGGATGGGGATCTGCATCCAAAGTTAGCAGCAGCTGCAAATCTAACACCTGTTAGACAGTGAGGCTCAAATTTTCTCAATTTCAATTTCTGAGATGCCGAGGGCCTGGGTTTTCAGTTCGTGCGGAACCCTCACCACTTCAGCCAAGGCAACAGCAGGTGCAGTGCTCGGCAGTCTGAAAATCAGGCTCGAGTTTTCTTAAATCAGGAATGACTCTGCCTAAGCCAAGTGTCATATCCGGAGGAGAATCAAACCCACATATATTTAAGCGACCGTGGGTGAAATCCCAGCCCTGCTGAGGTCAATGGGAGTTCGCCACTGAGTTCAGGGGGCCAGGATTTGTAAGTCACGCCCATTATTTTCCAGCATGAGCGACAGCATCTCCCCAGCAGGACCGAAATGATGGCCCTTTCAGCCACACCTCCGGAGACTTTTTTGAAAGACTATATTAGTGGCTCATCTGAATGTTATGACCTCAAACTAGCTGACAGAATGGAATGTATAAATCTATATTCCATACCCTCCCCCCTCCTGATCGCAGTACAGATTGACACGTTTAAAGGCTCCTCCCAGCTACACGTTAATCCTCCTAAAAGAGCTGCAATTTGTGTACATCTGTGGCAGCAGCAGACAGCAGAACATCCCTCCTCTGTATTCCCAGCCAGGGAAGTTTCCCCTCTTCTGCATCTTCCAACACATGGCCTCTCTTCTTTGCTGCACTGGTGTCAATCAGTGCAAAGGATTCTGGAAGGTACCAGGATGCAAAATGTTTCTTCTCGGAGCTTTTCAATGCTGGATTCATTTCTGCTGCATATGCCTCTTTTCACAGCTCCCAGTTTTCTCCATAGGCGCTCATGAAAGCATATCTGCTAGAAGAAGCTCCTTACCGGGCCTGTATTTCACATCTAGTGAGTATTTTTGCAATATTATGATCATTTTCTGAAGTTCAGACTATGCTACGCACAGTGGTTTCTATAATATGGCTTCCTTCCAAGGCTTGTTGGCCTGTTTCCAGCTTGGCCCTCTTATAACTATAAACATCTTTATGAAACTGCACAAACGTATTTTTCTTCTTCCACGTCAACCTGATTCTGTGGTGTGTGGTCCAGGATGACTAACGTGCAACAGGACAAACCCTAAACCCACGGTAATTTATCAGTTTGCACCAGCTCCAGTGGTTTCTGCTACACACACGTCAAGAAAGGGAACTTAAATACATAAAGGCTTTCCTGTGTGTAATGGCCTATGTAAACAATTGCTGTCATTGCCACCGAGATCCTATGGGATCATGAATAGACGGGAAGCTGGTCCCTTTGTTTGCAAATAGGAGCAGTGGTTGCAAACTGGAAGGGAGCTGTCCACAACACAATCTCTCTCATGATGAAAGGGTCTGTGATGCTCTGATATGATTTATCATAACTTCTGCAATGTGTAAATATTTAGAGAAGTTGGTGATTTGAGGGGCAGAAGTGGAGGAGGTTGGAAAAAGCATTTATTGGCGTTTGAAACATAATAAACAGAACTGCATAGCAGTTCGACCCGAAAGAACCAGACTCAGCCAGCTGGCATGTCCTGCATAAATGGACTTGTCATGTTCTCTTCATGGTCTTGGCAGACTCAGTGGGTGTGTGCTAATTAACATGTTCTGAAAGCACCTTCTCCTTAAATGTGCCTGGCAAGTGGTACATGGCACATTCATCAGCCACAGATCTACCTGGTGTCTTCAGGCAACATAGCAACTAACACAGGGATTTCAGTTTATAAATCCAGGTAGGGTTTTGTTTATAATTCCACCTTTCCTTGCTCACATGAGTGCCCTGCTTGGAAATAAAGAAATCCCTTTTCATGCCCGGCACCACTCAGTGCAAGTGAGAGGTTTGTTTATGATTATCACGGCTGATATTTAACATTTTTACTGGTGTCACTCAGCCACCAAGAGGCCCCAGTTGCGATCAGGGCCCCATTTTGGACTGGGCGCTCAACAAACATGTCAACCCTTCAAGCTGGAAGTGTAAATTTCAGCTTGAGAGAACTTCCCTGTGTCAGCTCTGACCAAACTAGTATGCTAAAAATAGTGTTGGGGTGGCGGTGTGAGCGGTGGCATGTCGGACAGGTACAGCTAGCCCCGCCTGTCGCCATGACTACACTAACTCAATCAGAGTCAACACGGGTCAGCTCCAGCTCAAAGGGTATGGACAGGGAGATTCTGATAGACCAGTAAAGGGCCAGGGACCACTTGATAGTGTAATATCGATCATCATATTTGCTGCTAACAGCGCTACAATTGGTAGGCCTTTCTGCAGGCCTCAGTCATCTTGGCAGGACTAAGCCAGAAAGGGAGGGGAGCCTCTTGCTCAATCTTTGCCTGACCCTGAATTCCCTCCCCAATGCTCTGGCGGACTTGCTGGGTTCTGTGTTTCAGAAAAAGACCAATGAGTTTATTTAAGCATGCCCTCTGGGAGATGTTTCTTAGACAAAGGGATCGCAGTGGATCTAATTTACCTAGATATCAGGAAGGCATTTGATAAGGTTCCACATGGGGAATTATTAGTTAAATTGGAAAAGATGGGGATTAATATGAAAACTGAAAGGCGGATCAGGAACTGGTTAAAGGGGAGACTACAGCGGGTCATACTGAAAGGTGAACTGTCAGGCTGGAGGGAGGTTACTAGTGGCGTTCCTCAGGGATTGGTCTTGGGACCAGTCTTATTTAACCTTTTTATTACTGACCTTGGCACAAAAAGTGGGAACGTGCTAATCAAGTTTGCGGATGACACAAAGTTGGGAGGTATTGCCAAAGCAGAGAAGGATCAGGATATCATACAAGAAAATCTGGATGACCTTGTAAACCGGAGTAACTGAAATAGGATGAAATGTAATAGTGGAAAATGCAAGGTCATGCATTTAGGGACTAACAACAAGAATTTTGGCTATGAACTGGGGCTGCGTCAGTTGGAAGTGACAGAGGAGGAGAAGGACCTGGGCATATTGGTTGATCACAGGATGACTCTGTGATATGGCCATGAAAAAAGCTAATGTGGTTCTTGGATGCATGAGATGAGGTATTTCCAGTAGAGATAGGGAGGTGTTAGTACCGTTATCTGCAATACTCATCTGCAATACTGTGTGCTGTTCTGGTCCCCCATGTTTAAGAAAGATGAACTCAGACTGGAACAGGTGCAGAGAAGGGTGACTAGGATGATCCGTGGAATGGAAAACCTGCCTTATGAGAGGAGACTCAAAGAGCTTGGCTTGTTTAGCCTAACCAAAAGAAGGTTGAGGGGAGATATGATTGCTCCCTATAAATACATCAGAGGGATAAATACCAGAGAGGAGAGGAATTATTTAAATTCAGCGCCAATGTGGACACAAGAACTAATGGATATAAACGGGCCATCAGGAGGTTTAGGCTTGAAATTAGATGCAGGTTTCTAATCACCAGAGGAGTGAAGTTCTGGAATAGCCTTCCAAGGGGAGCAGTGGGGGCAAAAAACCTAGCTGGCCTCAAAATTGAGCTTGATAAATTTATGGAGAGGATTGTATGGTGGGACAGCTTAGTTTGGCAACTGACTGATCTTTGACTACTGGTAGTAGATATGCCAATGGCCTGTGAAGGGATGTTAGATGGGTGGGTTCTGAGTTATTACAGAGAATTGTTTCTTGGGTGTCTGGCTGGTGAGTTTTGCCCACATGCTCAAGGTTAAACTGATCATCGTATTTGGGGTCAGGAAGAAATTTTCGCCCAGGGCAGATTGGCAAAGGCTCTGGGATCTTTGCCTTCCTCTGTAACATGGGGCATGGATCACTTGGTGGATTAAAGTCTTTAAACCATGATTTAAGGACTTTAATAACTCAGTCATAGGCTAGAGGTTTATTACAGAAGGTAAGGTTCTGTGGCCTGAGTTGTGAAGGAGCTCAGAGTAGATGATCATATTGGTCTCTTCTGACCTTAGAGTCAATGAGTCTATGTTTGTCTGGGCCTCAAAATATGCAGATAATGTGGGAACACATCTAGTTAATTAGTACTCTGGCAACCTTAGGTCTAGCTTTTGAACCTGTTGGCCCAACAAGATTTTTTTCTTATTTTGATGTGTTATGTTGACTAACAAGGATAAATAGGAGGTCGGGGGGGAAGGTTTGGGCTCTTGAACACAGCTTCGGGATCTTCCAACGACAGCTGAAAGGTCAGGCCAATCGGAAAGCCGTCACTGTTTCCACTCAAAAGCCACCTCAGGTAATTATTGAGGGCTGAGGGTGTTTTACTAACCTGTTGCGGATGTTTGTGCGTAAAGTATAGCTTTTAAGTAAGAGTACTCGTGTTGGACTGGTAGAAACAGTGTATCTATGGGCTGGACAGCCGCGTCTCCAGATTTACTTCCTGCCACCAGCTTGCACGGAGTAAAGTTACTGAGAGCTTTGGGTTGGCAGAACCCTGGGTAACAGGTAGACACACCCATGCAGGCAGTTAGCAGTCTAAATGGACATGGCAGGCAAAGGGCATTATCCCCATTTTAAGGATTATGGGGAACTGAGGCATAGAGAGAATAAATGGTGTTTCCCAGACTCCCACAGGAAGTCTGTGACAAAGCCAGGAATTCCTCTACTTTCATTATCAACATAAAACAGAGATCAAAGATTTAAAATGTTATCGAACAATGTAAATTAGACCTAACAAACAGTTACAATAGAAATAACACAACCATGACTGATTCACTGGCACAAACTCATTTGGCTGATGAAAAACTTAGAACTCGAAAATACATTTCCATCTCACAAGTCCAAGTAATAGAAAAAGGCGGTCCCGTTAGACTAAACGGACCTCAATATTTTTTTCACCTTCTCATTATATGTTTTGAAAATGTATCTCAAGGTGAACTGATTTAAACTGGGATTTAAAGCACCAAGTGGAAAACCTCGATTTAAATCAGCGATGGTAATCAACTTTTCTATTAGTGCTTCAGTTATTTTCTAAAGAAAGGGGCTTTGGAAGATAGAGCTAAAATTCACAGGGACCTTGATAAATTGGAGAACTGGGCTATAGACAACAAAATGAAATTCAGCAAAGACAAATGTAAGGTGCTACACTGTGGGAATAAAAACCAAATGCACAAACTCAGAATGGCAGCAGCACTGCTGAAAAGGATCTGGGAATTGTGGTGGATCTCCAGCTCAACATGAGTCAACAATGCGATTCTGTTGTTTAAAAAAAAACCAAATGCAGTTCTGGGTTGGATTAACAGAGGCATAGTACGCAAGTCACGGGAGGTGTTAGTACCACTCTACTTGGCACTGGTTAGGTCTCAGCTGAAGTACTGGGTCCAATTTGGGGCATTGCTGTATAGAAAGGATGTAAAGAAACTGGCAAGGATCCAAAGACGAGCAACAAAGATGATCAAAGGGATGGAATGCAAGCCATATGAACAAAGGTTGAAGGAACTGGGTACGTTTAGTTTGGAGAAAAGGCGCTTAAGGGGGACCATGGTAGCGGTCTTCAAATACTTGAAAGGCTGACATAAAAAAGATGGAGAAAAATCGTTGTCTTGCCATAGAGAGCAGGACAAGAGGCGATGGGTTCAAACTACAGCAGAGCAGATTTAGAATAAACCTCAGGAAAAACTGCCTAGCCGTGAGAACAGTCGGACAATGGAACAGACTGCCTCAGGAGGGTTCATGGAAGCTCCCTCACTATAGGTTTTCAAAAGGAGGCTGGAAAGCTGTCTGTCTTGGATGGTTTAGACACAACAAATCCTGCATCTTAACAGGGTTTAGACTAGATGACCCTTGTGTTCCCTTCTAAACCTATGATTCTTTCTTTATATAGAAAAGCAGCCTTTAACACCAAGTTTTTGATAGATGCTCATGGATTCAGCATACTTATTTTTTATTTAAATAGTTTGAGAGATTATAAATTTAGGCCTTAACATATTTTGTATTCAAGTCAGGTTTCATTTTAAAACAGGCTTCTTTTTAGAAAGAAAAACTTAGTATAATTGAAATCACAAAAGAGCTGAGTTAAATAAAAAATCCAATTTAAATAAAACAACCACTTTATTTTATATTAACTCATCAATTTTATCCACCCTGATGCATCTACAGTAGTTTTCTATAGGTACATGTTTAGTGTTTAAATATATTTGGAGAAGCAAGTATTTCAGCAATATATTTCCAGTATGTCAAATCATAGCTAATACTTACCTTTCAAGATCACTTCTTATTCTAGGCCCACATCTCGCAAAGAGTAAGTTTTGATTTGGGGCTCAATTCTGTAAGCACACACGTGCTTAACTTTAAGCACATTGAGTAGTTCCATTGCCCCCCCCCGAAGCCATGTGCTCAGTGTTGAAGATATGCATGTTTGCCCAATTCTGCAATCTGCCTCTTTCGCTTCTCACTTCCTATCTTTTTGCCTCTCAGTCTGTTCATCTTCATGTCTCTTATCCTTCCTCCTTCGGCCATTCATACACACTGGCAAAATGTTAACTGTATTGTAGGCCTACATCCCAATAAGGTGGAGGTCTCATTTTTTAATGTTTGGGGCTGAAAGATGACAAACCTTTTGAACTTTTAAAGTTTCTCTTGAAATTGTTACTTTTGCATATACTGAGTGAACTCTTTGTATGGACTTCAGATAAAATTTCACACATGGGACAGGATCGTCTTGCAATCGCAAGCACTAAACTTAACCTGTGAACCTTTTAAAAATCTGACTTACCCAGCTAGAGGGCAATAAGTTAGGTGCACAAAGCTGGGATGCAAAAGCTTCCACTATTTTCAAGTGTACCTGACAAGCTAACAGCATATCAGGACATCATGTCTGCAAGACTTTAGAATCATTTTGTAGCCCTACACCCTATACTCTTTGACAATTACCTCCTGTGTGTTTCATATTTGGACTTTGGCAGGCACCAACGATGGCCAGAAATGTTGTGAGCCAGGGAACTGGAAGCCTTTACACAGTAAGATTCAAAATTAAAGTACAGAACTAATGGTTTATTGGATCTGTCAGGCACAGCTGAACACAGGTTTGAACCTAAGCTCCCAAAGTGTCCTGTCCAAGCAAATAGTTCCCTCACAAAACTTGGAATGAATTGCTAAGGGGCAGTTGGTTGTTCTAATTCTCTGCTCTGGATTAGGGAGGGGATCATTCCAGGGCACTAAGGAGGACATGGATATATACCCAAATACAAATTTCAGATTGAAAAAATGGGTTTTTTCTCTGAAAGTCCTTGGATTAATTTTCAGAACAGCAAACAAAGAGACAGGGCTTAACTGGGAAATTGGAAGAAAATGGGGAACTGCAGAGCACTACGCAGTACTAACTGTGACATCTCTCTGCACCAACAGGAACTTACTCAAAAACAACCTGATAAAAACCAGTTTCTAAATAGTTTGTGTCTAATGCTCAGTGTAAGTCCCAAGACTATCAGAATCAGGCTTTCTTTGTACAAGTCTCTTCGAGCTTTCCACATCTCCTCCCTTTTGGAACATTTGACATGCAAATCTCTTCCACGGAACTTGTCCAAGACTTCATTCATTCTATCTAACAATAACCATAATTTGAATGAATTCAGAGGAAGCCAGTATCAGGATAATGGAAATAATCAACCTGACCTATCTATGGAAAAGAGACTGTAAAAGTATGTAAAGCCTTTCTGGATTAATGAACTATATCCTGGAACTTTTGTTCTGAGAACTGAACAGGTTGACTTTTGCAGTCTGGGTTCATGACTGCATAATTTTGGGATGAAAAATTACTTTGGGAAGCCAGCCTCTGTCCCGGAAAACTTACAGCCTACCAAAATGTGTACGTGATATAAAATATAGGATAAAAGTGCAATTTTCTGAAGTCCTTAAGTCTCATTTTAAAAAGGGGCACTGCATTTAGGAGCTTCAGTCTGGTTGAAAGCCAGTGGAACTGAGGGTATGTCTACACTGCCAGGTCTGCATGGATCAATTGAGCAGCCTGTGGAGACCCGGGCAGTTGCTCTGGGAAATGCTCTCTGGTTGATGACATAAATCCATCCCCTCCCGAAAAGAGTAAGGCTGTGTTGACCAGAGGGAGTCTCCTGTCGACGCAGTGCAGTGGAGACACTGCGCTACGGCAACGTAAGTAAGTCGACGGCAGCGTAGACCAGACTTCAGGGCTACTAAGGTGTGAAAACCCCACTCTCCCCGAGCGACATAGGTAAGCCAACTTAACCACTAGTGTACACAGCGCGAGGTCGCTGGAAGAATTCCTCCCCGGTTCTCGAGGAGGTGGACAAACTCCACCGATGGGCAACCCCCTCCTGTGGGGTTAGGTATTGTCTACACAGCAGCTGCACCACTGTAACATTTCAAGTGCACCCAAGCCTTAAATCTAGTGTTTCCACGGTGCAGGACACATAGCGGACAATGACGCCTACAATTAGGAAGCACCGTATGGCTTTTTAAAAATAAATAAATAACCCTAAAGCATGTAAAGAAATAAACCATGCTGGGCCATGAGTGGCCAGACTAGGGCAGGGACAGAGCAGGATTCTCACTGAATTGTAGAAGTGGGGGACAGAAAGTGCATCACTGCTGCCTGTCCAGTCTTTCAGTCCCCCCCTTTCCTGGCACCTATCGCTGCCCTGTCCCCCCAGCTCCATTTAAGGCGCCTCAGCCTCTCTTGGCTGGTGGTCCCTGGTCTCGGCTTAGCGCCCTGATAGGTATCTGCAGCCCCGCAACCCACCCAGAGCATCAGGACCAGGCGAGATGGCTGGGCGGCCCTGGTCCTGACCCCAAAGGGAACGGGGGCGCAGGCACCCAAAGCCGCTCGCCCAGGGAAGGGCTGGGCAGAGAGACGAGGCCGGGGCGGCTCCTTGGCCCCGGTTACAGCTGCCCGAGAGCGAGCGAGCGAGCGGGCGGGGAGAGAGAGAATCCGGCGGTGGAAGGTCCGTGTCCCCGGGACGGGGCAGGGCAGCGCGGGGTGGGAGCGGGAGAGGGGCCGGGCCGGGCCGGGCCGGGGAAGGGGCGCACGGCGGGGCCGGGCCGGGCCGGG
>ML675609.1:4797006-4830751 GCA_007922155.1 Mesoclemmys tuberculata
GTGATAAGTTTGTTTAAAACCACCATCTCTTTGTCCAAAACTAACCTGTGGTCATTAATTATCCTCTTCGTAAAATTACCAAAGATCATTCTGTAAACTGTTGCTTTTGTTAAAGTACTTATGTTTTAAGATCACCGCTTAAGGTAACGTCAGCAAATGTTCTGAAACAAAAAAATTAAACGTTAAATGAAAACGTTTTATGATCATAATAAATCTTTTAAATAAAAACATTATTTCTGAAACACACTTATGTCTTCCAATTACAAATTTTAAATAAATATATATATAAAAATAAATAATAAATATAAACCAAAAAGTAACAAAAAAGCACCGAACTCAAATATTCAAGAAATAAAGATAACTTTTACAACCCAAACAGCCAAAAACTGCCCACCCTAATAACCCTAAAATCCACCTCAAAAAACAAAAACAAAATAAACTATAAAAAACAACAACACTCATGCTTACAAAATATAAATAATTAATAATCACACCAAAATGCAAATACAACATAACAAAGCCAAACCCATAAAATAAAACAAAACCCTCAAAATAAAACCGTTAGGTTTGGTTCTGCAATCATCCTCCGGGAGCATCGGTGCGCACCGACAGACCCCTGCTCCCTTCCTCGTGCTTAGCCACCTGGCCAGTGGACTAACACGATCAACTACGGCTGGTAACTAGACTTCATCTTTGTAGAACTTTGTGTCTGTAGGTAATTGTATAAACCGATGCAGTGGGATCTTTAATGACCGCACGCCATCATCAGCATATCTTCTTATTGCTTGTCCAAAAGATAGCACCCCTCAACACCACAGTGTCCCTTATCACCATCATGAGGCACTCGTTACTGGCTCAGAGGAAAAAGTGCTGCACGCTGACCCACTCAAAACACTTCTGCCAGTTGGCCCGTGTGGGTTTCCCAGCTGAATACGGTCCCGGCCTGAGTTTGCTTAATTTGTGAAATCTTTGGAATCTTACACATTTGGAAAACCAAATAATGTTAATGATCGCCGCCCCCACCCTCATATGTTGTGGCCAAGATTTTTAATCCTGGGCGCTTAAATTGAGATCCTCCTAACTCTATGTTTAGGCTTCTAAATAAAAGTAGCCTGATTTTTAGAAGTGCTGAGCACCAGCGAACACCTGAAGTCCTTGAACATTTGTTCAACATTTGTACATTGACAAATCAGCCCGCTTGTATTTGGGTGCCTAAATATGAGCTTCGGAACCTAATTTGAAGTGCCCAGGTTTGAAAAAGGTTGGCCTGTTCATGCTATTGGTAGTTTGCACTTTCATACCAAATTTCACCCAAGGGTTCTGTCACCGACCGTCCTCTCCGGCCGGTTGGCTGCGGCCATCCCTCAGGTCCCAACTCCGGGGGATGCCGCAGCGCCCTTACAAGGGGAACTAGCAATTAGTCTGGCGCGGGGTATTGCCCGCACCGAGTCGGGTTCCCGGCCCTCCGTCAGGGTGGCTGGTATGTAGTCTAGCGCCCGGCCCTCAGGCAGGGCAGGCGGGGCAAGCAGTCGAGACAAGACAACTTCCAGCCGTCCGGCTGGGGGGTGGAGGACTCGTCCTCCGGGGCAGCTAGGGAGAGGGGGAGGGGGACACAGGCCCACCCATCTCCACTGCGTCCCAGCCCAGGGCCCTATCAGTGGCACAGCTGTCACCACTGTTTTGGCAGGGCTCCTGCTGCAACACGCCATTGGGGCCGGGCCCCTAACTCCGCCACTGTGTCTGGCTGTCCCTGGGCCACTTCCTCCCCGAGTTCCCACGCACCCGCTCCCGGTATGCCGTAGGGATGCTTGGCCCACGGCTGGCTTACCAGTCCCTCCTCGTCGATGGGCAGCAAGGCGGGGAGGCCCTCTGCGAGGGGCAGCTCCTCTAGGTCACAGGATTCGCAGGGGCTCTTGGCATCCGGTAGCTCCTCCAGGTCCGGTCCTGCCTCTGGGGGGGTCAGCGGTGGGCAGCTCGTCTAAGTCCAGCCCAGCCTCCGGAGGGGCCTCCCATCGGGGTTGTTCAGGCTCCTCAGGCCAGGCTCGGGGTTCGGGGAGCGCCGACCAGTCTCTGGGGCCTGTGGGCCAGTCCCAAGCACCCGGCCCCGGAGGCCCTACCCACTCCCGGTACTGGGGGAGGGCAGGAAGCCGGCGGGGCTCCTGTCTGGAGCGGTGGGTGTTCCTTGCTTCTGTCGGGCTCCAGCCGGGCCTGGGCCGCTGGCAGCAGGGCAGCACCTCTGTCTCCCTCAGTTGTCCTCCCCTCACTGAGGCCTGGGGCCTGGCTTTTATACCGCCCCTTCCTGTAGTGGCTCCGTCTCTCGGCCTCTGGTTGGCTAGCGTGATGGCTGTAATTATTATGTTTATTGCCCCTCTTTAGAGTATTCTAAAACCTACTGATTGGAAGTCACTTATACTATTATACTAGGAGGGCATGATCCTCATCAATAAATTGAGATGAACAGGAAAAGTCAGACAATATCTACAAAGTGTCAATATCATGCTGCTGCTTCAAATCTGAAGTGATGGTTGGACGTGAAGTGGAATTTTATTTGTCATAGTAGACAGACGGTTAGGAATGTTGATCCAATCATGACGTGTAGTCCGTGAAAGCCTGTGGCTACAAAGAATGTAGACCCGTATACGCTGTCAGCCAGAGTAAATGTAGTTTCATAGTATTCTATGGCTTGTAGGGCTGTGAAGTAAAGACCTAGGAGGATTGTTAGTAGAAGAGCTTGGATTGTTTGTTTTCGGTTGGATTCTATTAGACTATGATGGGCTCAAGTGATTGTAACACCGGAGGCTAATAGGACGGCTGTGTTCAATAGTGGAACCTCAAATGGGTTTAATGGGGTAATTTCTGTTGGGGGTCAATATCCTCCTAGTTCTGGAGTTGGGGCAAGGCTTGAGTGATAGAAGGCTCAGAAGAATCCAGCGAAGAAGAATACTTCTGATGTGATGAATAGGACTATACCGTAGCGTAGCCCCTTTTGTACTGGCTTAGTGTGGTGTCCTTGGAATGTGCTTTCTCGTACTACATCTCGTCATCATTGTAGTACTGTTATTAGTATATTAAGTAGTCCAATGATGAGGAAGGTATATGAGTTGCAGTGGAATCATATGATCAGGCCAGAGGTTATTGCAAATGCAGCTATTCCTCCTGTCAGGGGTCACGGGCTTGGGTTAACTATGTGGTAGGGGTGTATTTGTTTAGTTATTTGATATTTTCTTGAAGGTATAGGCTTAGAAGTAAGACGAAAACAATGGCTTGGATTATAGCCACGGCTAGTTCTAGTAGGGTGAGGAGTAATAGGATAATTATTGATATTAGGGATAAAATAGGTATTACAGGTAGTAGGGATAGTACGGCTGTAGAGATAAGTTGGATTAGTAGATGTCCGGCTGTTAAGTTTGCTGTGATACGGACACCTAGGGCGATAGGTCGAATTAGGAGACTGATGGTTTCGATAATAATTAGGGGTGGAATTAGGGGTAGTGGTGTTCCTTCTGGGAGCAAGTGGACTAGTGAGGCTGTTGGTTGGTTTCGTATTCTGATTAGTAGGGTGGACAATCATATTGGAATTGCTAGGGCTAGGTTTATAGGCAATTGTGTAGTTGGGGTGAATGTATATGGTAGCAGTCCTAGTAAGTTAGTTGTCAATAGGAGTATTATTAGTGAGATTAAAGGAATTGATCATTGATGACCTTGTTGGTTAATTGGTGACATTAATTGTTTTGTTATCGAGTCAATTGCCCATGACTGTAAGGTAAGCAGACGATTGGTGAGTCATCGGTTGTTTTTTATTGGGAATAAAAGTACTGGTATGATTAAGCTTAGTGTAATTAGTGGGATACCCATTACTTGTGGGGGGGAAAATTGCTCAAATAGTGTTAAGTTCATGGTCAGGTTCAGGTTTTTTTTAGGGGGTTTTTTAGGTTGCTTGTTGTTGTATTGGTTGGGGCGTGGGATTTGATTTTTGGCTGTAGAATAATATAGATTAGTCAAGTAGTTCCCAGGATTGGTAGTCATGGGTCTGGATTTAATTGTGGCATATCACTAAGGAGGGTTGGGGCACCTCTGTCTCTAGCTTAAAAGGCTAGTGCTGTACCATTATAAGCTTCTTTAGTGATTGGGGGAGAGATGATCAGTTTTCAAATTGTTTTAGTGGAGCAGATTCGATTACGATTGGTATAAAGCTGTGGTTTGCCCCACAGATCTCTGAACATTGTCCGTAAAATAATCCGGGTTGTATTATGATGAAGCTTGTTTGGTTTAGTTGTCCTGGTACTGCGTCTGTTTTCACCCCGAGGGATGGGACTGCCCACGAGTGAAGGACGTCTTCGGCTGAAATGAGCATTCGTATGGGGGTTTCTATGGGGGTTACTATTCGGTGGTCTACTTCAATGAGGCGGATGTGACCGTGAATAAGGTCTTGTGTTGGGATCATGTATGAGTCGAACTCTAAGTCTTGGTAGTCAGTGTACTCGTAGGTTCAGTATCATTGGTGCCCCATAACTTTAATTGTTAAATGTGGGTTATTAATTTCGTCTGTTAAATATAAGACTTGTAATGATGGGAGTGCGATTGTGACTAATACGATGGCTGGCAGGATGGTTCAAACTATTTCTACTTCTTGGGCGTCTAGGGTGCTGGTGTGGGTTAGTTTTGTTGTTAGTATGGATGTGATAGTGTATAATACTAGTGTGCTAATGAGGAATACGATTATTAAGGTATGGTCGTGAAAGTGTAGAAGTTCTTCTATAACGGGGGATATTGCATCTTGAAATTCTAGTTGTAGGGGTTGTGCTATTAAGTCGTAGAGGGGTTTGACCTATAATTCAGCCTTGACAAGGTTGTGTAATTTTTTACTAACGTCTTTATAGAGGGGCTGGGGTAAAGAGAGTAGCATAATGGCCCAATGTGATTGACTTGAAATCAACTTAAAGGGGTTCGATTCCCTTCTTTCTTGGTCTATAGCATGTGTGTAGATTCTTCGTAGGTGTGATTGGGTGGGGGACAGCCATTTAGTCACTCTACATTTACTAATGGGGGTTCAATTAGTGTAATTTTTCGTTTGGATGAGAAGGCTTCTCAGATAATGACGAGTATTATGACAACTGCTGCCAGTGAGATTATGGACCCGATTGATGAGGTTGAGTTCCATATGGTGTAGGCATCTGGGTAGTCTGAATAACGTCGTGGCATTCCAGCTAGGCCAAGGAAGTGTTGAGGAAAGAAGGTTATGTTAACCCCAAAAAATATTACTGTGAATTGTAGTTTTGCCCATGTTTGGTTTAGTGAGTACCCGGAGAAGAGTGGGAATCAATGAGTAAATCCGGCTATAATGGCAAATACGGCCCCCATAGAGAGTACATAGTGGAAGTGTGCTACAACATAGTAGGTGTCATGTAGTACGATATCTAATGATGAGTTTGCTAGTACAATGCCAGTCAACCCTCCGATTGTGAATAGAAAGATGAAGCCAAGAGCTCATAATATGGGGGCGTCTCATTTGACTATTCCTCCGTGAAGTGTGGCAAGTCAGCTGAATACTTTGACGCCTGTTGGGATGGCGATGATTATGGTTGCAGATGTAAAGTAGGCTCGGGTGTCTACATCTATTCCGACAGTAAATATATGGTGTGCTCAGACAATGAATCCTAGGAATCCAATTGATATTATAGCTCAGACTATTCCTATGTAGCCAAATGGTTCTTTTTTTCCGGTGTAATAGGCAACTACGTGTGAAATTATTCCAAATCCTGGTAGGATGAGGATGTAGACTTCAGGGTGTCCGAAAAATCAGAATAGGTGTTGGTAAAGAATCGGGTCTCCCCCCCCGGATGGGTCAAAGAAGGTTGTATTTAGGTTTCGATCTGTTAGAAGCATAGTGATTCCGGCTGCAAGCACTGGGAGGGATAGGAGAAGTAATACGGCCGTGATAAGTACGGACCACACGAATAGTGGGGTTTGGTACTGTGATATCGATGGGGTTTTTATATTTATTGCTGTGGTAATAAAGTTAATAGCGCCTAAGATTGATGATGCTCCGGCTAGGTGAATGGAAAAAATGGTTAAGTCTACGGAGGCACCGGCATGTGCTATGTTTCCAGCTAGGGGGGGATAGACGGTCCATCCTGTTCCAGCTCCGGCCTCTACTCCTGATGAGGCTAAGAGTAGGAGTAGTGATGGTGGGAGAAGCCAAAAGCTCATGTTATTTATTCGAGGGAATGCTATGTCTGGTGCTCCAATTATTATTGGGACCAATCAATTTCCAAATCCGCCGATTATTACTGGCATGACCATAAAGAAAATTATGATGAAGGCATGGGCGGTGACGATGACGTTGTATACCTGGTCGTCTCCTATGAGCGGACCAGGTTGGCTTAGCTCTGTTCGAATTAGTAGGCTGAGAGCTGTTCCAATCATTCCTGCTCAGGCTCCGAAGATTAGGTAAAGGGTGCCAATGTCTTTGTGATTAGTAGAGAACAATCAGCGGTTTAAAGTCATGGGTAAGGTAGCTGAGTGCTTAGCGTTAGGCTGTAGACCTAGGTTTAATTCCTCTTCTTATCAGAGCTCCGTGGTGAAGTTCATGTTAGATTGCAAATCTGAAGATATACTTTAATTGGTATCGGTGCTTTATGATTGTGGCTATGGTAGATAAAAGCCTGTTGGATTTAGGTGTTTAGCTGTTAACTAAAATGTTTGTGGGATCAAAGCCCATTTATCTAGGAAGGTCTTAGCTTAATTAAAGTGTTTGAGTTGCATTCAATTGATATAGGATAGAGTCTTATAGGCCTTAGAGCAGAAGCTAAGAGGTTACATCTCTTGTTTGAGGCTTTGAAGGCCTCTGGTTTTGTGTTTATCCTAAGTTTCTTTTAGATGAGGTATAGTATGGTGGGTAGGAGGGGGAGGAGTATCATTGATAATGAGGCGGTTAGAGCTAGGTGTGGTTTTACGTTATATATTTTGTGTCGTCATTGTTGAGCGTAATTGAATGAGCTTGGGGCTAGGGTGATTGTTGTGTAATAGGAGATCCGTAAATAAAAGAATAGGCTTAGAAGGGAGGCTAGAGCCATTAGTGTGGCAATGAGGGAGAGGTGTTGTTTGGTTAGTTCTTGTAGGATTAGTCATTTTTGGCTGAATCCAGTTAGTGGGGGCAATCCGCCCAGTGACATAAGGGTTAGTATTATCATTGCATTTGTTGAGGGGGATTTTGTTCAGGAGGTTATTATTGTGGATATTTTGTCTGTTTTTAGGCAGTTTATTATAAGGAACATGGAGGTTGTTATTGTTGAGTATAGGTAGAATGTTAGAAGTGTTAGTTTGGGGGATATAGTAAGGATAATAACTATTCAGCCTAGATGAGCGATTGAGGAGAAGGCCATGATCTTTCGTAGTTGAGTTTGGTTTAATCCCCCCCATCCGCCGATAATGGCGGATGTTAGTCCTATTAATAATAGCATGTTAGAGTTTAGGTGTTGTGCGGTTATTATTAGAAGGGATAGTGGGGCTAGTTTTTGTCAGGTTGTTAGCAGGAGTGCTGTTGTTGTGGTGGAGCCTTGGAGTACCTCGGGCAGTCATAGGTGGAATGGGGCGACCCCTAGTTTTATTGCTAGGGAGATTGTCATTAGGGTGCATGAAATGTTGTTATGCATAAATGTTGTATCCCATTGGCCCAGGCTTCAGGAGTTTTCGATGGCCGAGAATAACACTATACTGGAGGCTGCTGCTTGGACTAGAAAATATTTTGTTGAGGCTTCAATGGCTCGTGGGTGGTGCTGTTGGGCGATTAGTGGAATAATAGATAGGGTGCTGATTTCTAATCCGCATCATGTTATAATCCAGTGGTTGCTTGATATCGTTAGTAGGGGGCCTGCGATTAGGTTGGTGGTAATAAGCCCCTTTGTAAGGAGGTTCATTAGTAGGGGAGGGAGTTAAACCAACATTGTCGGGGTATGGGCCCGATAGCTTTATTAGCTGACTTTACTAGAATGTAGTATAGTGGAAGTACTAGGAGTTTTGATCTCTTCGGTGCAGGTTCAAATCCTGTTTTTCTAAGGAGACGAGAGGATTCTGACCTCTATTTTTCACCCTATCAAGGTGATCCTTAATGTTTCGGGCACGTGTCCTATAATATAGGGGGGATTCCAGAGATGGAAGTTGGTAGTGATATGTGTCATGTGCATAGTGCTAGGGTGAGAGGAAGGAAGTTTTTTCACAGTAGGTGTATTAATTGATCATATCGGAATCGTGGATATGAGGCTCGAACTCAGAGGAAGCCTATGGATAGGAGTATTGTTTTTATTATCAGTGAAATGGAAAATAGTTCTGGGGTGATTTTGGTTCCTGGGTTGAGGAATAGGATTGTAGTGAGTGTGTTTATTATTAAGATGTTGGTGTATTCTGCTAGGAAGAATAGGGCGAATGGCCCAGCAGCGTATTCTACGTTGTAACCAGATACTAACTCTGACTCACCTTCAGTTAGGTCAAAAGGTGCTCGATTAGTTTCCGCTAGTGTTGAGATGTACCATATCATTATTAGTGGTCAAGAGGAAAATAATAGGTATGTTGGTTCTTGTGTGATTATTAGTGTTTGTATGTTAAAACCACCTGATAGTAGAATTAATGATAGGAGGATGAGTCCTAAGGTTACTTCATATGAGATTGTTTGGGCTACTGCACGTAGGGCCCCTATAAGTGCATATTTAGAGTTTGAGGTTCATCCTGATCATAGGATAGAGTAAACCATAAAGATGGACATAGAGATTAGGAATAATAGTCCTAGGTTTAAGTCAGCTAGGGAGTGGGGTAGGGGTAGTGCTAGTCAGATTGATAGGGCTAATAAAAAGGCTAATGCTGGGGCTAATGTGAACAATGTGGTTGAGGAGTTTATAGGGTGGATTGGCTCTTTGATGAATAGTTTAATTCCGTCTGCTAATGGTTGTAGTAATCCATAGGGGCCCACTAGGTTAGGGCCTTTTCGTAGTTGTATGTATCCTAATACTTTTCGTTCGATCAGTGTGAAGAAGGCCACTGAGATGAGGATCGGGATTATGTATATAAGTGGTGATAATAGGTTTTGTAGGAAGGCGGTTATTATTGTGGAGGGGGGTTGAACCCCTGATTAAAGGGCTTAGGCCTTTTGCATTAAATACCTGCTTTGCTACCACAATAACCCTTGTCTTGGGTAATTTGGTTGTTGTTTTTGTATTTAGTTCAGTTAGTGTTCACTAATTGGAAGTACAGCGTGTTTTTGCATATAGGCTGCATTTTTTTGATCCTTTCGTACTAAAAAATATGTAATCATAGATAGAAACCGACCTGGATTACTCCGGTCTGAACTCAGATCACGTAGGACTGTTAATCGTTGAACAAACGAACCCTTAATAGCGGCTGCACCATTAGGATGTCCTGATCCAACATCGAGGTCGTAAACCCCTGTCTTTGATAGGGACTCTAAGAGGGGATTGCGCTGTTATCCCTGGGGTAGCTTGGTTCATTAATCAAGTGTATTGGATCGTTTAGCCGGAGGCACTTTGGTTTGTTACTCTTAGTAAAATTTTTCGGAGGTTGTGTTTTTCTCCGAGGTCACCCCAACCGAAAATTAAAGCTAAAAAGAACGATGGTATGTGGTCCGTATGGTTTATTACTTCATTGGTTATTAGCTGTTATTTAAAGTTCCACAGGGTCTTCTCGTCTTATGTTATTATTCTCGCTTTTGCACGAGAAGATCAATTTCACTGATTACCCATAAGAGACAGGTAGAGCCTCGTTTAGCCATTCATTCCAGTCTCTATTTAAAAGACAAGTGATTACGCTACCTTCGCACGGTCAGGATACCGCGGCCGTTAAACAACGTCACTGGGCAGGCATTACCCCCAATACTTGTTTATGCTGGGGGCTATGTTTTTGGTAAACAGTTGGGCTCTTTGTTTGCCTAGTTTCTTTTACAGGTTTTAATCTTTCTATAGGGTGCAATCCTGTGTTGGGTTAACAGTTTAGTTTATATGGTTTAATTTATTATGTTATCTTATATAAGGCTGTTAATAATCAGTAGTTTGTCTGGACTGATTTAAGCTGGTGCTTTAGAGAAGTTTAATTTCTTGTTACTCATTTTAACATTAATGCTTCTATGTTGGTAGAATGGCTCAGTATAATTGGGGTAAAAAGTTTTTATTGTATTATTTGTTTTAGTTTACCGTTAACACTTTATTTTGTGGTGGCTGCTTTAAGGCCTACGGGTGTGGTTTGTAGTTTATAACCTCCATGTAAGGTTGTATCCTGTCTCAGTAGGGCTGTACCCCGACTGAGTGTCTCTTAAATCTCACTGGGTAGACTTTGCATTGTTTTTAGGATGACTTAAGGTAGAACTTTTATTCTTTTTCTGAGCAACCAGCTATCACCAGGTTCGGTAGGCTTTTCACCTCTACTTACAGGTCTTTCCACGCTTTTGCCACAGAGATGGTTAATAACCCCTTTTGTAATGGTTGTCCATAAGTAGCTCACCTAGTTTCGGGGCTTCATACTTTAGTTCTCTTTGCTTGGTGTGTGCTAGTTAAATCATTATGCAAAAGGTACAAGGTTTTATCTTTGCTTTCTTACTATGGTGGTGTTTCATATTTTTCAATTTTCCCTTGCGGTACTGTTCTCTATTGCTCCATGTGTCTTTTCTATCTCCTATACTAGGACGGTTGAATGTTTTAAGTTTCAGGTAAGGTCAATTGTAGTTTTCTGGGGGCCTGTTTGTGGTTTGTTGGGCTAAAATTTGTAGTTCAAGATAGCCTTATTATTAGGCATTTTTCAGGTGTAAGCTGGGTGCTTTAGAGTTTAAGCTATATCTTGATATTCCAACTACACCTTCCGGTATACTTACCATGTTACGACTTGCCTCATCTTTATACGTTGATTTAGCGGTTTATTTAAAATTAGTTGTTTTTTGATGAGGGTGACGGGCGGTGTGTACGCGTCTCAGGTCCTAATTAATGTAGGCTCTCTGTTCTTACATTACTACTAAATCCTGCTTTGTGGATCTTATTTCAAAGTTCCTTCCATTAAAAATAATATTTCTGTGATAGAAAATGTAGCCCATTTCTTCCACCCCATTGGCTACACCTTGACCTGACTTGTTAGTGTTTGTGAACTGTTGTGCTTACTTTTGTACTTTCACAGGGTAGGCTGAAGACGGAGGTATATAGGCTGATGGGCTATGGGTGGTGAGGTAAATCGTGGATTATCGATTATAGAACAGGCTCCTCTAATTGGATTTGACACACTGTCAAGTCCTTTGAGTTTCAAACGTGTGATTAGTAGTACTCTGGCGGATTTTTATGTGTGAAAAAAATCTATGTTTAGGGCTAAGCATAGTGGGGTATCTAATCTCAGTTTGTGCCTTAGCTATCGTGGGTTCAAATTGGTCGGTGGATTAAGATTGTTTTCACATTGTAATAGAGGGTACTTTAACTTATGACAGAAGGGTTTGTAGTCTATCTTAATTATTTTGATTGATCTTTAACCATGTTTTACGCCGTTATTGGTGTTAATTTGTGCGTTTTTAAACCTGCTGCCTATTATTTGAATTTGGTGACCCCTAGTTGTTGAGTAATGAGAAGGAGTAAATAATAAACACATCCTTATTTACTTTCTCTATACAAGTCATGTTTTTATAGCCATCTATCGTATCCCCCCTTAATTGTTTCTTTTCCAAGATGAAAAGTCTCAGTCTCATTAAGCTCTCCTCATAGGGAAGGTTTTCTACCTCCATAATCATTTCAGTTGCTCTTTTCTGTACCTTTTCCAATTCCAATATTTTTCTTTGAGATGGGGTGACCAGATCTGCAGGCAGTATTCAAGATGTGGCTGGAACATGGATTTATAAAAGGACAATATGATATTTTCTTTTATTATATATCCCTTTCCTAATGATTCCAAACATTCTGTTGCTCTTTTGACTTCTGTTGCACATTGAGTAGAAGTTTTCTGAGAACTATCCACAATGACTCCAAGATTGCTTACTTGACGGGTAACAGCTAATTTAGACCCCATCATTTGGTATGTATAGTTGAGAATATGTTTTCCAATGTGCATTACTTTGCAATTATGAACATTGAATTTCATCCACCATTTTGTTGTCTAGTCACCCAGTTTTGTGATATCCCTTCGTAACTCGTCACAGTCTGCTTTGGATTTAGCTATCTTGAGTAGTTTTATTTCATCTGCAAATTTTGCCACCTTACTGTTTACCCCTTTTTCCAGATCATTTATGAATATGTTGAAAAACAGTGGTCCCAGTACAGAGCCCTAGGGGACACCTTTATTTATCTCTCTCAATTCTGAAAACTGACCATTTATTCCTACCTTTTGTTTCCTATCTTTTAACCAGTTACTGATCCAGGAAAGAACCTTCCCTTTTATCCCATGACTGCTTACTGCAGCTGACCATGAGCTACCAGTGCAACAGACTGGCCGAAAGAGCTGATGTGATCCTGGGATGCATTAACAGGGGAATCTTGAATAGGATTAAAGAGGTTCTTTTAAATCTTTAAGTTTGTCACTGGTCTGATTCTGGTAATCATTCTTACAAGAGCTGTGTTTGAACCAAATGCTCTGCTTCTAATCCCTGAACTTTGGGCTTTCTAGTGAGCAGAACCAAAACTGTGCATCCAAACAGCCCATAAATTTGAGGTGTTTAAAATCCAGATCAGAGTCTGAATGTGGTGGTTAGGGCCCTCTCTAATTCAGTTACTGAGTTTCCAACTCATAAGTACCAAAAGGTCATATGACAAAGTCTATCAAATCTATACTTAATGGGCCAAATCCATACTTGGAGTAACTCCACTGAAGTTAGCGACACTAAACGGGAGGTGAATCTGGCCCACTATGACTTGTTTGCCAGCTCAAAGAAGCAACACGTTAACGGGTCCCAAATTCTTGATAGTAGAGTACAAAGCTCACAGCCCCAGCCTTTTCTGTTACTGAATGGGCTTCTTTGCAGAGGGGTGCTGATTTGTTGACTGTTCACAAAGAGTTTCAATTTCATTTGCACTGGTTCTGGGATCCGGCGTCTGGCTCCATAGCAAAGCACCATCTGTCATTTTGACCCAAAAATCAAACTTTCAAATGAAACGGTAGCAAAAGTTTTAATATAGGCAAATGTAAAACACTTTGTAAAAAAGAAAGTGGTGTCATACTTACAGGATGGGAGACTTTCCTGGGAAACAGCGACTCTAAAAGCGATTTGGGGGTCCTGGTGGATAATCAGCTGAACATGAGCTCCCAGTGCAACACTGTGACCAAAAGAGCTAATGCGATCCTAGGATGAATAAACAGGAGAAATTTGAGAGGGAGCAGAGAGGTTATTTTTCCTCTGTATTTGGCACTGGTGTGAATGTTGCTGGACTACTGTATCCAATTCTGATGCCCACAATTCCAGAAGGATTTTAACAAATTGGCATACAGAGAAGAGCCATGGAAGTGATTAAAGGATTAGAAAACATGCCTTCTAGTAGAATCAGAGAGCTCAATCTAGTTTAATGAAGAGATGTTTTAGGGGTGACTCAATCCCCGTCTTTACTAGGGGTTCCTCTTGGCATAAGGAACAGAAAGCTGAAGACAAATTCAGACTAGAAATAACATGCAAACGTTTATCAGTGAGGGTTATTAATCAGTGAAACCACTTACCAAGGGCTGGTGGACTGTAGATCACAAATATTTCCTGTAACACTGCATTGAAACGGAAACTCTTTTTGAACAGTGTGGGGGGCTGATGAAAACATCTGACCTAAAAAAATTCAGTAAAAAAGTTTGGAGATTATGACGGGTCTCATTCTGATACTGTTTAACTTGAAAGTTCTATTTTTTTCTGAGTAAAAATGAAATGTATTGCAATGAAATGTTTGACATCCCCCCACACACACTTGAATATTTTTTAGAGTTTTGGTTTGTGACATTGGTAGACGTTTTGTCCCAATTTGGTATGGGGGGAGAGGATATTTTTTTGAAATATCAAAACTTCTTGCTGATTGGGAAAACCACTTCTTGCCATGCCCTAATTTTGACCCAGGAGAAGACTGAGTGGAAGATGTTTTGAACTTTGTTACCAAACCAGGCTCCTGGAAGAAGTGGATTATTATGAAAACACCCTACCTGGGGAAAAAGGGAAACTGAGGCAGTAGGGTAGCTGAAGCCAGACGAGTGAGCCCTGCCACAGCAGTGAAGTAAATCAACTTGTGTTATGTTACATGTTGAGAAGCATTTCCATAAACAAAAGAAACCGAGACTTCAGGTGTAAATAAGAATAATGGCTCAGAGCACCTTTTCTAGTGCAAATACCAGCAGGGCAGGAAAAGTGTCTTAGGATATCCTAGCAGATTTTCCTCTGAATCATTCTAAGGAGTGGGGTGTTCCCTACTGAATGAGGCCCTATGCAATCCTCAAGCATCTGCAGGAAAGGCAAGCATCACCCCGTGCTTTTGCATTGGTTCTGGGACCCTGCGCTTGGGTCTCTAGCAATACACCGTCAGTGGGAACACAAGACCCCCTCTGGGTCCAGCGGCCCCAGAACATAAAGAGGAACTCCATGGAAAGATTAATGGTCTGGAACTGGTAGGAATCTCACCTGATCATCTGTACTGGTGAGTTTTCTGCCACTGGAATCTGAAATCTCACAAACTGGTCTCATGAGACTTCTACATGGCCAACCCTAGCCCTGAACTCACTGTCCTAACGCTTTCCTTCAGCCTGTCTGACCCCTAGCTAGTGCCAGCCATTGAACGCCAAACCCCAGTCTTACTTCCATCTGGATCCACAGTGGAGCACTGACACCTCTGCAAGAACAGCGAGAGACCACGGGTGGGAGAGGGAGAACACATGCACGCTGTAGTCAAATACGTTGGCGGTGGAACCAAATAACCAGACGGGGAAGAGTGAGTGTGACCAGTGAGCTGGAGGTCTGCAGCCAGGATGTGGAAAGGAAGTGTGGTCAGGGACTCTCCAAACCACTCTGTACCTAAATGGCAGGCGGCGTTAGGCAACAGGAAACCAAGCCCCCAGCAGCATTATCAAGATTTTAGTCCCCCTAACCAGAGGGCTGATATTTCAAACATTGTGTAGCTCAGAGAGAGGTCTGGGAAGGAGGCCGTTCCGGCAGGTGTTGTACCTTCCTTGATAAAAGGAAACCAGCAGAGACCTGCACGGCAACAATGGATGGGTCCCGAGCCTCAAAGCCCGAGAGCCCATTTTCAAAAGGGGCTTCGTAACCTAAAGTCAGTGGGACACAGGCTCCTAAATCACTCAGGCGCTTTGGAGAACCTTTACCCTGCATCCAGATTTGAGCCCTTCCGAAGTTGGAGGTGTTTGGATCCAGGCCTTTGGGCTCCTCTTTACATCAACTGCGGGCAGCTCAGGCGTGACGGCGAGTGCTGCGTTTAATGTTCTCGGAGCCTGATCCAACCCCCACTGGAGTCACTTACCCTGCTGAGCAACTTCATAAAGCACAAGAGTGAAGCTGAGCACCACCAGAACCCTCCCCCCACATTTTGGCTCAGTGTGATGAGATCTTTGAGCCTATGCAATCATTTACAAATTATGGGAACAATGGAGAACACAAGTTTACGAATCCTAACTTGTGTTCCAAACAGCGTCCTTTGGATTGAACTAAAACATAGAACAGTAGGAGCTGACAATGCAAGAACTGAAAACAATATGCCCAGAATTTAATCCACACTTTCATTTGTTAATATATTTATTTTCTTTCTAGTCTTGCATTAAAAGCTCAGGATTTCACGCCTAGTTAACGCCTGTTTAAACAGCACATAACTCCTTGTGAGCATTTTAGTTCAGACCAATATGGGAGTAACACCAGGAATTATGGACTATTTCAGCCACTCAGGCCTGATATGCAAAATTTTCAGAAGCACCTAAGGGTCTTAGGAGTCGAAGGCTCATTGACAGTCAATGGGACGTAGGGCACATTAGAAAATTTTGCCCTGTGGAAGGTATCCTCTGGCGCAGACAGAGAAGAAGAGTGAAGTGGATGGCTGCATGTTCGACATGCCACGGAGGCTGGCTTCCCCGTGTGTGACAGGAGTCATGGGTCGCAGACCCTAGTTTGTGTCATGGGCGTGTCTACACTTACCTCCGTGATTCTGCGGCAGGTGACAGGAGTTACGCAAAGTATGCAAAGAACTTGCGTAACTCCCATCGACTGCCATGCTTCTCTTCTACATGCCGTCTTCACAGCGCTGCTCCGAGGGGAACCGGGTTCCCATCGACGCAGCGCTACGCCACTTGTAGCGGTGGTTTAATAACGTCGCCTTCTGAATCAACTGAGCGGGTCTTTACTGACTGCTCAGTCTATCTAGATAAGTCAATCTGTCAGTGTAGACATAGCCATGGACAGGTTGGAGAATAGGGGAGAGTCTGACGTAGTCTCATGTCTGTTTTGAATGTTTTGCTCTTCCAAGGAAGTGCCTCGTGTGTCATTCTGAACAAATGGTGCTTTCTGATCTGGAAGGAGAGTTGGAAATGGCAAAACCCTGGGCATTCTCTGGCCCCAGAAACGCAAACATCTAAGGAAAGGGTCAAAAGATGAGAGGTGTGAAGAGCGGCTGTGATGCAACTGTATCTGGGATTTTAGAATCTAGGTAGATGAGACAGACACAAAAGCAAGCATCTGACTGTGGATAAACATCTGATACTGCAGGTCTCCGATATGCTTCCTCTTCCAACAGGAACGTTCCCTCGGGTACGGGGCAACAGGGTAGAGAGCATGAAGCTGAGAGCTGGGAAAAGTAGAAGAAAGGAGGTGTGACCGGAGAGGACAGGGAAGTGAGTAGGAAGGGAGGTTCTAACGTATCACCTAAGGGTGATGTAAGTATGAGGCCCTTTGGGTGAAAGGGTCTCTATATGCATCACGCTCATCATCCACCTTTCCATCTTCCCATACCCTCTGCACCCATCCAGCTTAGTCTGTATCACGGAATATGTGTAACGTAACTGGGTTCTTTTTCCTTGCGTTAATCCTTTCAGATGGAGTCAGCTTTATGAGTCATCCCCCACTAAAGTGATCTGTTCAGTGCCAAAACCCTGATCACATCACATGAGAACATATCTTCCTTCACAGCATCCCATGACTTCTTTTTGGATCAGCGTCTCTGTCTTTTTCCTTCAATCGTGATCTGTTGGACTTTCTTACCCAGGTAGCTGTGAGGACAGAGCTTTACAGGACCAACCCAGCTGAAACTGCAGTCCCTCATTTTTTCATTTATGGATGTTTCTCTCACATGCACATTCCTTGCGTGGCCTTTCTCACTTAGACCACTTATGCAGCTCAACATTTCCATTTGTGTGGAATGAATCATTTGCTTATGTTTCTTGTTTGTTGCCCAACACTCAGTGCCATACATTAAAAGTGGATGAACCACCATTTTATAGGCCTTCTCTTTGAATCTTATGTATGTCTTCCAAACACATACTACATGGCTTCTCTCACTCCATTTGAGTTCTACATGTCGTAAAACTGGGTTAAATAATGAAATGAAATAAACAGTAGAGGCTGAATGCCTGTGCACGGGTGTAATTGCTAATGTGATGTGTGTAAAAAAAAATGGCTGAGAACTGAAAAACTGCACTGTAACAGGCTGCACAGCCAAGTTATGATTGAAAGTAGAGACACTCTAAAGAAGAGTCCTTAGCCACGCTTGTCACTGTTTCCTTCACTTCACGCTGACTCAGATATTCTAGGCTTGGATGGGATGTTTGGGGGTATAGTGTGTGCTGGTTGTGGTGTTGTGTGGGTGGCTGTGTTGACGTGGGTGTGGTTGTGTTGTGCTGGGGCAGCTGTGTGGATTCATGTAGATGGCAGCTGGGCCCATGGCTGTGGCAGCTGTCCCAAGAAGTCCACCAACTGTGCAGTCTTCCTCACACAACCAATAAACTGTTGCATGCAAGTTAGCTGCAGTACTAAGGTGGTGACTGGCCAAGTTTCCTTTGATATCACAACGGTCTAGGATTCTTGAAGGGGTCTAAATATATGCCTTACCATACCCATGGGTATAATTCATAAATTCAAAATGGCTGAGAACTTGAAAATTGGATGGTAGCATACATGAAACCTCATGATTATTCAGCCTGGTGATATTCTGAACAATAGAAACTCTCAGCCATGCTTGTGGCCATCAGTGCTGGAAGCAAGGGTGCAGGAAATGCTGTCGCACCCCCTGGCTTGAAGTGGTTTCCATTCTATACAGGGTTTCTAGTGGCTTTCAGCACCCTACTATAAAACTCATTCCAGCCCCCCTGCTTGTAGTTGCTTCCATCCTTCCACAAGGGCTCAACAGACATTTTAGGCTGCAGATTGGCACACAGAGTGACATTCCTGGAATCTTATTTTATAGATTTAAGACTCTAGAGGTGAGTGAGTTGCAAAAATGCTCGAAAAAATCTTGATGAAGAATAAAAAATTAATTCTCCTGAATTTATCTGAATCTGCGTGGGCAAATAGGGGAGTGACACCACCAGTTCAGAAACCTTCCCCACTGAAGCAGGACGTCATCCTCACAATTCACTATCATTGGATGAGCAGCCCCAAAATGCTGGACACTACTAATAGCGCCTTGTGAATAAAGCGGCCTTGGAGCTGTCAAAAGAAGCTTTAATAGTTGTTAACTTCACCACAAATGAACTGGAAAACATACCCAGCTTATGTCAAGAATAGATTCACACCTGAGCCCGTCTGAGAACACCACAGAGTTATTTGGAGCCTTTGGAGGTCAATCAGATAGTTATTTTTTGGTATTACCCTTAATTTTGTTACATCCCAGTTACTTAAAAAGCTGGTTAATTTGTCTGCATGTCCATGAGTTTATTTCTGTCATTGTATTAAGGAGTTTAAGATCATAGACAGTGAAATTCATCATCAAATTCATTACCTCAGGGAACTGAGGTCGCTTTTCACAGTATTTACCGAGGAATTACAATGAGCTTGTAGACATTTGACTTTAAACTCATAAGAGTTATATCAATGTCCTTGGGGTCAATGAGAGGCTTCAAGGTAAAGTTCTGCAAAATCATTGCCAGTAGCAAAAAGAGTTCCATCCGAGCCAGGCTCTCTCCCAAACAACTCCGTTTCCCTGCAATAAAAAAAGGAGATGTGGGAGATCTCTCTTTGCGGCATTTTACACGCTGTTACTATGGATGAAGGCTAATGAAAGTCACTCAGAGTTCAGGACGGTAGGAAAGCATTTAGGGTTTACGAAGCCATTGAAAGATTGTTTTAAGATCTGAGCTCAATCCGTAAAATGGTCTTTTTATATTCAGTTTGGGGAGAGGATTCGGAAGATGTGGGGTTTGAGAAATAGGTTATGTACTTCCCAAGTCAGTAAGTGGGTTTTAAGGGGGAAGCAATGCAATGGTTATTGAGTGGAATGGGGAAAGTGACAAGTAGGGAGGTGCAGGCAGAACCATGAGCATCTGGACGAAGGAATGATTGACCATGGCCAGACACCAGAAAAACATAACGTTGCCAGGCAGAGCAAAGATAGGAGTGTGTGTAGTGAGTCCAGAAAATCACGTCAGACAGCTAGCAGGAAGTAACACAGCGTAAAGACTGATGTGAGAGACCTCTTGAAAAACACTCTGCAGACAGTGTGAGCCAGTAAAGTCATCAAGGCAAAGCTAGAAGACAGTCTAGGATCTGAAATAAACATGGCTACCTTTACCTATAGAAAAAGGTACGAAGAAGTCACTCTTCTTAAAGTCACCATTTTCATCCAAGAAATGCACTGGATTAAATTGCTCTGGGGTTGAAAATTCCTTGCTGTCATACAGGACCGATTTCAGTACAGGAAATATAGTGGTGCCCTGAATTAGTAAACATATAAACAGAGTTAAAGGTTTTCTTGCATCTCCTGAACTTCATGTTTTCAACCAGAAGTAGAAATATTAAAACTCCATGAGAAGAGCTAATCCCACAGAAGTCCCATCCACAGGGAACACCTGAAATCTCTTCCGTGAGGTTGTTCCTATCTGATCGCCGTTTTGAATTCAACATCAAAAAGTTTGTCTAAGATCCAGAAGTTTTACTTGCACCTGGAGCATTTGAGGTCTCCTGATCAATACACTGCATTCATCAGACCAACAATTTCCCCATCATTCATAATCAAGCTAAAAACCCCATGTAATTTACAGTGAAACTCACAGTCAGCAGCCACAGCCCTGAGTCCTGCGAGTTCTGGTACATTTTAACATTCAGAGTGTGATGATGGTTAGAGCTGGGCAAAATTTATCAGACAAATACTTTATCCACGAGAAATGTAGTTTCAGTTGATCTGAAACGATTTGCAAATTTGACCCAATTCTTTTTGGCTGGGAAACAGATATTCAGGGCCAGCTTCAGGAAACATATCTGAGTAGAGGTGTGTGCTCCTTATAGGTTTTAGGCCAGTGGCTAAGGTACTTTCTTGGGATGTGAGAGATGCAGGTTTGAATCCCCACTTTGGTGCAGCAACTTGAACTCAGATCTCCCCCCATCTAAAATGAGGATTCCACCTCCCCAAACTCTAAAATAGTCCAGACTAGGCCCTTCTCACTTTCTCCTTTTGAAACTGTTCCACTTTCTATTAACATTTAAATATTCATTGAGCCAGAGACAAGGACTCTATAACCTGGTGAGAAAGGCACTCACCTGGGAGACAGGAGGTGTGGATTGAAATCCCTGCTCTAAATCAAACAGAAGGAAGATTTCAATCTACATTTCCCACCACCCATGTTTTTGGCCTAATGAATATTAATGCACTTATACAAAGTAGAACAGCTTCAGCAGGAAGGTCTGAGAACAGAATAACCTTAATCCTGGTGATTCGGGCACTCTCCTGGTAGGGGAAAGACCTGCATTTAAGTCCCTGCGTCACTGAATATTGAAATATTGATACAAGAGAGAATAGCTTCAACAAATGAGATTGAGAACGCAAAGTCTACAGCTGGTGGTTAGGATACTCACTGGGGAAAGTTCGAGTCCCTGCTTTAGCGTGGGGATGCAAGTACAGGTCTCCCCCATTCCAGGAGAGTGCCCTAACCACTGGGCTAAAGCTTTAAAAGGAGGCGGGGGACAAAAACCCACACACCGAGATTTCCGAAGTAGCCCAGATTTTTCCAACTTGCTGACAAATTCCAAACATGTTTAGAAGCTAAATGAATATTTTTTCGGAATTGGGGCGGGGGTGAGGGGAGGCTTGCTGGCTGAATAGAGATCTGTAATTGGCACCATACAACTAACAGTAAGAGCCTAACTCAACTTGAAAGAAACCCCAGCCGTGAAGCGCGGTTTTTTTGGTGTGTATTTATGTTTGTTGGTTTGCATTCAGCTGCAGAAATGAGCAGCGCTCTGGAGGCCTCTAATACTTTTTAAATGGATCCATTTGCATGCACTATTTTGTTTTGATTTGAACTAATGGTGTCAAGAAGTTTCCCCAGAAACACCATCCCTTTGGCCTCAAAAAAGGGGAATTATTGCACACACTGGCTTGATACTAAAATCCTCGCTGCCCTTCATTGCTAACCTTATTCTCAGCTCCATATCTAAATGCTAAACTAAGCCTGGACACCCTTCCTAGACGGAAAGCCCAACCTGCATACAGAGGCTGAGACAGTTTCAATATAAATGGTACATTACTGGCAATTATTTCAAATCCCTACCACACAAAAACTGGTCAAAACATGTCTATCGTGAAGAATTCAAAATTAAAAAGAGAAATGGCAGAAGAACTGGACCTTTCACAGAAACACTGAGAACTGACCTTGGGGATAATGTATTGTCTGAAATGAGTGTCTTTAGTCACAGAACGTGGGGCACCAAGTGGGGCAAGAGTGATGTATCTCTGCATCTCATGTACCACAGCATCTGTGTAGGGCATCTGGCTTCGATCCGCCATGCAGGGGCTTCGGCTTCCGCCGATCACACGGTCAATCTCTTCATGAACCTTCTCTGTCATGAAACGAAAGAGGTTTTACACTAAGACTCAAGAACAGGATTGCCATCGATTTGCCCATCATTCTGTCACTCTGACCACAAAACAGCCGTCTCAGCAGGTGGACATGGGGAATATAACAAAACAGATCACATTTTGTGTTTCAGAAGCTACTGTCCATGGCAGCTTTGACAAAGGGCCAATAATGTAATTACAGGTCCAGTGCTATTGTTCATACCTGGTTCTGTTACAAACTAGAGCCCCACGTACAATTATTGCCAGTGCACCTAAATGTCTACTAAGCAAGAGCACCCCATAGCTTCTCCCCCAAGGCCCTTTGCTAATATGAAGTTGGAAGCTGGATACAGCTGGTTTATTAGCACTGGCAGAGCTTTGATTCACACCCTTACCTGATCCTGTCCTCTACAAGCCCGTTAAATCCGAAGAGAAAATTACTTTGCCTTTATTCAAGGGGAAAGGGACCATCTGAGAGCCCTGGAATGTGCTGGGATCTGTTACCCACAGAGCAGACAGCCTGGTCAATGGCAGTGCAGGCTTTTCTTTTACCGCACACATCGGATACATCTACACTGCAATTAAACACCCATGGCTGGTCCACGTCAGCTGACTCAGGCTTGCAGGACTCGGGCTATGGGCCAGTTTAGTTGTTAGCGCTCGGGCTGGAGCCCGGGTTCTGGGACCCCACAAGCGGGAGGATTGACACTGCAGTTAAACAGCCCTGTAGCCCACGCCCTGAGAGTCAGCTGACACGGGCCAGCCGTGGATGTTTGGTTGCAGTGTAAACATGCACATACACTTCTCTTGCCAGAGAATCTGAACACTGATCTGGATTTGAGAGAGGAATTCAATCACAACAGCCTTTGGACTCTCTCCCCAGACGGCCAATATGGGGACAAGTAATGCGCGTTGTACTGGTGCTTTTTGGACGAGAACTCCTGCCATCAGGGAAGTGGAGTAAGAAATCCTCCCACATGTTCAAATCACTTCACATGAACCAAGGAACATCCATCCCGTGGCGATCATGCAGGTCACTGTCAACCCAGGCCAGATGTGATCTGGTGGTGAATGATCTATAGACCCATGCATTCTGCACATTTCCCCAAGATGTAACATTTGTGTGTGTGTGACTGTTACCTTCTATTTCTGGGTATTTCAGAAGAAGCAGGAGTCCAAATTTTAGGGTGGCACTTGTTGTCCCTGTTCCGGCAAGGAATAAACTTAATGTTCTTCTTAACAAGCTATCAGTGGTAAATTCTGACTGGTCGTTCTGTTGCTCCTGCAAAAAGGTTTGGTACAGATGTTGGATAATTGATTGCAAAAGTTTCGGATCTATTGTCACAAGCCAAAGAAGTTTCATTTTCTACCTGATATTTGACCCCCCTGGCATCATTATAAAAGTCCTACACAAATGGCCCATAGCACTGGGGATTACAGCAGTATTACTGCAGTGCTTTGAGCCATTTCTGTGCAATGAGGTAGCTTTACATGAATGAGGAGAATATGGTTTTCCCTTTATCTTATAATTTCCTTGTATCCCTAAGGCCTTCTGAAAAGCCAGGTAGTCTGTTGCTCCTTAACAGATAAATAGCACAGAGATGCATAACCCACTCCACAGTAAAGGGGAAAGGCTGCGGCTCTCACCTACCTGGTTTATTTTGATGAGGAAAGCATCGATGAAGTCTCGAGGGCAGCTGGGCTCCAGGGACTCTCTGTGCATCTCCACTCTCTCCAGAACAAATTTTCTGAACTCCTCAAAGTGTTTGAAGATTCTCTGGTGAGGCCCAGGGATGTAGTCCATGATAGTCGGGAAAAAGTTGTACAGCTGTAAAGAGCAAAAGAAAAATACTCTTGGTTTACCTGGGCAGAGATAGCTTCCTTCATAGAGTTTACTCAAATGATTCAGCGACAGGAATAGACAGCCTTTTGTGACACCTCATTTTCTAAATGGATTCTAAAGAATTTTGCAAACTTTATCAGCTCACATTACCCAATACATATATATATATTCTGCACAAAAAATTCGGTGACATTTAGTTACATGAGCTAAAAGACTCTCCATTATTTTTTTTTACAAACCCATCCACAATAGAGACATCCTGTTCTCGAAAATCATGCTCAAGCGCAAATCTTAACTGTGAACACAGATTTTTCTTAGGAAGTGGTCGCACCTCATAGGTTTTCAAAGGGAAATATACTTCATTCATGCTGAGGTTGAATTTAAGAGACACATTCTCTGCTAATGTAACTCAACTGATTTTGAATGAATTATGATGGCAGATAGTTTGGCCCTTCATTCGGTACATTTGGGGAGGTTTTCAGGAATGGGGTGGGGTGGGGCGGAGGTAAGGTGCTGTGTGCTGGAAGTAAAAAGGAGTTTGCTTTGGATGCGAGGGATGTTCACTATCAGTTTCCTTATGTGATAAGACAGGTGAATTGTGATGGGTGTAGATGTTAATATTTTAACTGGAATCTGCCTTGATATTTACCAATTGTGTTGCTAGAGAATATCCTCGAGCAAACTTAATTCTGAGCTAATGAAGTGTTTTGTCAGGGAATTTAAACAATCCTTAGAAACAAGTCTGAGGCTGGCTTTGGTTGTAGCAGCAGCCCAACCAGGAGAAGGAGACCATTATAGGAATCTGAAACAACCGTTGTTTAAGGAAAATGAAGAGTTAGAGAAAGAAATGCCCAGTACAAACGAGAAGAACAGAATAAACCCTGGAACATACCTCTGCCCAGGGAGAGCTCTGGAGCCTGTCATTTTCCTCTATGAGACTAATTAAAGTTATAAATTTCTTATCTTCATAGTCAAACCGGTCTCCAAAGACGATGGAGCAGATGACGTTGGAGGTGGCATGGGTGAGGAAGAGGTTGGGGTCAAAGGGCCGTCCTGGATCAAAAAGAGTCAGTTTTAATTCAGTGTCTTCAACCTCAGCACCAGACTCACCGGGAAGTTGTGGCTCTCCGACCCCATGGCAGGACTCAGGGTGGGGCTGTCTGTGACCGTCCCTGGTGAGGCCTGTCCCAATTCCCATTCTGATCCCTCACGTGCTAAATTAAACAAACACTTGGCCCTTCGTTTGCTGGTAACACAACAGGAAAGGCTGAAATTCCCACCGGCTCATCAGTGTCAAAGGGACCAGCACCTCGTTCATGGGAATTAGCTGCCAGAGTTCACCCTCTGGCCTGAGACCTCAGTGTTCATGGAGAACATCCAGAAGCCGCATTTTCTTCAGGCACCAGCCCCCTGCTGATTTCCTTCAGCCGTCAATTCTCTTTAACTCACTCCCAACAGCAATAGCTGCCTTTTGGATCGGGGGACAAGCAGCAGTGGCAATAATGTAGCTGTCAACTGTGTCTGTACCAGGGGTGCGGAAGGGCCCCGATGCACTCTTCTCCCCCACACACAATTCACCCAGGTGGGCGGAGGCAACTTCAGTTTGGCCCTTAGTGTTGCATTAAATATTGTAAGAGGCAGGGTGACCTTGTGGTTAAGGCACTGGCATGGGTCTCCAGAAATCTGGGTAAATTCCCAGCTCTGCCACAGACTTCCCAGATGTGACCTTGAGCAAGTCACTTAATCCCTCTCTGCCTCAACTTCCCATTTCTTAAATAGGGAAGACAATCCATTGGTGATTCTGGGCTCCTCAGAGCTGCCGTACAACAAAGCTCTAAGGTACCAGCTGCATGCCAGGCATACTGTGATTCGGAGGCAAGCACTTTAGGCCCTCAGCAGCAAGGCACTGCTGGAGGGCCCAGTAGCCATTCAGCCATTCAGACACATGGCCAAGGGAAAGGAAATGGCATCAGGTCTGGCAGCAAAGGGGATAGGCTGCAAATACCCGAGAGAGAGGCTTAAACAGCCGCAGTTCAGAGCGAGGTACTGTGGTTCCTGTTGGCACCTTGGGGCAGTCCAGGCAAGAGTGAGGGTCCTTTAGAGGGCAACAAAAATGGTTAGGGGGCTGGGGCACATGGCTTATGAGGAAAGACTGAGGGAACTGGTCTTATTGTTGGTAAGCGCTTTTTCCCCTCTGCTGTGGGATTTTAGCACTAGCAGCCTGCTATTGTTACTGCTTTTAACACCAAATGGGTCTCCTCATCCTTTGGCTGGCATGCACTCACTTCATATATTTGTAGTGGCTCACCATAGTGCAATTCCATACGGCTTGTAAACTAAATTGCCTAAATTCTGTATCAATAAACCAGTGTATGTGAGTACTTCCTTGTCCGGCTGCTCTCTTTCTCGCCACCAAGATCTCAAAACACAAACCCTCCACCTCTGCGGAGCACACCTAGGTAACCCATTCCAGTGCTTCGCCACCCTCCTACTGTAAAAGTTTTTCCTAATATCCAACCTAGACCTCCCCCACTGCACCTTGAGACCATTGCTCCTTGTTCTGTCATCCGCCAGCATTGAGAACAGCCTAGCTCCATCCCCTTTGGACCCCTCCTTCAGGTAGTTAAAGGCTACTATCAAATCTCTCCTCACTCTTCTCTTCTACAGACTAAATAAGACCAGTTCCCTCAGTCTTTCCTCATAAGTCATGTGCCTCAGCACCTTGAAAGCGAGCTGCAACCAGGGAACCGACCTGCTCAGGGCATCCGCTAAGGCCTTGACGGATCCACAGAGAGTCTTACCAGGGCGGTGCCCGAGGGGTACCTAATATACCCCTCTTCCCGAAGCTTAGCAATGGGCTTTACCTAGCAATATATTGCATAACTCTCAATCCACTTCAGGGATTGTGCCTTAACACTTGTTTTTCATCAGTCTGTTGCCTATTAGCACAAAGCAGCCACATCAGCAGTTAGAAGTGGAAAGCTGACCTTTTACTGGTCTAAACTGGTCCTGTGGCCAGCTAACTTCCACTGTTATGTCAGGATGTTTATGCAAAAGGGTATTTCCAAGCTTAAGGCTAATTCTGCTGTCCCTCTAGGGGCTTTCCATTAGGTTATTTCTCAGCATTTCTCATTATTTCCCTGCATTATTTACCATTGCTCATAAAGCCTGACTTGGATTTCGAGGGCCTAGTCTTGCCATGCTAAGCTGTCCTCGTGTTACTATATTCTTCCGTGCCCTACCCTAGGGAAGTGGTGGAATCTCCATCCTTAGAGGTGTTTAAAGTCCAGCTTGACAAACCCCTGGCTGGGATGATTTAATTGGGGTTGGTCCTGCTTTGATCAGGGAGTTGGACTAAATGACCTCCTGAGGTCCCTTCCAATCCTTATCGTCTATGATCCTAAGGTCACCACAGCATTAGCTATGAGTAGATCTGCTTTGCTTTGTTCAGGGTCTTACTGACATATGCCGCTACTCTTTCCTTAACTCCATATGGTTGAGTCAAGACAGCACCAATACCAGCTTTACTGGCATCTGTGTCTAGAAAGGATGGTAGCTGAGGATCTGGGTAGGCCAATATCGGTACAGACACGAGCCTCTGCTTTAGTTCCACAAAGGCTTCTTGGCATGGGGTAGTCCACTCAAACATCCACCCCTTCCCTGCCGGCTTGAGCAGTGGCTGTGTAATTGTGGCAAAACAAGTAATGAATCTCCAGTAGCTTGAAGCAGGCCAACGAAACGCTGATCCTCAGTGACAGGACAAGGCACTGATCCAGACCGGATGGCTTCCACCCTTCAGGGTCTGTTCCATCACCATCCCTGGAGATCCCATGTCCGAGATTAGGTAATTTACTTTATTAGAGAAAAAATTGCATTTTGCCCAATTCATTTGTATGTTGGTTTGGCATAGCCTCTACAGCACAGCTCTCAACTCCTGCACGTCCTTCTCAAATGACTTCCCAGTGATGATGTCACCAAAATACACCAGGCAAGATGTCGCCTGCAGGTCTGCCAGAATGACATCCATATAGTGCCCTGCTTAGCAGAACCATCACACTTCCTTTCTCCACTTTTTACTTGTCATGCCTATTTAAAATGGATGCTGCTTGCGAGAGGGACTGTCCTGTACTATCTGTTAGTACATCCCACACACACAACGAAGCCTCAATCTTGGGATCTGTACTCACTACTGGAATATAATAGCAATAATTAGTGTGTCACTTATAAAGCACTCTCCATTTACACCATTCTTTCCAATCATTCCTGTGGAGCCCATCTTTACAGAAAGCAGGTGCCACATTTGTATCATATGTGGAGCAGAGACGAAAATGAGAATACACAAACTGTAGGCCTGGGCGTCTCGTTGATCCAGCAGACTGAGGATAAATGGATCCACTCTGTTATGGTTCATTGCGTTAGCTTCTGCCAGCTCTAGACAATCATTTGCCATTTGCTGTTTGGGCACAGATCAGTGGATAGAAAATATGGGAAACAACAGGCAGAAAAGTTCATCTCTAGATCTTTTCCCACATACTTTTCTACTACATTAACGCAGCTAGTTATATGTGCAGCTAAAAGCTTTAGTTAATGTCATGAAAAACAGAAAGACTTTAACTGACTCTCAAATTCTAATTTCCAACAGACATGAAGCTGATCCTCACCATGAGTGTTTTTGAACCTTTCCACCAGGAAATGGGCTTCCTCCAGGATTCGGTCCTCAATGCTTTTCTTCCCCATTCCAAAATTCCTCAAGGTGGTGAGGGTAAATCGGCGGAGTTCCTTCCATGGCTCCCCATTGTTGAAAGAAATTCCTGAAAAAGGGAGGGGAATGGGAAAGAAAGGAGGGAGGAAGGGGCCAGACTCAGTTTGCCTAAATTCAAACCCACCCAAACCTTGTTTATTCAAAGTTTCATAGGACCATAGAATTGGAAAGGACCATCTGGGTCACCGAGTCCAGTCCCTGCTATACCAGTCAACCCCATCACAGAATCTTGTTAATTAACTTTGAGTTTAACTGGAACTCCAACTTCTTTTGTATCTGTGTTCTGCTTGGAAACTTAATTACACTGTCATGACTCCATACTTAATCTGTCTGATATTTGCATTTACCACAACATCCTACACATTAAACTCATTGCCATTTTAGAGTAATTATGAGGAAGAAAAATAATTCCATTCATTACCATGGCCAATATATGTACTTTGTTCTCTAACAACGTAGCCCATCACAGAAACGAGAATTCTTCCCGTCACAGTAATTTGAACAAATGTATATACTGGCACAACATAAAAATTAGAAATAAACTGGGATACACCAGGGTGGGTATCATGCTAGCTGGATTTGGGGAGGGGGGGCTTTATTGTATTATTTGACATCAGTATGTCAAAGTCATAGTAATCCTTGTGAGCTATGCCATGTCAGGTGCTGTTAGAAAGGCTATAATGTGCTAAGTAAGATGATGATGTTTATGGTCATGAGTTATGTGTGTAATGGAAGTTATGGATATGGTTGATATTTCTGTATTTCAAATTGTGATGTGCTGGGTAACACCTCAGACAGGGTGGCTATAACAATAGCCTGCTTAATGGCCCATTAAGAGATTCACAGGCGCGAGGAGCCCGGGGGGAGAAGCCAGGGATATATCTGATGTGTCACCAGGACTTGCTCATGTGACTCTGGACTCCATTTTGGTTCCTGTGGAATTCCACAAGCAGCCTGGCAAGGGCCAGAGGACATAAAAGGCAGAGGCCCGGGATCCATTTTGTCTTCAGCCGTGTTCAGCTTTCAGCCACCCATCTACCTCTGGATCAATTCATCTACAACTGAACTGAAGCTGTGAAACAAAGGACTGAGACCCATCAAGGTACTGGATGTACGCCAGAGGGACTATACACGCCTGCAAACTCCACAATTCTTCTAGAAACCTGATCTATCTGGACTTTCAAATCATTTGTATGTATCTGATTGCTTTAATCCTTTACCATTTCTCTTATTGTTTGTTCCTTTCTTCTTATAATAAACCTTTAGTTTTAGTTACTAAAGGATTGGCTGGCAGCGTGGTATTTTGGGTAAGATCCAAACTTATATTGATCTGGTACTGTGGCTGGCCCTTCGGGGTCAGAAGAAACCTTGGTAAAGAGCACAGAGTTTAAATAACTGGTCTCTTTACTGGGCCTAGTGGTTGATTGGGAGCCAGAGCCTGAAATGCAATAAAGGGGGCTGTGTGTATTTGTAGAGTAGCTTTTGGTTACCAGTGTGGCTAGTTGGGAGGTCTGACTTCAGCGTCACCCACTAGTGCTGGGAGAATCTGCTCTCCTTTTACAGCCTGCCCTGACCATGGCATTTTCAGGTGGCTGTCCTAGGCACAGAAGGGTCACAGTGGGTACAGTTGGTAGCCTTCAAGTAACAGAATTGTGTAATAAATACACAGATTATGCACAATAAATTACAGGCTGTGTTGGTAGCACCAGCTAGTAATGTTCCCTGCCATTGCTATTAAAATCCTGCAACTTTGCCAAATTTCAACCATTTGGGCTGACAGTTTTCTGTGTCTTTACCTCAGGTTGAACATATTTTAATATTTCAGCCAAAGTGTTTGGCCATTTCTGCAAACGAGGTGAGGTGAAAATATATTGTTCTGCCCAAGTGAAAAAAACGCTGGGATTTTTTCTTTGAGAAACTTTAACACCCCCATTCTTCAGAGCTGGGATTTGCAATTTGGCTAGGGGCTGGTCTTTGTATCAGGGATCCCAATGAAAATCCACCCAAATGTTGATCAGTTCTAAGCCTTACACATGGTCTGTAGAGACAGAGAGTTTAGTGGCTAAAGTCTCTAAAGATTCTGTCATCCCTGGACATCTACCAGTACCTGTCAGCTCCTAGTGCTGGTCCACATATAAAGATGACAACCTACCACTGCTATCAATGACTCGTTAGCTCAAATGGTAGCAGTCTGTGCAGTGGATCTAAAGGTGCCAACCCTGCTGATGACCCATGGAGGTGTCAATATGATGCCACATTATGGAATTTCTGTTTTTTCAGTTTTCTTTTTTAAAAACCTAGGGAATTACACACCAAAAACTAGGTTAAAAGAACATTAAGATTTGCACATATTCAGTAGAGACCTTAGACTTTGGTGCCTAAAAGCACATAACATTCTGTCCTCTCAGCTCCCAGCGTTGACCACTCAATGCATGCACCATGCGCACAGAGGAACTGAGGATGCTGTATCCCAGGGCTAGAGGGGAAAGCCGAACTACTCTCTAAGTGCAGGTGGGAGTGGGTGTTCAAGGAAACTGGGACTAAGAGCCAGGTGAAGCAACACAGGTCTGGGTGGGCAGGAGACTGGAACGGGGAGCTAGGACAAAGGGCTGGGTCATGGCCAGGGAAACAGGAGGGATTGGGACCCAATTGGCAGTGGTGGCAGGAGAACTCACTCGGATCAGATGAGGAATTGGGGAAAGAGGGGCTGCGGTACAAGGAAAATGGGACCATGAATCAGTGGGGAGTGCAGGAGGGACAGGGAAGAGGGGAGACCTATCTACCAAGGAGCCAGGGTACAGGGAGAGAATTGGGACTGCCTTGGCAAAGAAACTGGGACAAGAGCCAGCCAAGAGAGAAACTATGAGAAGAAGCTAGGGTGGGAATGACTGAAGGCCAGAGCAGAGCGTTGAGACATATTTGATGAGGAGCCAGAGGGGGAAACTGGGACTGGCTGGGCAAGGAGAGAAAATTAGAATGGGGAGAGACTGGGCCTTGGGCAGAGAGCCCAGAGGGGAGAAATAGGATGTCCAGGCAAGGAGTCTGGGATGAGAAATCTGAGTAAGGAAGGCAAGGTGAATGGGACTGGGAAGAGGAGCCAGGTGTGTGACAAGAAAGAACTGGGGCAGGGCTATAGATTGGAGGGGACAGGGCAAAAGTGATCAAGCTTGGGAGAAACAGGCAGCAGTGTCTGTTACTACTAGAGAACGCTCCCCTGCAGAGCCTGGAATGGAACCCAACTCTGGTTCTCACCACTCATCTGTTGTCAGCAAATAGCTGAGAACCCCATTGGCGACGTCTATATCTCATCCCCATCTATAGCTCTTCCAAACAGAGGAGAACAACCTATTATTGCCATCAGTTACTCCATTAGTTCAAGTGGCAGCTGTCTGCACCATGGATCTAAAGGTCCCAACCCTTGTGATGAACCATGTGGGTGTAAATATAAGGCCAAATGATGACATTTTTGCTTTTTTTTTAAAAAAAAGCTAGGAAATCCCACACAAAAACTACTTCAAAAACACATTAAAGTTGCAAAGTCAAGTGCTCAAAAGTTAGGAAATGCCAGAATGAAGATTATGTGGCTAACCCGATCTTGTGCGTTTATGATACAGTCTTTAATTGTCTGAGCCACACACTATTTTTTCCCACAGGGTGCCCTGCTTCATTCAGTGCAGGGGATGGACCTGATCTGACGATGAATCAGGACACTGCAGTGAAGGAGGCTGTTGTCTGTGTAGCCCTGCCTTATTTGTTGCAAAGGCTGGGAGAAGTGCAGTGAATGAGGCAGAGACCTGCAGGAGGAGAAGGGATGGTCTCGTGAATACACAGTGGAATGTTGCCCTGGAGAACTGGATTCTGCCCTTCTATCTGCCACAGCATTCCTGTGGGATGCTATTAGACAAGTCCCTTAAACCAAACTTTTCTCGGGTAGTCACAAAGTGTGTGCGCCTCGTTTTCTGGGTGCACAACTTGAGACCCGGGGGCCGGACTTTCAGAAGTGCTGAGCACCCACATAGCAACTCAAGTCAATGGGAGAACACATTATGCTAAGAGCTCTGAAAAAATCAGGTCCTGGGCTTCTCCAACTGGAGATCCTAAATTAGTGTGTAGGCACCCTGTACTTTAGGGGCCTACCTACTTAATTGTCACGGGGAAGAGCCTGGGGACTACAACTCCCATAATGCCTTGGGGAAAAGGGAGAGACTCTTCCCCTTGCAGGAGTGAGAGAAGGCATGTGGGAGACTCCATTTTGGTGCTGGGGCGGAGGCAGCCCAGGCTGGAAGCTGCTGGCTGGGTCTCGATGCTGCTGCTGCTGTGGCTGCTGGTGAACAAGATCCCAAGCTTGCTATTGCCTCTGACTGCTGCCGGGAGCCTGCTGACATGAGGATTTAGCACAGAGCCGCATTGGACTTGTGAGGTAGGCGTAGCAGAGAGATTGACAGACGGAGAAGAGGCCAAGACACAGTCCCTTCAAGCAGGGCCAGGACTGCCAGTCTCCAGCCTGATGCTTTGGCTGAGCTGGTGCAGTGAACCCACAAAGCAATCTCCATCCACAGATCTTCAAGCGTGCCCACGCAAGAAAGGGGTCAGGGCCTGAACTCTGGGGGAGTGCACACTCCAGAGGGGGGGTAAATAATGGCATTGTGAATGCCTGGTAGGCAAGCTCAATAGTGAATCAGTTTTATTAATTGGTTTGTTCAACTGTCTCTGTGGTTTATGTTTAATTTCAGTCTGTTATGGCATGTTTCTTTATTTTGCTAAGTAAAGGTTGTTAACTCTGATTTAAGGATATTGAATGTTTAGTTGCATAACTGCAATTGTTAAAGTAGACTAATGTCTTGGATTATTATAATTTTAGACCAGGTCTAGTCCTGGCAGCTCCCAAAGCCAATATCGAGCGTGTGCAGGGGCCAGCCAGGTGGAGGCACCGCCAATTCTAATTCGTTTGAGAGATAAAGGGATTGCAGCAGAGGGGTGGACAGAGGATTCCCAACTACCCCACACCAACACTGGGATACTCGGGATCTCCTCTGTTGTTAAAAACCTTAGGCGCCCTTGCACACCGGTGAGTGTTGCCTGCTCCAAAGTAACCCAGTGAAGAAAGGGGGTTACAAGTGGAATTAGTTTTTTAACCTTAATCTCTCTGTGCTTCAAATTCTG
>ML675609.1:4840751-4923930 GCA_007922155.1 Mesoclemmys tuberculata
CTAAGGTCCTCACAACTCACCAATACCAAATCTAAACTGGCATCCCCTCTTGTTGGTTCAGTGAGTAGGTGGTGAAGAAATCTGCACCTTCCATCTTGGTCCTAGCCTGGGAATATGTATCATAAAACTACAGAAAAATGTAAATATTCAGAAGTCTTGAGGTGAGTTGGAAAATTAATGAGAATCACCTTTATTAACAGTGCGCTTAGTGTCAATTGCATGAACGATCTGGGAATGGAGAACTCTTGTTCAGCCAAAATTCAGACTATCAAAGCAGGATGTTGAGCCAAAAACATTACACGATCACAATTTAATCTTATTTGCAGGTCAGAGCTCAAAGGCTGGACACTGTTACTAACTCCTTGTCAATAAAGAAGCCATTCAGCTGTCTAAAGAAGTTTCCATACTTGTCAGCTACATCACAAATGAACTGAAAACATACCCAGCTTCTTTTCATACCTGACCCTGTCTGAGAACACTACATGATTATTGGACATGGCTTTTCGAATCAATCATATGGTTCATTTTATAATACACTTAATTTTGTTAAATCTGTTACATAAAAACTAGTATTTATCTGTTTCAAGACAACACATTCATTTCTGTCACTATGTAAACGAATCCAGAATCAAAGAAAATCAAATACGTGCCCAGGTCTAGGACATTGGGCTGGCTTCTATCGAGGAAGAACACAGAGTTGGTATGATTTTGGTGCATTGGACACAAAACTCGTTACAAGAGTGATATCAATGTCTTTGGGGTCAATGAGAGGTTTCAAGGTAAAGTTCTGCAAAATCATTGTCAGTACCAAAAAGAGTTCCATCCGAGCCAGGCCCTCTCCCACGCAAATCCGTTTCCCTGAAACGAGAAAGGAATTTTGAGTTGATGACGGAGACCCCTCTTTTCAGCACACTTTAAATATGGTTATTATGGAGGCAAAATCTCAGGATTAAAATGAGATGTACAGAGGAATTCAGGAAAAGTACAAGGAGGATAATGGCTGTCTCTCAGAGTTCAGGATGAGATGAAAGTGCATAGGGGTTTAAGAAGCCACTCATCGATAATTCGAAGATTTGAGTTCCTTATATTGTCATTTTATAGACAGTTTGGGGTGATGGGGGGAAGATGTGGGGTTTGAGGAATAGATTAATCACTTCCCAAATGAGCTAAACAATTCTCTGCGGGGAGTGATGTGGTGGTGATTGGGTAGAAGGAAGAAAGTAAGACGTAGAGAAGTGCAAGCATCCAGAGCAGCAATATGGAGGAAAAGGCTCCAAAGGTCCTGTTAATAGAGTGAGAGGGAGGATCAGGTGCTTAGAAGGAAGCAGAGAAGTAAAGTAGCACCTGACTGATGACATCAAGAAGACCGAGGTATTTAACGCCCCTTATGCTTTAGCCTTCACTAGAGAGGTGAATGGTGACCAGATACCCAACACAATTAATATCAACAAGGGGGAAGGAACACACTCCAAAAGAGGGGGAGAACAGGTTAAAGAGTACTTAGGTAAGTTAGATGTATTCAAGCTGGCTGGGCCCAATGAATTTAACATACTAGCTGAAGCAATCTCAGAACTGTTAGCAATTATCGCCGAGAGCTCATGGACGATGGATGAGGTGCCAGAAGACCGGAGATGGAAAAACATAGTAAGTATGTTTAACAAAGAGGACCTGGGGAATTGTAGACCAGTCATCCTGGAAAGATACTGGAACAAACTATGAAAAAATCAATTAGTAAGCACCTAGGAGATAAGAAGGTTTTGAGGAATGGCCAGCATGGATTTGTCAAGAGCAAATCAGACCAAACCATCTTGATTTCCTTCTTTAACAGGGTTACTGGCCTAGAGAACAGAGTCCCCTAGCAAAGTAGGGAAATGTGGTCTAGATTATATTACTATAAAGTGGGTGCCCAACTGATTGAAAACATTTATTCAAAACGTAGCTAGAGTTTGTTATTCAAAGAGTTTGCTTTCAAACTGGGATGGTGTATCTAGTGAGGTGCTGCAAGGGTCTTTCCTGGGTGTAGTAGTATTCAATATTTTCATTAATGACTTAATAGAGTGGAGAGGATGCTTATAATATTTTACAACTATAAAATTGGGAATTACAGGCCAGACAGTAGTATCTTTGAAACAAATCTGGGGGTCGCAGTGGATCACAAATTGAATATAAGTCTATCATGTGACGCAGTTGCAAAAAAGGCTAATAACATTCTGGGATGTATTAACAGGAGTGTCGTATCTAAGACACGGGAGGTAACTGTCCCGCTCTGCTCAGCACTGGTGAGGTCTCAGCTGGAGTGCCATGTTCAGTTCTGAGATCCATGCTTTAGGAAAGATGTGAATATATTGGAGAGAGTCCTAAGGAGAGTAATAAAAATGATAAAAAATTTAGAAAACCTGACTTCTGAAGAAAGGTTAAAAAACCAGGACATGTTTAGTCTTGAGAAAAGAAGACTGAGGGGAAACCTGATAGTCTTCAAATATGTTAATGGCTGTTATAAAAAGAATTGGAATCAATTTTCTCCTTATTCACTGAAGGTAGGACAAGAAGAATTGGCTTAATCTGCAGCTAGGGAGATTTAGGTTAGAGATTAGAAAAATATTTTTTAGATATTTTTTAACTATAAGGGTAGCTAAACTCTGGAACAGGCTTCCACAGGAGGTTACAGAATCCCCATCACTGGAGGTTTTTAAGAACTTGGTGGATAAATACCTGTCATGTATGGTCTAGGTTTATGTAGTCCTGCAGGGGGCTGGACCTGATGCCTCTTGAGGCCCTTTCCAGCCCTACATTTCTATAATTCTGTGATATCTCTCCAGATGGCTACAGAGTTGGCTATGTCGTACCATATATTTGACTTTCCCTTCAATTTTAGTGTTGTCTGCGCATTTCATCACAGATTAAATCATATGAGATAGCTACCAGATAAAGAAAACGTGAAGTTGCCAGGCAAAGGGAAGAGTTAGTTAAATAGTTCACTACAGAAAATGAGCAGGAAGTGACACTCTTTAAAGACTGATAGATGCTTTGTTCGAATGAAAAACTCTGATTCACAGACCACCTGAAAACACTATGCACAAAACAGTCTGAGAGCTGCTAGTACCTTCAAGACAGAACTAGCAGACAGGCTGGAATCTGAAAGAAAAATGGCTACTTTTACCTGCAGAAAAAGGCATGAAGTAGTCACTCTTCTTAAAGGCCCCATTTTCATCCAAGAAATGTCCCGGGTTAAATTGCTTTGGGTTTGGAAATTCTTTGCTGTCATACAGAACTGATTTCAGTGCAGGGAATATCGTGGTGCCCTGAATTAGCAAATGAAGAAGAAAAGAGTTAAAGTGGATACTATCCAAAACACTGAGCTGAATCTTTGTTTTTCTTCATTTCCTTGCATCCCCTGAACTTCATGCTTTCAACCAAAAGCAGAAATATTAAAAGTTCATGAGCACTGCTAATCCCACTGAACTGCAGCCCACCGTTTCTACTACTAGTGATAAACTGGGTGCCTTTTCGCACATCACTTTGGGTATCCAAGCCTTTGTCACCCCATTTGTAAGATGGGGATAGTGCTTTGAGATCCAGAAGCTAAATATTATTATTATTCAGCATATCAGACCTAGTGAAATACCCCTGCTAGTGCGGGAGAAGCTACATCAAAGGAATTATTGGGAGGAAATTCTATAGCCTGTGTTATAGAAATCAGACTAGATTATCACAATTGTACCTTATGGACTTGTATCTCTGCCCACTCTTGTCTTTGGAGGATGTTAAACAGAAGCTACTGAAATTGGACTTTTGAAATCAGCGGGTCCAGAGAACTTGCACCCAAGAGTTTTACAAGAGCAGGCCGAGGAGCTTGCTGGTCCATTAATGTTGCTTTTCAATAAGTCTTGGAGCACTGGGGAAGTTCCAGAAGACTGGAAGAAAGCTAATGCTGTGCTAATTTTTAAAAAGGCTCAACAGGATGACCTAGGTAATCAGTCTCCTATCAGCCTCACAGCAATCCCAAGCGAGATAATGGAGCAGATCTTATGGGACTAGATTAATGGAGAACTAGAGGGGGATAATGTAATCAATGCAAAGGTATTATGGAAAATAAATTATTTATGGAAAATAAATTCTGTCAATTTAATTTTTTTTTTGGATGAGATTACAAGTGTGGTTGATAAGGGCAGCGCTGACAAAATAATACATTTTGGCTTCAGAAAGGCATTTATATTAGTATCACACAATGTTTGGATTAAAAAACAGAATACAAAACTAATATGACACATATTAAATGGATTAAAACCTGGCTAATTTATAGGTTTTAAAACTTAATTGTAAATAGGACATTGTCATTGAACGGATCTGTTTTCAGTGGGGTTCTGCAAGGACTGCTTCTTGGCCCTATGCCTTTTGATATTTTTATCAATAACCTGGAAGAAAACAGAAAATCATCACTGATAGTGTTTGAAGATGACACAAAAATTGGGGGAATGGTAAATAATGAAAAGGATAGGTCCCTGATCCAGGGCAATCTAGCTTGCTTGGTAAAATGGGCAAACAGACAAACAATATGAATTTGAATACAGCTAAATGTATATGTCTGCATCTGAGAACAAAGACTGTAGGCCATACTTAGAGGATAGGGTCTCTGTCCTAAGAAGCCATGACTCTTCAAAAGTTTTAGGGGTTGTGACTGATAATCAGGTGAACATGAGCTCCTACTGTAACCCAGTGTGGTGAAATAAGCTAAAGTTATCCTAGAATGCAGAATCAGGGGGATGTCAAGGAGGAGAAGAGAGGTTATTTTGCCTCTGTATTTGACACCGGTGAAACCACTGCTGGAATAGTGTCCTGTTCTGGTGCCCACAACTCAAAGGATTAAAGGATAGTGATATACTCAAGGAGCTCGATCTATTTAGTTTAACAAAAAGTAGGTTAAGGAGTGACTTGATTACAGTCTGTAAATATCTACATGGGGAACAAATATTTAATAATGGGCTGTTCATTCTAGGTCAGAAAAGTAGAACATGACCCAATGGCTGGAAGAGGAATCTAGACAAATTCAGACAAGAAATGAGGCGTACATTTTTAACAATGAGAATAATTACCCATTGGAACAATTTGCCAAGGGTCATGATGGATTCTCCACCCTGACAATTTTTTAAAATCAAGATCTGATGTTTTTCTAAAAGATCTGATCTTGACCAGTTCTGTGGCCTGTGTGATATAGAAGGTCAAACTAGAGGATGGTCATCTCTGGCATTTGAAACTATTTGTCTATTTATTATAAATCCAAATCTATGTTTCACTATTTAGTCAACAAAAAGCAAGAAAAAAATTGTAACAATGAGTCAAGCTCTGACAACACCCTAACTGTGAAGTGTAGTTTTTGTTTCTTTTTGTGTTTCTATTGATTGGCTTGCATTCGGTTCCAGAGCTAAGGAAAGATGCGGAGGGCTCCAATACTTTATGAACATACTCAGACATTGCTCATTTGCATTTGCTATTTTGCTTCATTTGTGAACTAACCACACCAAGAATTTTCCCCAGAAATAAATTCCTTTGACCTCAAAATAGAAGAATGTTTGCACACACTAGTTCGAGATCAAAATCTTAGCTGGGTACCATTGCTAAATTTATTCTCCACGCATCTATGATCAGAAATACATTCCTGAAAAGAAAGAAAAACCTGAAAACTACAAACTGCTGTCCTGCTTCATGCAGAGTCTTGGAGGGATTCAATAATAATTGGTACATTATTGATAAATCAGCAAAAACTCCCACCACATTTCTATTCAGAATTAAAAAGAGAAAAAGGGAGAAGCACTCAACCTTTCCCAGATACACTGAGCACTGACCTTGGGAATAACATACTGTTTGAGATGAACATCTTTAGTCACAGCACGTGGGACGCCAAGTGGGACAAGGGCAAAGTATCTCTGGATCTCATGTACCACAGCATCTGTGTAGGGCAGCTGGCTTCGATCAGCCATGCAGGGACTTCGGCTTCGGCCAATCACACGGTCGATCTCTTCCTGAACTCTCTCTGTCACCAGATTAATGCGGTTTAACACTAATGGTAAGGAAGAGACTCCCATAGATTTGCCCACCATTCTGTCACACTGTCTGCATGCAAAGGGGGATTATAACTAAACTGACCATTTCTGTGCTACGGAAGCTACCGTCCATGGCAGCTCTGACAACGTGCCAATAATGTAATTACAGGGCAGGGATTTTACTCTCGCCCGGTTACGTTACAGACCGGACGGAATGGGACGTTACCAGCTGCGCCTGTTACAAACTGCTCAGTGGGAGATGGGTCGTAAAGCTTCCCCCCGCGTCACTCATCGATGTGCAGGGGGGGGAAGCCCATGAGGAAGGAATTCGCCCTGCAGCTGCCTGCTCTGTGCGTAGTTTCCAGCACTGGCAGAGCTTTGGTTGGGACCCTTACCTGGTGCTGACACTGACAAGCCGGTGAAATCTGAAGGCACAAGGACTTTGCCATGTCACATGCCTGGAGTGTGAAGGTATCTGTTACTCTGAGTGCAGACACAGCCTGGTCAGTGACAACAGAGGCCCCCTCCTCATGGCTGCCTTCCCCCAGCCTGGGAGCCTCAACACGGATTGGATCTGAGAGAGGAATTCAGCCTTTGGACCCTTGGCACAGACTGTCTATATGGTGACCATTAATGCCCGCTGTAAAAGTGCTTTTTGGGTGCGAATTCCTGCCTACAGGGAACTGGAGTAGGAAAGCCCACAACACATCTTCAACTCACTTCACGTAAACCAGTGAACAACCACCACCTGGTACTTACATGGGTCCCTGCCAGGCCAGGCCAGGCCAAGCGTGATCTAGTGACTGAAGGGGAGACGCTTTGGATCCATTTATTGGTCCATGCATTCTTCATGTTTCCCTATGAACTAACATTTTGTGAGAGAGAGAGAGAGAGAGCGCATGTGTGTGTGAGTGTGAGTGTGGAAGAGAGACTGTTACCTTCTATTTCTGGGTATTTCAGAAGAAGCAGGAGTCCAAATTTCAGGGTGATGCTGGTTGTCCCTGTTCCAGCGACAAATAACTCTACAGTGCTTCGTACCAAACTTTCCACAGTAAAATCTGACTGGCCGTTCTTTTGCTCCTGTAAAAAGATTTGGTGAAGATCTTTGGGTTTTGACTGTAAGACTGCAGGATATATCCTTATAGGGCAAAAAAGTGTTATCTTCTACCCAATAGGGGTCCATCTGTCATCATTTTAAAACTCCTCCACAAATGACCCATAGCACCTGAGATTACAGCAGCATTGCTGCACTGCTTTGGTCCGTTTCCGTGAAGGAGGAGAGCACAGCCTATTATAATGTACATTCCTTGGGCAGAGACCATGTCTCCTCTTTGAGTCTTCTCTAAATCCATGTACTCTGTTACTGCTTAACAAATTAATCCCCATGATATGTCTATCCTGATGTTCCACAGTAAACAGAAAGGACTTTTGCCCTCACATACCTCTTCCATTTTGATGAAGAAAGCATCGATGAAGTCTCGAGTGCAGTTGGGATCCAGAGACTCTTTGTGCTCTTTCACTCTCTCCAGAACAAATTTTCTGAACTTCTCAGCATTTTTAAATAGTTTCTGGTGAGGCCCTGGTAAGTAATCCATGAGAGTTGGGAAAAAATTGTACAGCTATAAAGATTGAAAGGAAAACACACCTTGAATCTGGACACAACAGATAACCACAGTGTTCACGCAAATGATTCAACTGCACCAGTGCAATACAATACTTCTGTGGCACCGTCTTATCCGAATGGACCCAAAAGGATGTTGCAAACTCTACTGATGTAGGTACCCAACATACGTAAATTCCTCACAAAAATTCCAGAGACATTCAGTTATATCAGCTAAGATACAATCCACTTTTTCCAACATAAAACCATCCCCACTATACACATCCTTCTCTTCAAACAAAAAATACTCAAATGGCCAGCCTTAGCTCTGACCACTGATTTTTTCAGGAAATAAGAAACCATTATAGACCTCAAAAGGAAAATATACATTAGACTTCTGGAGGTGGCAGTTAAAGGGCCAAATTCCCTGCTGGTATAACTTCACTTCCTTTGATCGAGTTGTGCCACCAGAGAGTTTGGCCCGTATTTGTGCATTTGGCAAGGTTTTCAATGATGGGTGAGTGCATGAGGGCTGGTTGTCAGCCAGACACAAGAAGAGGTTTGCTTTGGCAGTGAGAAATGTGATCATGTTCACGTATCACACTGCCTATGTACTAGGGTGTCTGAATTGTGATTAGTGTGGATGTCAGTATTTTTATGGGTAATTTCCTTGATTTGACCAATTGTGTTAACAGAGAATATCCTCAAGCAAACTTAATTCTGAGCTAATGAACTGGGTTGTCAGGGAATTTAAACAACCCTTAGAAACAAGTTTGAGGCTGGGTTTGGTTGTAGCAGCAGCCTAACGAGGAGAAAGAGACATTATGGGAATCTGAAACAACAGTTGTTTAGGGAAAATTAATAGTTCAAGAAAGATATCTCTGTACCCTCCCCCAGTTCACTTGAGAAGCATAGAATAAACCCCGGAACATACCGCTGTCCAGGGAGAGCGCTGAATGTTGCCATTTTCCTCTATAAGATTAATTAAAGTCACAAATTTCTTATCTTCATAGTCAAACCGGTCCCCAAAGACGATGGAGCAGATGACATTGGAGACGGCATGGGTGAGGAAAAGGGTGGGGTCAAAGGGCCGCTCTGGATCGAAAAGAGTCAGTTTTAATTCAGTGTCTTCAACCTCAGCACCAGACTCACCAGGAAGTTGTGGCTCTCCCACCCCAGGGCAGGACTCAGGGTGGGGCTGTCTGTGACCGTCCCTGGTGAGGGTGAGTTAGGCCTGTCCCAATTCCCACTCTGATCCCTCATGTGCTAAATTAAACAAACACTTGGCACTTTGTTTGCTGGCAACGCAACTTGAGAGGTTGAATTTCCCACCAGCTCATCAGTGATATCTTAGGCTCTCCTTTCCTTGTAAGCAAAAGGAACACACAGGGCTGGTAACTGAGAATTAACCTGGGGCTGCAATGTCAGTGGGACTTGCACAGCACATAGAAATTATCTACAAGAGTTCACCCTCTGACCTGAGACCACAGTGTTCATGGAGAACATCCAGAAACAGCATTTTCTTCAGGCCCCCGACCCCTGCTCGTTTCCCTCACCTGTCAAGTCTCTTTGACCCACAGAATCATAGAAGAGGAGGGTTCGAAGGGACCCAGGAGGTATCTAGTCCAACCCCCCTGCTCAAAGCAGGACCATCCCCAACTAAATCATCCCAGGCAGGGCTTTGTCAAGCCAGGCCTTAAAAACCTCTAAGGATGGAGATTCCACCACCTCCCTAGGTAACCCATTCCAGTGCTTCACCTCCCTCCTCGTGAAAACATTTTTCCTAATATCCAACCTAGACCTCCCCCACTGCAACTTGACACCATTGCTCCTTGTTCTGTCATTTGCCACCAGTGAGAACAGCCTAGCTCCATCCTCTTTGAAACCCCCCTTCAGGGGGTTGAAGGCTGCTATCAAATCCTCAAATCCTCCCTCATTCTTCTCTTCTGCAGACTAAACAAGCCTAGTTCCCTCAGCCTCTCCTCATAAGTCATGTGCCCCAGCCCCCAAATCATTTTCTCTCTCCAATTTGTCACACAACCTTTCTGTAGTGGGGGGCACAAGGACGGACACAATACTCCAAATATGGACTCAGCAGTGCCGAATAGAGGGGAATAATCACTTCCCTCGATCTGCTGGCAATGCTCTTACTAATGCAGCCCAATAAGCCATTAGCTTTCTTGGCAACAACGGCACACTGCTGACTCCTATCCAGCTCCACTGTAACCCCCAGGTCCTTTTCTGCTGCCTAACCAGTTGGTCCCCAGTCTGCAGTAGTGCATGGGATTCTTCCGTCCTGAGTGCAGGATTCTGCACTTGTCCTTGCTGAACCTCATTAGATTTCTTTTGGCCCAATCCTCCAATGTATGTAGGTCACTCTGTATCCTCTCCTTGCCCTCCAGTGTATCTGCCACTCCCTTGAGCTTAGTGTCATCTGCAAATTTGCTGAGGGTGCAATCTACCCCATCCTCCAGATCATGAGTGAATATATTGAACAAAACTGGCCCCAGACCAACCCCTGGGGCACCCTGCTTGATATCATCTGCCAGCTAGACATCGAGTTGTTGATCACTACCCATTGAGCCTGATGATCCAACCAGTTTTCTACCCACTTTATAATCCATTCTTCCAACCCATATTTGTTTCACTTGCTGATCAGAATACTGTGGGAAACCATATCAAAAGCTTTACTAAAGTCAAGGTATACCACATCCACCATTTTCCTCACATCCACAGAGCTAGTCATCTTGTCATGGAAGGCAATCAGGTTGGTCAGGCATGACTTGCCCTTGGTGACTCCATGCTGACTGTTCCTGATCACCTTCTTCTCCTCCAAGTGCTTCAAAATGAATTCCTTGAGGACCTGCTTTAGGTTTTTCCAGCGACTGAAGTGAGGCTGACTGATCTGTAGTTCCCCAGACCCACCTTCTTCCCCTTTTTAAAGATGGGCATGATATTTGCCTTTTTCCAAATGTCCAGGACCTCCCATGATGGCCATGACTCATTCCCAACAGCAATAGCTGCCCGTTGGCTCACGGTGGCCAAGTCGCAGCGGCGGCAGAAGTGAAGTGGTTCTCTCTTGTCTCTCTGCTAGGGTTGGGGAAGGATCTCTGTTCACTCTCCTTTCTCACCCACAATTCACCTAGCTGGGCATAGCCAACTTTAGTTTGACCCTTAACATTGCATTAGATGTTTTAGGATGAAGGTAATCTTGTGGCTAAGGTACTGGCATGGGTCTCAGTTCCTCATCTCAAAAATAGCGGGAACAATTGTTCATTTCTTCCACTTTTTTCAGTCATATCTATTGAAGTTGGGGGCAGGGGCTGTCTCAAACCATTTGTTCAAAAATCCATATGCAAAGGAGCCCCAATATCAGCTGGGACTGCTAGACATTATTAAAATATCAATAATAATTTATGATTGTCACTGGGACTGACAAAGAAGAGCTCTGATCTTTCATGTATCTTGGCAGCATCTTAAGTAAACCAGGTGGAACAGACAAAGATATTAAAGCCAGAATAGCAAAAGCCAAACATGTCTTTGTAAAAAGCCGATCTGGAGAAATAAAAATCTTGCCTTCCCAAGTAAACGTCAAATATTTAGCATTTGACGTTTACAAATATTTGTAAAGTCAGTCTTACAATATCATGCTGAAACTTGGAGACATACTGAGACCTTACTATTTATACTACATAAGCAGCTGCCTTAGACAAATCTCAATAGCAGATGGATAGAAAAAAATCACAGATGAAGAACTTGGAGGAAGATGAAACAAAAACTGCTGAGACAGGAAATTTGGGAATGAAAATATTAATGGCTAGGACATATATAGACAAAAGATCCAAATAACATAGTTAGAGAGGCACTGGACTGGAACATCCATGACAAGAGGCGACAAGGTAGACCACCAGTAACATGAAAATGCACAATATAAGCAGAATTGAAAGCAATCAGATTGACACTGGAAGGCGCTAAGACCGCAGCAGAAGACCAGCAAAGATGGAAGGCAGTGGTGAAGGTCCTGAGTTCCGCAAGGAATCGAGAGAATGAGTGTCATTTAGAAAGCACTGTAAATTTACACAGTGATTTCAAACATTCCCATGGAGCCCAGCACTCTAGAATGTAACTGTCAAACATGCATCAGACATCTAGCAGAGAAAAAAATGAGAGTAAGCAAACTGTAGGCATAGGTGTCTTGTTAACTCAACTCACTGGAACTAATCCACTGTATTATGGCTCACTGCATTAGCGTCTACCTACTCAAGACAAACGTCTTCCATTTGCTCATTGGTCACAGATCAGAGGGGAGAAATTGTGAGAAAGAAACAGCCAGACCTAGTCATCTCTGGAACTTTTCACACATACTTTCCTATTACATAGCACAGTTTGCTATATGTGCAGCTAACGGCTTTAGTTAGAAGACATATGAACCAAAGAGTTAATATCATGACAAATAGAAAGACAAGAGTCTTTAACTGACTCCTCAATGTCCAACAGACATGAAACAATCCCCACCATGTGTGTTTCTGAGCCTTTCCATCAGAAAACGGGTTTCTTCCTGGATCCGCTCCTCAATGCTCTTCTTCCCCATCCCAAAATTTCTCAGATTAGTGAGGGCAAATCGGCGCAGCTGCTTCCACCGCTCCCCATTGCTGAAAACAATACCTGGAAACGGGAAGAGAACAGAAATGAAAGGAGGGAGGGCCTATTTGAAACCTACCCAAACATTGGTGAGTCAAAGCTTCAGTTTCAACTTAAGTGATATTGTGTCTGTGTTCTACTAGAAGACCACATTACAGTTACATTGCAATGACTGTTTGCAGTACTGCTGTAGTTGTGTTGGACCCAGGATGTGAAAGAGGCAAAGTGGGTGAAGTTGTATTTCTTATTGGACCCACTTATGCTGGTCGAAGGGACAAGCTTTTGAGCTGCACCCAGCTCTTCCTCAGGATGTCAGAAAGTAATAAGAGCACCCAAACTAAAACCAATGTGCGACAGATTGCAGAGGAGGTTCACACTTAACAGGGACACTATTTATGACCACGTTGCAGCTACAGTAGAACCCCAAAGATAGGAACACCAGAGTTACAAACTCACCAGTCAACTGAACACCCTGTAGAGTGGTAGAGTGTAGGCAGTGGAGGGCAGGGAGTGTAGGCAGTGGAGTGTAGGCAGTAGAGTGTAGGCAGTAGAGGGCAGGGGGAAGAAAGCAAAAACTCTACCTCTCTTGCAAGGTCGGCATGCATAGCATAAACAGTTGGGGCTCTGTGCTGTTCCTGTAAGCCAAGGGCTTTGTTTCACCTTCTCCCACCCCACCCACCAGGCGGGGAAAGCTGTTTTCACCACCCCCCTTCTCCCTACTCTGAAGCCCCATGAAAGAAAGCTCCCTGCTGATGCTGCTGATGCAAGGAACTGAAGGTTGCAGCCAGAGCCTGGAGCTGGAGTGGGAGTCAGCTGTGCTCTGGAGGAGTGTCAAAGGGCCACAGCCTGTGCCCAAGCTTTGCCCGTGGCTGCACTCCTGGGTCCTGCCAGCACCTCTGGCAGAGTGAGGGGCAGGGGAGGGAGGGGTGCTGGCAGCCATATGCTGCCTCTGGACCGCAGGAGGCAGTGCACTGAGCAGGGAGAGCCCCGTGGAGAGGTTGCTGAGGGCCGGGGCTTATAGCACCAAGGATGCGGGACAGGCCCCCCCAGTTCAGCCCAAAGGCAAGAAACAGGAATAGGGAAGGGAGCTGCTGCAAATCAGGCAGTGCTGCCATGTGTCACCTTTGCAGACTCTCCCCGCCTCAGCTGGATGACACTGACTGCAGGATGCTGTACCCTAATGTTTTGTTCAGAGCTACGCACATTTCAGAATTACAAACCATTCCCAAAGTGTTTGTATCTTTGAGGTTCTGCTGTATTATTAACAGCCCCGGCTGTCTGCTAACCCTCCATTATCCCACCACTGCAGAGGTGTTAATTGCTCATTTCATGTTTATAGCCCATTTCATTTTCAGTGGTTTTCCAAAATGTGGCCAAGTTACAAGCCTTTGAAAAAAATCACATTTCACACATGCTCAGTAGAGACTTCTTGGAGTTTAGCAGCTAAAAGCTCCAAAGGTTCTCTCATCACTGCTCATGCACCAGTGCCTCGCAGCTCCTGGTGCCTGTCCACATGTGAGATGACAACCTACTACTGCCACTATCAGTTACTCCATTAATTCCAATCTCTGTGCACTTGCACAGACAATCTTAATCCTTGCATTTCCTAACTTCAGAGTGCTTGACTTTACAACCTTAATAATGTTTCTTTCAAGTAGTTTTTTCCGTGTAATCCAGTAACTGTGCTGAAAGTTGTTTTCTAATGTAACTTTTCTTCACTTCATGCATAAAGAAGATGAAAGACTTCCTGAAAAGGACATGTTGGCATTTTCATATTTATTATTCTCTCCCTCACTTTTTAATATGAAAGGATAATAAAAATCATTCACTGGTCATGGGATATACCTAATTAGTGAGGACAGGGAGGAAAAGGATAGAAATTCTCGATTTGCTCTAACGCTTTTTGCCTGTCCAACCCAGCTCTCCTGGCTATCCTCTGGGCATTGTAAAGTAGATTGGCCTAGCCATTATGTCTCATAAACCTGTAGTGACATGCTAGGAACCATTCATGTCAGTGAAGCAAGGGATAAGCTCTTTCCTGGAACCAAGAGTCTTTATCCAATTTTTACTGCTGTATTAAAGAAACTCCAATTATTTCCCGTTTCTCTTCTCAGCTGTGTTCTCCCCATTCAGAGAACATCAACTCAATATGCTGAAGTACTTGAAATGTACCTGATTCCTGGGCGAATTTTTCAAACAAGGGCATACTTCCTCTTCCACTGAACTCATCCCCGAGACCAATCAGAGCTTCCTTCACAATCTCATATCCATACAGCACCACAACCCGCTCTGAGCCTAAGTATATAGTGAAAATCGAGCCGTACGTTTCACTGAGCTGTAAAAGTTTAATACAAAAGACCAATGAGTTTTAACTTAGATCCACTTATTTAAGGATAAGAATGTGAGTAGGTCAAATTACGAACTGACAGAAGCACTCTCGTGCCTCTGAACTAATACTAGGCAAATTTTACTATGGATCACTGCCCAGACTTGGTCATTTCAGCCCTGATTCTCCTTGGTCTTTAGGAGCCTAACTCCACTGATTGTTAAGGCCTACATATCTTGGTGGATCTGGGACTTTATGACTTTTGACTGCTTTACTTGGTCATCCTAATATATTTTAAACATTTTTTCCCTATAAATGTACGTGTCTGTGTGCTCCAAAGTTAATTCTATCTGTGTTATGCAATTATCTCATTATAACAGCAGATTGCATTAATATGGGACCTTTCAATGTAGATCTTGAGCGCTGTGTAAAAATAACACTTCTAACTCCATAGAAATGCTGGCTGCATTTAGTCAGTCATGTCAGATGATTGTATAATGACAAGGGAGTGTTTCCCTTTGTTTTACTCCTGTCAGCCCTGTAGAGCCAAAGGCAGAGAGAAGTGAGATTTTGTTTCCCCTTTTATATCATCAATGGAATTATAGTCCAATTTCCAATTGATTACCCCTGTGCAAACCAACACACCCATCTGTATCTCAGGGCATAATTTAAAGCGAATGAGGTTGAACAGTTGTAATCAGAGGCAGAATTTGTCCTGTACAACTTTCATTATTTGTGATGTTTTCTGAGAAGGAAAGAATCCAACCTGTCTGTCCAATACTAGGTTCTGCTTGCAGAGCTGAGTAAAATGCCATAATATGCAGCATTGAAGTGTCATTTCTTCAAAGCTGAACTGCAATTTCTGCCTTACCATTGTTTTGTCATGTAGGCAAATATCATTAGAGCAATTATACACATGGGGAAATTAAGGCAGAAAGAGCTTAAGTAACTTTCCCAAATGCACACCTGGAACTTGTAGCAGAGGTAGGAACAGAACCCAAGGCTGTCGACTGCCATTGCCCTGCATGACCCACTACACCCTGTCTCCACTTGTACTGATAGCAGTGGAGCTGAGGAGGACATTCTGGATTATCTATGAATAAGACACCCTCTAATAAGAGCAGTATATTATCCCAGACAATTTACGTCTAGCATCCGAGATTGATTGTTTTGAGCTGAGTGACGTGGCATTGTCACCGGCTTGACCTAGGCTCTGCTTAATGCCCACCTACAGTCCAACAACTGACACTTAGAAAACACCCTTACCTCCTCTATATGTTGGGGCAAATTCTTCTTATTCAGCTGCAGTGTATTCCCTATGATGGGAAAAGCAAGAGGGCCAGGCGGCAGCTTCCCATGTCCAGATGACATCTTTCTACATGCTGAAAAGAAAAGGAAAGAAATACAAAGAACCAGAAAAATAGTTGTTGCTCCCAAAGGTTCCATTGCAGAATGTAGCAATTATTCTCGATTCTAGTAGGGGATTCATTTGTATTTCAGACTCCTCCCTTTTTATATTGGACACAGCAAAAGTAGATGCAAGCAATTAGCCAATAAGAGCGCTCAGGTCCTCTGAGTTGAGATAAACTCTGGACTAACAGAAGCGACTGGATTTGTCAAAATAGGAATGAAGTTCCTTGAACTTTTGTTGGTGTATCGTCTCTGTTTGCGCTGATGTACCATTGACAGACCTCAAAAATTAATCATAAACTCATTCTCTGTAAAACATCCCAAACTACCATGAAATCATCCTCTCCACCCCTGTGGTTAAATGTTCCTCATAGGCTTGGTGCTCGCTGGAACATTTTACACATACAGTGATGATCCCTTTTTATGTTGCTATCCAGGATTTAGCATACAGGTAGATTATCAGTAGACACTGAAGAAAAACACCAAGCTGAAAATTTGATAAAAATTCAAACTGAATTATGAACCTTTTTTTGAGATTTCACAAAATTTGGTTAAGCTTTAAAAAAAAGCTGCAAACAGCCTCTCCCTCTCTCCTCTCATGCTCCTGCACAATTCTTGGTTTCACACTGAAACCGTAAGACCCTGAGATCCATGACATGACTTGGAAGTCAGTAGAAATACTCCCCTTGATTTCAGAGGGATTTGGCTTAGGTTCCATGAGAAATTATTGAAACAGGATGTGAAGGGACCAATTCCTCAGGACAGAGTGGCCCTTAAAAGAAAACTAGTGGTTTCACAGTTTGGAAATGCAGAGCTAACATCAAGTAATACATGTTAAGGCAGAAAAGTCTAGAACATTTAATCTGACCTCCTCTATATAAACAACAACCAGATTTTCCAGAAAGGCGCTAAATCTTGATGTGAAGACCTCAAGAAATGGACAATTCACCACTTGGTAGTTGTGGGATTGTTTGGGGCCAGACGCTGACTGCTGGGCAGACCCTGGTCTTGGCTGGCTTCCTAGACTGGCCTTGTGCACCTGCAAGCTCTGAGTTGTTATGGGAACTGCGAAGTTATTTTGATTACAGCCTCCCCCCGTGCTTCTTAGCTAGTCTTAACCAAAAGATTAGGGTGTGTGAGAAAGCTCTCACTGCGGTGAGACTTGTTTACTGCTGTAAGAGCTGCATGTGTAATGAGATGTTGGAAAATACTATAAGAGAGTGTGCCCCCTGAAAATAAACGACTTGGCTTGCAATCATATTGCTCGCTGTGCTTTGTCCGGCCCGCATGAACCCAAAATCAATGGTGGCCCCGGCGGATTAAAAGAAGCCGGGGGCAGACTGGGGACTCCAGGTTGTCTAAACCCAATAGTAGTTAGGTCCAGTGGTTGATCATCCTCACTGTTAAAAACATGCCTCATTTCTAATTTGAGTTTGTCTGGCTTCATCTCCCAGTCACTGGTTCTTCTTCTGCCTTTCTCCTCTGTGTTAGAAATAACCAAACAGGTAGTCCCAGGGGTGCATTGGGGAGACAGAACCCTTTATTTCCTGCTCGTTCCACCTTGACGCCGTGAGTGAGCAATGAGGGGGTTACTTTACAATCCTTTTATCCATAACAGCATGTAACTGTATACATTTTCAGGAGCTCCCCATAGACCCGTATTTGGTTTCATTGACACCTATAAAATGAGTATTAACTACATAATGAATACAATTATACCCTCCCCTGTTTATTGTTTACAGGATTATTTCACAGAGCGCAGGCACATTACCTTGAAACCTACTAACATTCTTTAAAGTATACAATATGCAAGGGAGGGAAAGAAGATAATGCTCTTTTCCCACAAGAGGCCTTGAGCAGGCAGGGGAATAGTTATTTGTTAGCCTCATTTCTTGTGCAGATGGCTAGGAAGGGAGGAAAAGAAGAGAGAGAACCGACTCTAGCTAGAATTTGCACCAAGTAACAGAAACAAGGTTTGCCCATGGCATGACCCCATTCCCTGTAACTTAGGCCTGACCACTTGTCCAGCTTTTAACTCTACTCTCCTACACTCTGCATTAAAGATCCATTTAATAGTCACTATTTTCTCCCTTTGAAGGGACTTGTAATCAAGTCACTTCTCAGTTTTCATTTTGAGAAGCTAGGCAGAATGAGCTATTGAAGGCTCTCACTGGAACGCATTTTCTTCAGCCATTGACTCATTTTTGTGCCTCTTTTCTCCAATTGTTCAACGTCCTTTTAAAAAGGTGACCAACAGCCCTGCACACACTATTCTAGTCTCACCAATGCCTTACCCTATTCACCACTCCCCTGTTTCTAGATTGGAGGACCACAAAAGACCTGCATGCCATAGTGTCACACTGACTGGGAGCTTGTTTTGTGTAGTTTGGCCACCGCAACTCCTAAATCCTTTTCACACTAACTGCTTTCCAGGACACTTTGTAGCTATGGTTTAACATCACCCAAACAACCTTAATCCTGCCTCTATAGGATAAACTTCCATTTCTCTTGGGAATAATGCTTTTTTCACTGTAGTAGTCTTATGCTACATCCTAGCCATGCACTGCCATGTCCAAGGCCTGGTCTACACTTAAAATTTAGATTGCCTTTGTTATGGCACTTAGGGCTATGAAAAATGTCTCCCTCTGAGCACCATAGTTAGATCACCCTAAACCCCAGTGAAGATGCAGCTAGGCCGAGAGAAGAAATTTTGTGATCTCTGCCCCCTGAACCCAGATCGCTCCACTCTTAGACCCAGATCAGAGCACCTGCCCAGCTGGAACCCGGGGGGAAGAATGCTCCACCCCTTCCGTAAGGGGGTCCAGCATTGGGTCCAGCTGTCATCTTCTCCCGGTAAGGGTCCCTCATGGGAGGCAGGCCAGGCAGCACCTCCCAGCCAAGCACAGCTGCTGCTGGGGCCTGCGGCAGCTGGGATCGCAAGCATCGTGGCGGGGTCAGCGTCCCCTGGCCAGAGTGCAGAGCTGTCTCCCTGCTTGGTGCATCTTGTGTGCCCTGCTCTATGTGCCTGCTTCACCTCCTCCAGCAAGGCCCTGCCTGTGGCACAGGGCCACCTCCCACAGCCTTCCTACTGCCCCGGTGCCTAGCTCTCCACACCCCCTGCTGCTCCCCCGGCTGCAAGGTCACTTCCCAGTCCCTGACGCCTCAACTCTCTCCTTGCTGACAGCACTGGGGGGTCTTTGCCTCTCCTGGACCTCCCAGGGGGCAGCAGACTCCTCGCGGTAGCCCCCAAGGAATCTAAGAGGGCTCTGGCAGACGCGCTGCTGGGGGGCAGTGTCCCCATCCCTGAAGGACTCGCTTCCCAGGGTTCAGGAACTCAATTTGCACTGATTAACCCCAGCTCCATCTGATGGGTGTCAGGCAGGCTCAGCACACTGCTTGCCTGCTGCAGGGGTGCCGGGCCCTGGAGCCTGAGGGCAAAACGGCAGCAGCCCCAATGCAGAAAGAGCCCTCTATGGCCAGCATGAGCCATCTGCTGCCATGCCGGGACCAGTAACTGAAGCAGCAAACCCAGAGGTGCCAGCGCAATGAGCTGCCAAGCCTCAGCACAAACTAAGCATTGGCTCGCGGGCCCCACAGGAAGCCTTGGCAGGCCACATTTCCCCTGCAGGCCGCCTACTGAGATTGGAGATTGTAAATGAGGTTTAATGGAAAGATCTTGGTGACATCTAGTGCATGACCTAACCTGAGATATTGAATAGCTATTGATACCCAAATAAGGTTTTCAGAACAGGACACAAGACTCCAAGGACTCCATAAAGGTCATCATGGCCTCTTAGGGCCCTTATTATTGATTATTTTTATTACAGTACACGATAGAGACTGGGCACAATTGATCTAGATGCAATACATACCCACAGAATGAGAGCCTCAAAGAACATCCAATATAAATAGGTCAGACTGACAAAGGGTGTGCAGCAAGCTGCGATGGCCTGCCTCCAAGCCTGGGTCCGAGGAGGGCTCACTCTGCCCCCGCTGGACAGAACTGGGCCCTGCGAGCCCAGCCACCTGGAAGCAGATGGGCGGGGTCAGAGCCCAGGAGGGAAGTATAAAAGGCAGGCCCAGCAGCTCAGTCAGGGGGAAGTTGCTGCTGGAGACAGATGTGCCTCCCTGGAGGCCGTGGCCCAGGCCTGACCTGGATCTCGAGACTCTTCCAGATAGCTGCCCAGCCGATCGAAGCCTGTGGGACCTACCAGACCCTGATGATTGGCGGGAGCAGCCGGAGCCAAGGGACCAGGTAGGGCTGCCAGGCCCAAGCAGCTGGATGGGGCTGCCCAGCCCGCAGGAGGGAGGTGGTGGCCGGGCCCCACTAGCTGGGGACAGGCCCTCAGCCCGTGGAGGGAGAGAAACCTTTGGAGGCCGGTGCTGACCTGGGGGAGCTGCCCGGGGTGAAGGACCCCTCCCCAGCATGGGGGGACCCCAGCTGACCAGGGGAGCCCTTGGGACCCTGTGACCTGGAGGAGCTACCGTTGGCCGATGACCTCCAGGAGTTCCTGGACCTACTGCCCGTAGACAGCGAAGGACTAGCCGGATGCCCGCTCACCACCTCCCCCCCCATGCCCCAGAAGGCCCCATGTGGATGCAGGTACTCTGGGGTTGGGTGGGAGGAAGTGGCCCAGGGAGGCCACAGGCTGTGGCTGAGACAGGGGCCAAACCCAGGTCAGTGTGTTGTGGCTGGAGCCCCGCTGACCCAGTGGCAGTCCCCTTGTGCTGCTGGTAGGGCCCTGGGCTGGGATGCAGTGGAGTCGGGTGGGCCTGCGTCCCCCTCCCTCTTTCCCTTCCCTAGACAGCCAAGGAGTGTTCCTAGCCCCCGACACCCGTAACCAGAGGATAGACTGCTTCGCTTGCCCGCCCTCCCAAGGGCCGGGGCGATAGACTGCATGGCAAGCCCACTGAGATGCTGATTCCCCAAAAAGAAGGTGCTGGGCCCAGCCTTGGAACCTGAACCTGAGGAAGGGCCAGGACACTGCTGACCAGGCTGGGTCAGAAGTTCTACAGGGTGGAAGACAGGGAGTGTTCTTATCCCTATTTTACAGCTGGTGATCTGGACTGCTGCACCCTCTCTGCCCTCTCAGCCCCCATTCTGCCCCCCTTCTACCCTTCCTCCAGTGCCACTGGCCAAATCAGAGCCACCGGTGGGAGGTCAAGAGAAGGGCCTTGCTCTCAGCAGGCCAGTGTGGGAAGGATCCAGCCCAGCATTGCCACAGGATGAGCGGTAGCCAAGGAAGTCAGAGTCCATCAGCAGGCTGGACCAGAGGCCCCAGTTGGGCATTCACCCCTGGAGGGGAACATGTTTCCACTGTCACTATCCTTTTGAGGTCTCCACCAGGGAGAACCCCTTCAATTTCTGAGTAACCTCAAATGAGTGAAATTTATTCCTCTTCTGTCCTGGCTGGGCATTTAGACTGTCCTTCGCAGCGGCATCTGCCCCTCACCACAGCATCTCAGACCCAAGGCAGGTGGAGTGACTCCAGTGTGTAATTTATAGACAACTCCAGGGCTGTTGCTCAATGCTCAGGTAGCAAAGCATGTCCTTTCACATGCACTTGGCGAGGTGAGTGTACCTGTTTCACATACAGGGACCTTGGCACACTGACTCACGCCTTTGTTACTCAAGACGAGACTAATGTGATGTGCCCAGTGAAGCAATGGCTGATGCGCTTAGCTCAATGACATTTCTCTGTGTGTCTGTCTGAGGGCTCTTATGTTTCAAGGAATGTTCTAGGCCTCAATGAGCAGAAGTTGACTGATTTTGGTGAAAGTTGGAAAAAATGAAAGGGCTACACTAGGGACACACAAAGTCCCTGCCATCGGGTTGGCAAAGCCAACAGCTGCAGCAACCCCCTCTGTAATTGTTCAAAGGGCAAAGTGCCAAAGGGTGGCAGCCATTAGTCCCTTCCAGCACCCTTCATCTCAGCTCTACCAATCCTTCCACTGCAGATTTCAGATGCAGACACTCTGAAAGGGAAGAAAGGAACAAAAAAGGAAAAAAATGTAAGAATGGTGGAGAGGAGGGGAACTGGGAAGCACAGATGGAAGGGAAAAATAGGGGCGTGCACAGAGACCCAGGCATGGGAGAAGCATGTGGAGAAGCTAAAGGAATTCTTTGCATTGGTCTCATAGACTCTAAGGTCAGAAAGGGCCAATGTGATCATCCAGCCTGACCTCTTGAAAAACTCGGGCAACAGAACCTCACCCACCCACTCCTGTAATAGACCCTTGACCTATGACTGAGTTATTGATGTCCTCAAATCATGGTTTAAAGACATTAAGGTACAGAGAATCCACCAGCAAGCAAGCCATGCCTGCAGTCTTCACTGCAGAGGATGTGAGGGAGATTCCCGTACCCAAGGCAATACTTTTTAGGGGACAATTCTGAGGAACTATCCAAGATTAAGGTTAATAAAGTGGTTTTGGAACAAATTGATAGATTAAACAGTACTCAGTCACCAGGACCAGATAGGATTCACCCAAGAGTTTGGAAGGAGCTCAAATATGAAATTGCAGAACTGCTAACTGGGATATGAAACCTGTTGCATAAAGCAGCCTCTTTACCAGATAACTGGACTGGAGGATACCTAATATACCACCAATTTTTTTAAAAAGGCTCCAGGGACATTCTGGGCAATTAGAGGCCAATCAGCCTAACAAAGCAAATTGGTTGAAACTATAGTAAAAACCAGAATTATCAGGTATATAATTGAACTTGTTGTTTGGGGAAGAGTCAACATGGCTTTTGTAAATGGAAATCAATTAGAATTCTTTCATGGGGTCAACAAACTAGTGGACGACAGTAACCTAGTGTATTTGGACTTTCAGAAAGCCTTTCACAATGTCACTTATCAAAGGCTCTTAAGCAAATTAGGCAGTCATGGGATAAGAGGGAAGGTCCTAACCTGGTTCAATAACTGGCTAAAAGATAAGAAACAAAGGGTAAAACTAAATGGTTAGTTTTCATAGTGGAGAGAGGTAAATAGTGGAGTCCCCAAAGGCTCTGTACTGGGAAGGGCATATTCATAAATGATCTGAAAAAGGGGGTGAACAGAGATGGCAAAAACTGAAAATGATACAAAACTCATCTAGACAGTTAAGTGAAAAACACACCACAAAAAATTACAACGGGACTTCACAAAACTGAGAGACTGGGCAACAAGATGGCAGATGAAATGCAATGTTTCTAAATGCGAAGTAGTACACATTGGAAAACATAATACCAACGACATATACAAAATAATGGGGTCTAAATTAGTTGTTACCACTCAAGAAAGAGTTCTTGGTGTCATTGTGGATAGTTCTGTGAAAACATCTGCTCACTGTACAGTGACAGTCAAAAAACCTAACAATGCTGGAAACTAATAGGAAAGGGCTAGATAATAAGACAATAAGTGTCTTAATGCCACTACACATATCCACAGTATACTGACTAGAACACTGCATGCAGTTCTGGCTGCCACAGCTCAAAAATATATTAGATTTGGAAAATGTACAGATAAAGGCAATAAAAACGATCAGCAATATGGAACAGCTTCCAGGTGAGATGAGATTTAAGAGGGGGACTGTTCAACTTAGAAAAGGGACGACTGAGAGGGGAATCTGTAGAGGTCTATAAAATCATGCATGCTGTGGGAAAGTGAAGAAGAAAGTGTTATTTACCCGTTCATATAACACAAGAACCAGGGCTCACCCAATGAGGCAGCAGGTTTCAAACAAACAAAAGGAAGAATTTCTTCACCCCCATGCACAGTCAATCTGTGGAACTTGTTGCCAGGGTATTTTGTGCAGGCCAAAAATATAATTGACTTCAGAAAGGAATTAGATAAGTTCCTGGAGGATAGGTCTATAAATGGTTCTTAGCCAAGATGGTCAGGAATGTAACCCCATGCTCTCGGTGTCCCTAACCTGTGACTGCCAGAAGCTGGGGTTGGATGATGTCATGGATCACTTGATAAATTGTCCTGTTCTCTTCATTTCCTCTGAAGTATCTGACACTGGCAACTGTTGGCAGGCTGGATACTGGGCTAGGTGGACCATTAGTCTGACACAGCAGGGCCCTTCTGATGTTCCTTTGCTTGCAGTGGTTTGAGAAACCTGCACCAGAGTGTTGGGTGGGGCGTGTGATGGGAGCAGCTCCCCTGCTGCAGCAATTGTACAAACCTGGTGAGGCAGGGAACCCTGCCTAGCTTCTTAACCCCAGAAGATCCTTCCAAGGACTCCCAAGGGAAGGGTGAACTAGGAATGGGCACAGTATTTAGGGTGGTTGCTCAATCATCTGTACTCTCTGTCTGCGTCTCACGTGAACAGGAACAAAAGCAGTAGTGTTACACGTCTGAGTAAAGTCACCATGTGTGACATGCTTCACTATTGCCATGTGCCTCTAGAGAGAGTTAAACTGTCACCCCAAAGGCTCTGACCTTCAGTGCAGTTCTGGTGAAGGGGGTTTAGGCAGGTAGACTGAGGGGCTCCTCTATTGTGAAGGAGAAGCAAAATGAAACATTGAAGCCCAGGAAACGTGCCAGAGCGGCCAAGCAGGGTGTGGCTGACGTAGCTACTCTGCAGTGACCCCTTCAGACTATGCATGGTACTGCAGCTGCTCCCCTTTATCTGCAAAGTTTGGCTACTTCTTTGGGGCAGGGTAAGCTTGGCATTACTAACCCATCAAGTAGCAAATACAGCAACTTGTGACTCAGCTTTCTTCCCCTTTCACTAAAAAGGGGGGAGGAGCCTTCAAAAATGTAAGTGATTAGTTGCTGAGTTTAGGGCTTGGGCTAGTCCTGTGGAGTTCCTCCTCTGCTCCATTCTCACCCAGCTCTGCCCCTGAACAAAAGCAGGCAAGCCTCCTTAAATGGCCTGCTGGACTCCAAGTTGATCAGTCTTTCCTCTTGGCCCCTCTAGGCCTCTGAAGGACTGTCTTGCTGGTCACCCAGTCTGAGTGGATTATCCTGCAAGGATCCATTCTAGATCCAGCACTTTTCACCTGAGAAAGTGGGTTTCCTGCATCTGCATCACAAACATTTTGGATTAGCAGTGAGTTTCCACTACCTGAGGCTGAGGGAAGTGGGGAGCAGAAGTGTGTACTTTAGACTTGCCTGAGAGAGCCAAAATAGGTGGTTCTGAGTTTGGGGATTTTTAGGCGAGTAGTTTTGAGAGGAAAAACTGCCAAGCCAATGAGAGCTCAAAGAAATTTAGTTACGAAATCTGTTAAAAGCCTGGCGTCTATTGCATGTGCTGGTTGGCGGCAGAGAATTCTGTGCAATCATCAGGGTCCCTTCTGGCTGTGGAATCTATAAATCTATGACTTGCGGGAGTGGGGGCTGAGAATAGTTGAATCATTCAGGAAAAAGAGACTGACTGGGAATAAAGGCAGTGCAGCTATAGGTCCCTGTAGAAAGGCACCTCGGCCTGCCCCCGGACTGGGAGCAGAGGGAGGGCCACAACCAGTAGACCAGCAGGGTGAGACACCCGGTAAATCTGCCCAGCAACAAGCCGGGACTGGGCCAGCACGCCGGGCCGCCCGTCAACCCCGCAGGCCAGGCCGGATAGGACCGCCGGCGACGGCCAATCCGGCCCTGGGAGGCGGGACTTCCCCAGGAAGGGGAAGGATAAAAGCTAGGCCCCAGGGCTGAGTAAGGGGGAGGCAGCAGTGGGAAGCAGACCTGCCACCCTGGGCTCCGGCTGGGGAAGAGAAGGCCTGCCGCCCCGGGCCGAAGCCCCGCCGGTCCCGGGACACACACCGGGAGTGGGTAGGCCCTCCGGCCGCAGGGGACTGGGACTGGCCGACGCGTCCTAAAGGGTGGCCGCCCCTCCCTGCAACCCCAGCCGGGCCTGAGGAACCAGACCCGTCCTGGTGGGTCAAACCGCCCGAGGCCAGGCCAGACCTTGAGGAGCTGCCCGAGGAGTTGCCGGCTGCTGCTCCCTCGGAAGCTGGACCGGACCTCGAGGAGCTGCCAGAGGCCAGGTTCCCCAGCGATCACGTAGACCTCGAGGAGCTGCCGGATGCTGAGGACTTGCCCCCGTTGCCGCCTCCGGACGCCGACGGATGGGTGAGCCTGCTGTGGGCTGCGCACCCCGCCCCCGGGTTGCTCGGGGTCAGCTCCTGGGAGGACGGGGAGGAAGTAGCCCAGGGGCAACCAGACCTACTGGTTAGAGTGGGGGCAGAGACCCCACGGCGTGTTGCGGCCGGATCCCCGCCGCACCAGTGGTACTAACGGTGCCACTGGTAGGCCCTGGGCTGGGACGCAGTGGAGACGGGTGGGCCTGCGTCCCCCTTCCCCCCCTCCTCTACCCGCACTTGCCCCAGCGAGTGAGAGAGAGGGAGACTCCTAAACCGCCTGCCCGACGGCCGGGAGACGCCCGTCGCAGCCTGCCCTGCTGCCCAGGGAGCAGGCCACTAGACTGCTTGTTGCTCGCCCGCCCTGCCAGAGGGCCGGGGCGCTTGGACCGCTTGCTCGCCCGCCCTGCCAGAGGGCCGGGGCGAAGGACTGCTTGCTCGCCCGCCCTGCTAGAGGGCCGGGCCTAGAGACGGACCAGTCAATAATTCCCCTTCTAGTGCGGAAGAGTCCAGGACCTTCCCCAGCGGTTGGGCCCACCGGACGGGCCGCCACAACCGGGCGGCACAACCGCCGTCCAACAGTCCCCAAGAAACTTCTGGGAACGAGGCACCCGGAAGAGGACAAGAATGTTTAGAAAAGAGGCAGAACAAAATCAGCATGACAGACATGAATGCAGATAGAAATTCCAGAAACAGAAAGCAGGAATGAAAGCATTTTTCAAAATAATGAATACTATATTCTAACGTTGTTATGACGACAGGTGCAGTAGAGACAGAGAGCCTGGAGCACTGGGCCTGGTGCAAGACCTGAGGCCTGACCCAAAGTCTGTGAACAGAGCATGCCTGGCCTTGGCAAAACAACACCACACTAGATAGTTACATAAATACAGCTCGGAAAGCTAGTACATATCCACCCCCCCTCTAGTACTGAATAAGATGGCCTGACAGAACAGAGAATAGGGATTTTTGTCTAAAATATCAGGAACTAGGGGAGGTAACAGATGTTATGAAATACATAAGGTTGTACAGAAGTTGGGTATCCCGGTTGTTTGTCTCAGTCTGTAAATGTTGGGATACCTCGTCTTGATACTGTGTGTGGCCCAGGGGACAGCAGAAAGTCCAGCTACGGACTGAGCCACTCCTTGCCACGGGACACTCGTGTTCATGTACCTGTAACCATGGAGTCAGGGCACTAGCACTGTGCTTTGAGGGCAATCAACCTGGCTGAGTGCCCCTGTCACTGAGCCGGGCCTGTGGTCCTTTTTTATACGTAACCTTGCGGTCTGCTAAATTAACATGCTGCACGATCTGCTAATGCCAGTAACATTGAAGCTTCGTGAGCAGACTCACTGAGCAGCCTGATGAATATTACCGAGGCAATGACATTCCAGCCTTCAGTACTTAATAACAGGCTATAATTAACCAGAGATTAGGGCCAGGTAGCACCTACAAAAATTCATGAAGAAACAGTACAGTTTATGGCTAAAAAGCTATACATGAAAGGGTCCACTCATTGGTGCCAAAATGCTTAAGCCCTGGCACCTGTTTCATTACAAATCAAGCACTGGAATTAGCTCTCACCTGTCTGGCACCTGCTCACACTGTGGACACTCCCTCCTCTTTGTCTCTGACTCAGGGTGTTCCCTCTTCTTGATTCGGTGCCCCAGATAGCTCGCTATCTTGTCCCCTTCTTCCATTGTGACAAAATCCCACCAGACAAGCTGTCCCTATGCCATCTCAGGCATTCTTCTCTTCCCACTCCGGATCCCACATCACATTGCTAGAAGCTGGTAAGGGAACTGGGGCCCGCTCACCTGCAAGTTCCAGCCAGTTCATCAAAAGTGAAACATTTTCTAGGAACATGTCAATTAGGACCTCTCTCCCTCGTTCCCTGCCAACTCGCCTGCTCACCTGGCTCCTCAGCAGCCCACCTGGCAAGGAACTTGGGAGCCAGGTCACTTGAAGGATTGCTGCAGTGCTGGGGCTGTGAGGGTCATGACTCCATGGAAAGCAGGCGCCCAAAGTCCCTGGCTCTCCAACTTCTCCTGAAGCAGAAGAGATGGATGCATGGCTGAACAGATGGTGTTGACAGGAGGGCTTTAGCTTTCTCCACCATGGGATGCTGTTCTGGGAAGAAGGTCTGCTAGAAAGAGCCAGCTGCCCAAGAGGGGGGAAGGACATATCTGCACACCAATTCACTAATTGAGTGATGAGGATTTTAAGCTAGGTTCAAAAGGGATTTTTCACACCCTGAGCAACATAGTTAACCAAAGGAAGGGTGTAGTATAGACCTGGCCTCAAAGATCTTAAGGGAAGAAGGATCCATAAAGTCCTACCTCCTAACTGTTGCTCCCACAGTTTGGTAGGACCTTGTATAAATAGTATGAAATGTCACACAAGGAGCGACACAACCTCAGGAACAATGAGGAGGTGGGAGATCATTGATGAGCCAAAACCAAGAGGAGGGCTGGGTTTCAAGGTGGGATTTGCTGGAGCAGAGATGGCACTTGGTGAATGAAGATAGTCCTTCAAGGTAGAAGCACAACAGAATAGATGGCATGATGCCGAGAGACGGGAAGAGGAGAGGAAAAAGGAAGAGGAGAGAGGACAAGAAAAAACATAGGTTAGAACAGCCCCTCCTATTTCCTCAGAGTGATGTATATACCAGGCTCCTTGGTGTAAGGGTAATTTAACAGGCTGATGATATATGTTTGTACATTTTATCTTGGTTTTGGCACCTCTCAAATTGACCTCAGCACTGAAATACATATCATGAAGCTACACAAATATTTAGAAGTCTTGAAGCGAGTTGGAAAATTAATAAGAAGCAACTTTATTAATAGTCTGCTTAGTGTAAATTGCATGAACGAGCAAGGGAGGGAGAACACTAGTTCAGTCCAAAGCCACAGAAACTCTGCCTATTGAAACAGGATGTCGAGCCGAAAGCATTTTGTCATCACAATTTATTCTCATTGGCAGGAAAGAACTCAAAGGCTGGACACTGTTTCTAACTCCTTGTCAATGAAGAAGAGTTACAGCTGTCCAAAGAAGTTTCAATACTTGTCAACCATATCAAAAATGAACTGAAAACATACCTAGTTTCTGTTCATACCTGAGCCTGTCTGACTACACTACACGATTGTACTTGGCTTTTTGAATCAATCATATGGTTATTTTTTCATGTTACAATTAGTTTCGTTAAGTCCTACTTACATAAAAGACTAATGATTTATCTGTTTGTTTCAAGACAATAAATTCATTTCTATCACTGTGTAAATGGGTCCAGAATCAAAGAATATCAAATTCATGCACAGGTCTAGGATATTAAGGTAACCTCTATCGAGGAAGAACACAGAGTTGGTATGATTTTGGCGCATTGGTCACAAAACTCGTTAAAGGAGTAATATCAATGTCTTTGGGGTCAACGAGAGGTTTCAAGCTAAAGTTCTGCAAAATCATTGTCAGTATCAAAAAGAGTTCCATCCGAGCCAGACTCTCTCCCACGCAAACCCGTTTCCCTGCAACGAGAAAGGAATTTTGAGTTCATGCTGGAGATGTTTCTTTTTAGCACATTTTAAATATGGTTATTATGGAGGCAAAATCTCAGGATTAAAATGAGATGTACAGAGGAATTCAGGAAAAGTACATGTTGGATAATGGTTGTCTCTCAGAGTTCAGGATGGGATGAAAGTGTACTGGGGTTTAAGAAGCCATAAGCTGATTATTTAAAGGTTTGAGTTCCTTATATTGCCACTTTGGGATGAAGGGTGGGAACATGTGCGGTTTGAGGAATAGATTATCCACTTCCCAAATGAGCTAATCACTTTTCTGGGGGAGCGGTGTGGCAGTGATTGAGTTGAAGTAAGAAGTAGAGAGGTGCAAGCATCTAGAGCAGCAGGATGGACGAAAAGGCTCCAAAAGGTCTTGTTAATAGAGTGAGAAGGTGGCTCAGCTGCTTAGAAGGAAGCAGAGAAGTAAAGTAGCACCTGACTGATGACATCAAGAAGGCTGAGGTATTTAATGCCCCTTATGCTTCAGCCTTCACTAGAGAGGTGAATGGTGACCAGATACCCAACACAATTAATATCAACACAAGGGGGAAGGAACGCACTCCAAAAGAGGGGGAGAACAGGTTAAGGAGTATTTAGGTAAGTTGGATGTGTTCAAGTGGGCTGGGCCCAAAGAATTTAAGGAATTAGCTGAAGCAGTCTCAGAACTGTTAGCAATTATCTTCGAGAGCTCATGCAGGATGGGTGAGGTGCCAGAAGACTGGATCTGGTGGAACAGAATAGCTATCTTTAACAAGGAAAATAAAAGAGGACCTGGGGAACGGTAGACCAGTCATCCTGGAAAGATACTGGAACAAAATTATGAAATAATCAGTTAGTAAGTGCATAAAACATAACAGGGTTTTGAGGAATAGCCAGCATGGATTGGTCAAGAGCAAATTAGGCCAATCCGTCCTGATTTCCTTCTTTAACAGGGAAATGTGGGCTAGATGAAATTACTATAAGGTAGGTGCACAACTGATTGAAAAGCTTATTCAGAGTAGCTCTCACTGGTTTGCTTTCAAACTAGGTGGGTGCCTGTAGTGGAGACCTCCAAGGGTCTTTCCTGGGTCCAGTCCTAGCCAATATTTTCATTAATGACTTGAACAATGGGGTGGAGGGTATGCTTATAATATTTGTGCAAAAATGATAAAACTTTAGAAAAACTGACCTCTGAGGAAAGGTTTTTTTAAAAAAAACTGCGTATATTTAATTTTGAGAAAAGAATACTGAAGGGGACCTGATATCAGTCTTCAAATATGTTAATGGTTGTTATGGAGAGGATAGGAATCAGTTGTTCTCCTTGTCCACTGAAGGTAGGACAAGAAGTAATTGGCGTAATCTGCAGCAAAGGAGATTTAGGTTAGAGATTAGGAAAACTTTATGAATTCTAAGGGTCATTAAGATGTGGAACAGGCTTTCAAAGGAGGTTGTGGAATCCCCATCTCTGGAGGTTTTTAAGAGCAGGCTAGGAAAACACCTGCCAGGGATGGGCTAGATTTATGTGGGCCTGCATCAGCACAGGGGGCGGACTTGATGAACTCTCCGGGTCCCTTCCAGACCTGCATCCCTTCAATTTTCATGTTTTCTGCATGATCATGGATTAATTTATAACCAGACAGATGCCAAACAAAGTTGCCAGGCAGAGTGAAAAGAAGGGACAGTGCAGTTAGTCAAAAAACTCACTTCAGAAAACGAGCAGGAAATGACACTCTTTAAAGTCTAACAGATGCTTTGCTACCATGAGAAAGTCTGCTTCGTGAACCACCTGAAAGCACTATGCACAAAACCGTCTGAGAGCCACTAGCATCTTCAAGGCAGAGCTAGCAGACAGCCTGGAACCTGAAATTAAAATGGCTTCTTTTACCTGCAGAAAAAGGCATGAAGTAATCACTCCTCTTAAAAGCACCATTTTCATCCAAGAAATGTCCCGGATTAAATTGCTCTGGGTTTGGAAATTCCTTGCTGTCATACAGAACTGATTTCAGTACAGGGAATATCGTGGTGCCCTGAAGTAGCAAATGCCAAAGAAAAGAGTTAAAGCAAAACAGAGAAGCGTCCAAAATTCACTGAGCTAGACTGTGAGACCAATCTTGGTTTTTCTGAATGTCCTTGCATCCCCTGAACGTCATGCTTTCAAGCAGAAATCAGACATATTAAAATTTCATGAGCACAGCTAATCCCACTGAACTGCAGTCCACCTTTCAGACTACTCACTGGCAGATCTAGGATATACAGAGTGACTTTGGGCAAGTCACTTTTGGGCTCAGAGCCCTTGTAACTGCATCTGTAAATTGGGGATAAAGATACTACGTCCTCTTTGCAAAATGCTTTGAAATACAGGACCTAGGTCTTCTTATTATTCAGCATACCAGACCTAGTGAAATACCCCTGCCAGGGATTATTTGGGGGAAGTTCTATAGCTTTTGTTCTGTAGGTCAGACTAAATGATCGCAATTGTGCCTTATGGCCTTGTATCTCTGTCCACTCTTATCTTTGGAGGATGTTAAACAGAAGCTACTGAAATTAGACATTTTGAAACCAGTAGGTTCAGAGAACTTGCACCCAAGAGTTTTACAAGAGCAGGCCAAGGAGCTCGCTGGACTATTAATGTTGCTTTTCAATAAGTCTTGGAGCAAGTTCCAGAAGTTTGGAAGAAAGCTAATGCCATGTCAATTTTTAAAAAGGCTCAACAGGATGACCTGGGTAATCAGCCTCATATCAACCTGACTTTAATCCCAGGCAAGATAATGGAGCAGATGTTATGGGAGAATATTAATAAGAACTAAATAAGGATAGTGTATTTAATGCAAATCAACATGGGTTTATGGAAAATAGATTCTGTCAAACTAACTTGATCTCTCTTTTTGATGAGATTACAAGTGTGGTTGATAAGGGCAGAAGTGACAACATAATATACTTTGGCTTCTGTAAGGAATTTTTCTTGTTATCGCATGATATTTTGATTAATAAAACAATATAAAATTAACATGGCACATATTAAAAACTGGCTAACTCATAGGTCTCAAAATGTAATTGTAGATAGGAAATTGCCATAGAGCAGATTTGTTTTCTGTTGGGCCCCACAGGCACTGGTTCTTGGTCCTATGCTATATTTTTAGCAATAACCTGGAAGAAAACACAAAATCATCACTGATAACATTTGCAGATGACACACAAAATGGGGGAGTAGTAAATAATGAAGAGGACAGGTTCCTGATTCAGAGCAATGTAATTTACTTGGTAAAATGGGTACAAAGAAATAATATGCATTTTAATACAGTTAAATGTAAATGGATACATCTGGGAACAGAGAATGTAGGCCATACTTACAGGTTGGGGCCGCTATTCTATAAAGTAGTGACTCTTCAAAAGATTTGGGGGTTGTGGTGAATGATCAGTTCAACATGAGCTCCTGATGTAACACTGCATCCGAATAAGCTAACGCTATCCTGGGGGTGCATAAATGGGTATCTCAAGTAAGAACAGCAAAGTTATTTACCTCTTTACTTGGCACTGGTGAGACCGCTGCTGGAGCACTGTGTTCATTTGCTGTGCTCACAACTATTAATCTATTTATTATAAATCCACATCTATTTTTCGTTATTTACTCAACAAAAAACAAGAAAAAATTGTCAGAGCTTGACTCACTGTTAAAAATATCTTAACCTTGAAGTGTAGTTTTTGTTTTGTTTTGTCTTTGTGTTGATTGGCTTGCATTTAGTTCCAGAATGAAGCAAAGGTGGGGATGGCGCCAATGCTTTTTGAGCTTATTCAGTCATTGCTCATTTGCATTTCCCATGTTGCTTTGTTTGCTAACTAACGGTGCCAAGAAATTTCTCCAGAAATAAAATCCCTTTTGCCTCAAATTAGAAGAAGGTTTGCACACGCTATTTTGATATCAATCTTACCTGAGAACCATTGCTTGGTGGGGTAACTGACAAGACTGGAGCACTGTCATGAATGGATATAAACTGTTCAGGAAGAACAGGCAAGGGCAAAAGGGTGGAGGAGTTGCACTGTGTGTAAGAGAGCACTATGATTGCTCTGAGCTCCAGTATGAAACTGTACATAAGCCAGTTGAGAGTTTCTGGGTTAAGCTTAGAAGCAAGAACAATAAGGGTGATGTCGTGGTGGGTGTCTGTAATAGACCACCAAGCCAGAAGGATGAGGTACATGAGGCTTTCTTCAGAATACTAGGACCTGGTTCTCATGGGAGGGGACTTCAATCACACTGACATCTGCTGGAAGAGCAATACAGCAGAGGACAAACAATCCAGAAAGTTTTTGGAGAGGATTGCAGGTAACTTCCTGGTACAAGTGCTGGAGCAACCAACTAGGGGCCATGCTCCTCTTGACCTGCTGCTCACAAACAGGGAAGATTTGGTAGGGGAAGTAGAAGTGGGTGGCAACCTAGGCAGCAGTGACCATGAGATGGTTGAGTTCAGGATCCTGACAAAAGGAAGAAAGGAGAACAGTAGGATACGGACCATGGACTTCAGAAAAGCAGACTTTGACTCCCTCAGGGAGCTGATGGGCAGGATCCCCTGGGAGGCTAATATGAGGGGGAAAGGAATCCAAGAGAACTGGCTGTATTTTAAAGAAATCTTATTGAGGTTGCAGGAACAAACCATCCTGACATGCAAAAAGAATAGCAAATATGGTAGGCGCCCAGCTTGACTTAACAAAGAAGTCTTTGGTGAGCTTAAAGACAAAAAAGAAGCTTACAAGAAGTGGAAGCTTGGTCAAATGACCAGGGAGGATTATAAAAATACTGCTCGAACATGCAGGAATGAAATCAGGAAGGCCAAAGAGCAATTGGAGTTGCAGCAAGCAAGGGACGTGAAGAGGAACAAGAAGGGATTCTACAGGTATTTTAGCAACAAGAAGAAGATTAGGGAAAGTGTGGGCCCCTTACAGAATGGGGGAGACAACCTAGTGACAGGGTCAGCTCCCAGACTACTGCACTGGGCGGCCCAAAATGGGGAGGAGGAAAACATCCCTCAGTGCTGAAGGAACAGGTTCAGAACTATTTAGAAAGATTGGACATACACAAGTCCATGGGGCCAGATGCAATGCACTCGAGGGTGCTGACGGAGTTCTCTGATGTGCTTTCAGAGCCATCTTTGAAAGCTCATGGCATTTGGAGGAGGTCCATGATGACTGGAAAAAGGCAAATATAGTGCCCATCTTCAAGGAAGGGAAGAAAGAGGATCCAGGGAACTACAGACCAGGCAGCCTCACTTCAATCCCTGGAAAAATCATGGAGCAGGTCCTCAATGAATCCATTTTAAGGCTTTTGGAAGAGAGGAAGGTGATCAGGAACAGTCAATATGGATTCACCAAGGGAAAGTCATTCCTGACCAACCTGATTGCCTTCTATGAAAAGGTGACTGTCTCTGTGGATGTGTGGAAAGTGGTGGACGTGATATACTTTGACTTTAGCAAAGCTTTTGATACTGGTCTCCCACAGTTTTCTTATCAGCAAGTTAAAGAAGTATGGGTTGGATGAATGGACTATAAAATAGATAGAGAGCTGGCTAGATCATTGGCTCCATGTCTAACTGGCAGCTGGTCACAAGCGGAGTTCCCCGGGGTCGGTTCTGGGGATGGTTTTGTTCAACATCTTCATTAATGATCTGGAGGATGGGATAGATTGCAACCTCAGCAAGTTTGCAGATGACACTAAGCTAGGGGAAGTGATAGATACCCTGGAAGGATACAGAGTGACCTTGATGAATTGGAGGAGGATTGGGCCAAAAAGAAATGTGATGAGGTTCAACAAAGAGAAGTGCAAAGTCCTGCACTTAGGATGAAGAATCCCATGCACAGCTACAGATGGGGGACCGATGAGTTGGCAGCAGTTCTTCAGAAAAGGATCTGGGGGTTACAGTGGATAAGAAGCTGGATATGAGTCAGCAGTGTGCCCTGGTTGCCAAAAAGGCTAATAGCATATTGAGCTGCATTAGTAGGAACATTGCCAGCAGATCGTGGGAAATTATTATTCCCCTCTATTCGGCATTGGCAAGGCCGCATGTGGAGTATTATGTCCAGTTTTGGGCCCCCCACTACAAAAAGGATGTGGACAAGTTGGAGAGAGTCCAGCGGAGGGCAACAAAATGATTAGGGGGCTGGAACATAAGACTGATGAGGTGAGGCTGAAGGAACTAGGCCTGTTTAGTCTGCAAAAGAGAAGAGTGAGGGGGGATTTGATAGCAGCCTTTAACTACCTGAAAGGGGGTTCCAGGGAGGATGGAGCTAGGCTGTTCTCAGTGGTGGCAGATGACAGAACAAGGAGCAATGGTCTCAAGTTGCTGTGGGGGAGGTCTAGGTTGGACATTAGGAAAAGGTTTTTCACTAGGAGGGTGGTGAAGCACTGGAATGGGTTACCTAGGGAGGTGGTGGCATCTCCATCTTTAGAAGTTTTTAAGCTGCGGCTTGACAAAACCCTCGCCGGGATGATTTAGCTGAGATTAGTCCTGCTTTGAGCAGGGGGTTGGACTAGACACCTGCTGAGGTCCCTCCCAACCCTAACACTCTGCGATTCTGTAGATTTACTCTTTATTCCACAGCTAAATGCCACAGCTAGGGTCTGAAACCCTCTCCTGGAAGGAAAGGCCAGCCTGCAGCCTGCAAACTGCTGTCCTGCTTCGTGCAGAGCCTTTGTAGGAAGTTAACAGTGATTGGTACGTCAGCAAAAGCTCCCGGCACACGCACACGCACACACAGACATTCACACACGCACACGCACACACACACACATGCACACGCACACGCACACACACACACACGCACAGACACACACACAGACACGCACACGCACGCACGCACAGACACACACGTACACGCACACGCACGCACACACAGACATACGCACAGAGACACACGCACGCACACGTGCACACGCACACGCACACACACGCGCACACACAGACATACGCACACAGACGCACACGCACACGCACACACAGACATACGCACACAGACACACGCGCACACGCGCACACACACGCACACAGACATACGCACACAGACACACACGCACACGCACACACAGACACACGCACACACAGACACACGCACACAGACACACACACACACGCACGCATGCACGTGCACGCACACACAGACACACACACACAGACGCACACACATGCACACACATGCACACACATGCACACGCACACACAGAGACACACACACACGCGCACGCACACACACACTCTAGTTGAAGCATTTCTATTGTGAACAATTCCAAATTAAAAAGAGACAAAGGGAGAAGCACTCACCCTTTCCCAGACACACTGAGCACTGACCTTGGGAATAACATACTGTTTGAGATGAACATCTTTAGTCACAGCACGTGGGACGCCAAGTGGGACAAGGGCAAAGTATCTCTGGATCTCATGTACCACAGCATCTGTGTAGGGCAGCTGGCTTCGATCGGCCATGCAGGGACTTCGGCTTCGGCCGATCACACGGTCAATCTCTTCCTGAACTCTCTCTGTCACCAGATTAATGCGGTTTAACACTAATGGTAAGGAAGAGACTCCCATAGATTTGCCCACCATTCTGTCACACTGTCTGCATGCAAAGGGGGATTATAACTAAACTGACCATTTCTGTGCTACGGAAGCTACCGTCCATGGCAGCTCTGACAACGTGCCAATAATGTAATTACAGGGCAGGGATTTTACTCTCGCCCGGTTACGTTACAGACCGGACGGAATGGGACGTTACCAGCCGCGCCTGTTACAAACTGCTCAGTGGGAGATGGGTCGTAAAGCTTCCCCCCGCGTCACTCATCGATGTGCAGGGGGGGGGAAGCCCATGAGGAAGGAATTCGCCCTGCAGCTGCCTGCTCTGTGCGTAGTTTCCAGCACTGGCAGAGCTTTGGTTGGGACCCTTACCTGGTGCTGACACTGACAAGCCAGTGAAATCTGAAGGCACAAGGACTTTGCCATGTCACATGCCTGGAGTGTGAAGGTATCTGTTACTCTGAGTGCAGACACAGCCTGGTCAGTGACAACAGAGGCCCCCTCCTCATGGCTGCCTTCCCCCAGCCTGGGAGCCTCAACACGGATTGGATTTGAGAGAGGAATTCAGCCTTTGGACCCTTGGCACAGACTGTCTATATGGCGACCATTAATGCCTGTCGTAAAAGTGCTTTTTGGATGCGAATTCCTGCCTACAGGGAACTGGAGTAGGAAAGCCCACAACACATCTTCAACTCACTTCACGTAAACCAGTGAACAACCACCACCTGGTACTTACATGGGTCACTGCCAGGCCAGGCCAGGCCAAGTGTGATCTGGTGACTGAAGGGGAGATGCTTTGGATCCGTTTATTGGTCCATTCATTCCTCATGTCTCCCCAGAACCTAACATTTTGTGACAGAATTTGTGAGTGTGTGTTTGAGACTGTTACCTTCTATTTCTGGGTATTTCAGAAGAAGCAGGAGTCCAAATTTCAGGGTACTGCTGGTTGTCCCTGTTCCAGCAAGAAATAAGTCTGCTGTGCTTTGTTCCAAGCTCTTGACATTAAAGTCTGACTGGCCATTCTTTTTCTCCTGTCAAAAGATTTGGTGAAGGTCTTTGATAAGCTGTAGGATACATTTTTATAGGCCAACAAAGTGTCATCATCTTCTCAATACAGGACCCATTTGCCATCATTATAGAGCTCCTCCAGAAATGGCCCATAGCACCTGAGATTACAGCAGCATTGCTGCAGTGCTTTGGGCTCTTTCTGTGAAGGAGGAGAGGAGAGCCGAGTCGAGCATATTATAATGTACATTCCTTGGGCAGAGACCATGTCTCCTCTTCGAGTCTTCTCTAAAGCCATGTACTCTGTTATTGCTTAACAAAGTAATCCCCAAGATATGCTTAACCTGACAATCCACAATAAAGGGGAAGGGCTGCTGCCCTCACTCATATACCTCTTCCATTTTGATGAGGAAAGCATCGATGAAGTCACGAGGGCAGTTGGGATCCAGAGACTCTTTGTGCATCTTCACTCTCTCCATTACAAATCTTCTGAACGCCTCACTATTTTTAAATATCCCCTGGTGAGGCCCAGGTATGTAATCCATCAGAGTTGGGAAAAAATTGTACAGCTATAAGGATTGAAAGAAAAACACAGCTTGATTTATCTGGACACAACAGATCATCATAGTGTTCACTCAAATGATTCAACTACAGCAGTGCAATACAATACTTCTGTGGCACCTTCTTATCCAAATGGATTCAACAGAACATTGCAAACGCTACCAATTCAGTCTACCCAACATACATAAATTCCTCACAATAACCGCAGTGACATTCAGTTATATCAGTTAAAATACACTCTATTTTTTCCAACTTAAGACCTCTCAATTGCCCCACCTTAGCTCTGACCACAGATTCTCTTAGGCAGTAATAAACCATTATAAACTTTAAAAGGAAAATATACCTTAGACTTCCTGAGGTGGCTGTTAAAGGGTCAAAAGTCAAACTGAAAGAACTCAAATGTGAAATTGTAGAACTAGTAAATGTGCTAAGCAACCTATCATTTAAATCAGCTTCTGTACCAGATGCGTGGAGGAGAGCTAATGTGACACCAATTTTTTAAAAGGCTCCAGAGGTGATTCCAGCAATTACAGGCCAGTAAGCCTAACCTCAGTATCAGGCAATTTGGTTGAAACTATAGTAAATAACAGAATTATAAGCTTCATAGATGAACACAATTTGCTGGGGAGGAGTCAACATGGTTTTTGTAAAGGGAAATCATGCCTCACCAATGTACTAGAATTCTTTGAGGGAGTCAACGAGCATGATCCTGTGGCTATAGTGCACTTAGATTTTCAGAAAGTCTTTGACAAAGTCCCTCACTAAAGGCTCTTAAGCAAAATAAGCAGTCATGGGATAAAAGGGAAGGTCCTGTCTTGGATCAGCGACTGGTTAAAACATAGGAAAAAAGGGGTAGGAATAAATGGCCAGTTTTGAGAATGGGGAAAGGTAAATAGTGGTGTCCCCCAGAGGTCTGTACTGGGACCAATACTGTTCAATATATTCATAAATGATCTGGAAAAAGGGGCAAACAGTGAGGTAGCAAAATTTGCAGATACAAAATTACTCAAGACAGTTAAGTCAAAAGCAGACCACAAAAAATCACAAAGGATCTTCACTAAACCGGGAGACTAAGCAACAAAATGGCAGATGAAATTTAATATCGATAAATGCAAAGTAGAGCACATTGGAAAACAAATCCCAACTATACATATAAAATGATGGGGTCCAAATTAGCGGTTACTACTGAAGAAAGATCTTGAAGTCATTGTGGATAGTTCTCTGAAAACATCTACTCAATTTGCTGCAGAATTAAAAAAAGCAATAAAATGCTGAGAATCTTTAGGAAAGGGATAGATAATATGAAAGAAAATATTATATTGCCTCTTTATAAATCCGTGGTACACCCACATCTTGAATACTGCGTGCAGATCTGGTTGCCCCATCTCAAAAAAGATATACTGGAATTGGAAAAGGTACAGAAAAGGGCAACAAAAATGATTAGGGGTATGGAACAGTTTCCATATGAGGAGAGAATAATAAAACTGGGACGTCTCAGTTTGGAAAGCGATGAGTAAGGGGGGATATGATGGAGGTCTATAAAGTCATGACTGGTGTGGAGAAATAAGGAATTGTTATTTACTCTGTCTTTAGGCCTGTATTTGTCCACTGTCTGCCTGAGGCAGGAGGCTAGGCGGAAGACTGCTTATAGCTCTGACTTGTCAGAGGGTCACAGTCCCTCAGAGAGCTTATGGCACTGCCCTTTGCAGAGGATCAGAACTCTGAGACTGCTAATTCCCATTGAGCCTTGCCTTTATAGATAGGTGGTTACGAGGGGGCATGGCCTCCATCTGAGACTGTCGGAAAGGGATGGCCACAGACCACCTTGATATCTGTATTTTTATTGGTGACTTCCTTGATTTTTACCAATTGTGTTGATGGAGAATATCCTCGAGCAACGTTTTTTCTAAGCTAATGAAGTGTTTTGTGAGGGAAGTTAAACAACCCTTAGAAACAAGTTTGACTCTGGATTTGCTAGGAGCAGCAGCCTAACGAGAAGAAGACCGTTATAGGAATCTGAAACAACACTTGTTTAGGGAAAATTAAGAGTTAAAGAAAGAACCCTCTGTCTCCTCCCCCAAACACAAATAAGAAGCATAGAATAAATCCCAGAACATACCGCTGTCCAGCGAGAGCGCTGGAGCATTTCATTTTCCTGTAGGAGACTAATTAAAGCCACAAATTTCTCATCTTCATAGTCAAACCGGTCCCCAAAGACGATGGAGCAGATGACATTGGAGACGGCATGGGTGAGGAAGAGGGTGGGGTCAAAGGGCCGTCCTGGATCAAAAAGAGTCAGTTTTAATTCAGTATCTTCAACCTCAGCATCAGAATCGCTGGAAAGTTGTGGCTTTCCCACCGCAGGGGAAGGTCAGGGTGGGACTGTCTGTGACAGTCCCTGGTGAGGCTGAGTTAGGGCTGTCCCAATTCCGCATTGAGACATGAGGAATGGAAAGAATGAGTGTCTTTTAGAAAGCACTAGAAATTTACACAGTGATTTCAAACATTCCCGTGGAGCCCAGCACTTTAGAATGTAGCTGCCAAACATGCATCAGACATCTCGCAGAGAAAACAAAAGAAAGACTAAGCAAACTGTAGGCATAGGTGTCTCGTTAACCCAACTCACTGGAACTAACCCGCTCTAATATGGCTCACTGTGTTAGCACCTACCTACTCAAGACAAACATCTTCCATTTGCTCATTGGTCACAGATGAGAGGGGAGAAAATGAGAGAAAGAAACAGCCAGACCTAGTCACCTCTGGAACTTTTCACACATACGTTCCCATTATAACGACACAGTGTGCTATATGTGCAGCTAACAGCTTTAGGTAGAAGACTTTTGAACCAAACAGTTAATATCATGACAAATAGAAAGACAAAAAGAGTCTTTAATTGACTCCTCAGTTTCCAACGGATGTGAAACAATCCCCACCCTGTGTGTTTCTGAGTCTTTCCACCAGAAAACGGGTTTCCTCCTGGATCCGCTCCTCAATGCTCTTCTTCCCCATCCCAAAATTTCTCAGATTAGTGAGGGCAAATCGGCGCAGCTGCTTCCACCGCTCCCCATTGCTGAAAATAATACCTGGAAATGGGAAGAGAACCGGAATGAAAGGACGGAGGGCCTATTTGAAACCTACCCAAGCACTGGTGAGTCAAAGCTTCAGTTTCAACTTAAGTGATATTGAGTCTGTGTTCTACTAGGAGACCACATTACAGTTACATCGCAATGACTGTTTGCAGTACTGCTGTAGTTGTGTTGGACCCAGGATACGAAAGAGACAAGGTGGGTGAAGCTGTATCTCTTATTGGACCCACTTATGCTCGTAAAAGGGACAAGCTTTCGAACTGCACCCAGCTCTTCCTCATGCATGAAGAGGGTAATCAGAGTGTCCCAAGTAATAAAGTGGGACAGATTGCAGAAGAGGTTCACACTTAACAGAGACACACTTTTTATGGCCCATTACAACTTTTAGCAACACACCTGGCCATCTGCTAATCCTCCATTGTCCTACTACTGCAGAGGTAGTAACTGGCCATTTCGTGTTTATAGCCCACTTCATTTTCAGTGGTTTTCCACAACGTGGCCAAGTTAAGATCACATTTCACACATGTGCAGTGGAGACTTCTTAGAGTTTAGCAGTTAAAAGTTCCCTGAGCATGCACCAGTGCCTCCTCACAGCTCCTGGTGGCCGTCTTACCATTTGAGAGGCCAACCTACTACTGCTGCTGCTAAATACTCCATTAACTCAAATATCTGTGCAGTTGCGCAGATAATCTTCATCCTAACTTTTCCTAACTTCTGAGTGCTTGACTTTGCAACCTTAATAATGTTCCTTTCAAGAAGCTTGTTTTTCTGTGTAATCAAGTAATTATGCCGAAGATTGTTTTCACAGACACTCTGATTCTAAAGTTACTTATACATCACTTAATGCATAAAAAAAGATAGAAGACGTCCTGAATAGGACATCTTGTGTTTCCATATTTATTACTCCCTCACTACTAAAGAGCCTAAAACTGAGGCTCCCAAGTAAAACAAGAACAACAATAATAATCCTTCACAGCTCATGGATATACCTAGTTAGTGAGGACAGGGGAGGAAGAGGATAGGAATTCATGGTTTGTTCTGACTCCTTGCCCCTCCAAGCCTGCTGTCCTAGCTGCATTCTGGGCATTGCAAAATAGATTGGCCTAGCCATTCTCTTTCATAAACCTGTGGAGAGATGCTAGGACCGATTCGTGTCAGTGAACCAGTGCTGCAATATGGAATGAGCTCTTCCCTGGAACCAAGAGTGTTTATCCAATTTGTATTACTGTGGAGAGGTGGATTGGCCATCTGGCATTTCTGGGAAGTGCCAGTGGGGCTGGTGCACTCAGTGGCAGGTGGGCTGCATGGGCGGTCCATATTAAAAGGCTGCCACTAAAGGTGGGGGAAGGCCTCTTTCCCTGCCCTCCCTGCTCCATGCAGGTCCCCAGCGCCCAGTGATATCTGCTCTTCAGCTTCCCTGGTTCCTGCTTGGCCTCCCTCCCAGGGAGTTATGAGCAACCCAGGAAGCGGAGTAACAGATGCCACCTCCTGAGCAGCCCAGGAACGTGCATGGAGCATATCAAGTCCAGCAGGCCAGGCAGGAAGGCAGCATGAGAGCAGACTGCCCATCCAGCCTTCTCCTCCTCTCGGTTACACTCCTCTCTGCCTGGGAGATGGCCATGCCACCTACTACAGATTCTGCTCTCAGCTCACTCCCCACCTCACCGTGGAGAGACTGGACTCATCCATCGCTGCTGCAGTGCTCTGCTCTGCCAGTTCCTTCCTCCACACCTCCCCCTCGCCACTGCTCCCTGCATCCCTCCTCACTGCTGCTCTCCTCCTGCTTGCCATTCCTCTTCTCTTCCCTGCTCCCCCTCCACAGCCACTGCTCCCCGTGTCTCTGCCTCCCTCCCGCCTCGCTGCTGCTGCTCCTCTCCCCACTTGTCCCCCTTTTTTTTCTCCTCCCTGGTTCCTCTGCTGCCTGTCCCCGCCCCCCTCCGACACATGCCTCCTTGTCCCCTCCTCTCTGCCCCAGCCACTGCTCCCCACCCAGGAGTCAGCCAGAGACCCATGTGCCTGTCCCTATAAAAATCAGGCCATCTGGTCAGCCAAGGTCTGTGTAACTGCCCCGCTGGGGTGCTCCGAGCCAGCACCGAGGGTCGCAGCCTGTGGCACGGAGCCTGCCGACAGCCTGGTCTCAGTGTGTGGCACATGCTGGGCATGGGGCACTGCAGGCTTTACCCCGACTGAATTCACTTTGCAGGTTGGACTGCCAAGTTATTGGCGGGGGGGGGGGGGGGGGGGGGGGGGGGAGGGGAGTGGAAGGAGGGGTGTAGCATAGAGCTAACAGCCTGAATTTGGGCCAGTGTGCTTTAAATGCCAGAGCCGATTTTTAATCGCAGTCTGTCACTGCTACTGTGTTAATGAAACTCCAGCTGTTTCCTTTTCTCACCTGTCCCCACATAGAGAACATGAGCTGTATATGCTGAAGCGACTTGAAATGTACCTGTTTCTTTGGCAATTTTTGCAAATATTGGCATACTTCCTCTTCCACTGAACAGGTCTCCAAGACCAATCAGAGCTTCCTTCACAGTCTCATATCCATTTAGCACCACAACCCGCTCGGAGCCTAAAGATATTGTGAAAATTGGGCCGTATGTTCCACTGAGCTGTAAATGGTTAATACAAAAGACCAATCAGTTTTAACTTAGATCCACAAATTAAAGGATAAGAGTGTGAGTAAATCAAGTTAAAAAATGAAGAAAGCGATCTCATGCTTTTGAGCTAATACTAGACAAGTTTACTACGGATGACCACCCAGACTTGGCCGTTTCTGCCCAGATCCTCCAAGATTTTTAGGAATCAAACTCCACTGATTTCCATGAGAGTTAGGAGGATCTGAGACTTTATGAGTTTTGAGTGCTTCACTTGGCTATCCTAATAAGACACATCTGTGTCTTTCAAAGATAATTCTATCAGTGTTATGCAGTTCTCATTATAACAGTAGATTGCATTAATATGGGGCCTTTCATTGGTGATCTTGAGCGCTATGTAAAAATGACATGTCTAACTCCACAGAAATGCTGCCCGCATTTATTCAGTCGTGTCAGCTGATTTTATGATGACATGGGAAAGTTTCCCTTCGTTTTACTCCTGTCAGCCTTGTAGCACTAAATGCTGAAAGAACTGAAATTCTGTTTCCCCTTTAATATCATCAACAGAATTATTGTTCAATTTCCAATCCATTACACCTGTGCGCGTAAATGGACAAACATCTGTATCCCAGGGCATGATTTAAAGTGAATGAAGGTGAACAGCTGTATTTGGGGGCTGAATTTGTCCTGTACAACCTTCATTGTTCTTGATGGTGTGAGAGAAGGAAAGAATCCAACCTGGGTGTCTATCCCAGGTTCTCTTTGCAGAGTTGGCTAAAATGCCATAATATGCAGCATTGAAATGTCATTTCTTCAACGTAGAGCTGTAGTTCCTGCCTTACCATCATTTTGTGATGTGGGCAAATATCATTCGAGTAACGTCACAGATGGGAAAATTAAGCCCCGAAGAGCTTACATGCTTTGGCCAAGTGCACACCTGAAACCTGTTGCAGAGGTGGGACCAGAACACAAGACTGCTCACTACCATTTCTCTACTTGACCCACTACACCGTCTCCACCCTGTGACAGCTCGTACCGATAGCAGTGGGGCTGAGGGGGACATTCTCAATTACCTGTGACTAAGACACCTTCTAATGAGAGCAGTATATTATCTCAAACAGTTTACAAGCATCCAAGATTGATTGTTTTGAACTGAGTGATGTGGCATTGCCACCGGCTTCAGCTAGGCTCTGCTTAACGCCCACCAAAAACCTAAACCTGACACCGAGAAAACAGCCTTACCTCCTCTATATGTTGGGGCAAGTTCTTCATATTGAGCTGCAGTGTGTTCCCTATGATAGGAAAAGCAAGAGGGCCAGGTGGCATCTTCCCACTTCCAGATGACATCTTGCTCCATGCTGAAAAGAAAAGAAGACAAATGACACAAACCACCAGGAAAACTGTTACTGCTCCCAGAGGTTCCATTGCAAGGTGTAGCACTTGGTCTGGATTCTAACAGAGTGTTACTTTGCATTTCAGACTCCTCACTTTTTATATTGGACACAGCAAAAGTGGGAGCAAGCAACTGGCCAATAGGAGCACTCAGTTCATCTGCTTTAACAAGATAAACCATGGACTGACAAAGGTGACTGGAGTTGTCACACTAGGGATGAACTCCTTTCAGCCTTTACTATTATATCATCTCTGTTTGCCCTGGTGTACTCACTGACAAAGCATGATAATTAATCATAAACTGAAGCTCTATAAAATTGCCCAAACGGCAATGAAATTATCCTCTCTCACCTCATAGGTTTGGTACCCACTGCAGCATCACACATACCTTTCCTTTTCATGTTGCTAGCCAGTATTTAGCATATGGATATATGATCAGCAGACATTTAAGAAAAACACCAGGCTCAATGTTTGATAAAAACACAAACCAAATCCTGGAACTTTGAGATTTCACAATGTTTGGTTAACCTTTAAAAACGCTCCTGACTTCTCTTTGCCCCACATTGAACCTGTACAACTCGTGGTTTCAAACTGAAACATTAAGACCCTGAGATGCATGAGACGGCATGACATGATCTGGCAATCAGTGGAAATACTCCCCTAGATTTCAGTGGGATTTGCAGCTAAGTTCATGAGAAATAATTGAAACAAGATGTGAAGGGGCCAACTCCGCAGGTCAGAGTAGAGATTTAAAGAAAAACAGTGGTTTCAAAGTTTGGAAATGCAGAGCTGACATCAAGTCATAGATTTTAAGGCACAAGATTCTAGATCCTCTAGTCTAACCTCCCCTATAGAACAGGCCGTTCACCCAGTTAACCACGTATGGAGCCCAATAACTTGTGTTTGACGACCCAATCTCCCAGAAAGGCACCAAATCTCGAGGTGAAGACCTCAAGAGATGGACAATTCACCACTTGGTCATTTATTTCTGTAGTTAATTGCCCTCACTGTTATAAACATGCCTCATTCTAATATGGGTTTGTCTGGCTTCAGCTCCCAGCCATTGGTTCTTGTTCTGCCTTTCTTCTCTACGTCAGAGAGCCTATTCATACCCACAATTTTCTCCCCTTGAGGGTACTGCAGAACCTCGTTTACCAATGCCAGATGGAATCATCAAAAATGTGGAATGGGAAAGTGCACGCCTGCATTGCCAGCTAATGGCCCAGGATAGATCACCCACTTCTGTAGATGTGTGTGCCAGTTGTTCCATAAATAAGGAGAGCCAGATAATGGAGAGTTGGATAAATGGGGCTTTACTGTATTATTCCTTGTCATCAAGTCACCTCTGAGTCTTCATTTTGAAAAACTAAGCAGAATGAGCTGTTTAAGGCTCTCACTGGACGGCATTTTCTTCAGCCGCTGAATCACTTTTGTGACTCTTCTCTCTAAGTATTCAACATCCTTTAAAAATGTGGCCATCCGAACTGTACGTAGTATTGCAGTGTCAGCCTCACCAATGCCCACACAGGGGCAAAACCATACCCCTACGTCTATTCACCACTCCTCTGCTTCTATATTGGAGGACCACAAAAGATCTATATGCCACAGTGTCACGGTGGCTGGGAGGTTGTGTTGAATCATTTGACCACTGTGAGCCTAAATGCTTTTCACACTCACTGTTTCCAGGATACCGTGTCCCTCTCTCTAGTAGCTACGGTCTAACATCTCCCAAAAATCTTAACTCTGCTCCCATAGGAATAAACCTCCTTTTCTCTCGAGACTGACATTTTGTTATCTTAAGACCACACTAACGTAATGGGACGAGTGTAGCAGGGGCTGACGCACTTATCAATGGCATTTCTCTGTGTGTCTGTCTGTAACATGATAGCTCTTGAATACCGCATCCCAGAGATTCCAGTCTTTCAGGGAATGTTCTAGGCCTCAATGAGCAGAAGTCTATGGATTTTGGTGAAAACTGGAAAAAATGAAAGGGCTACACTGGGGACACACAAAGCTCCTGGTGGTTGGCAAAGTCAACAGCTTCAGCCATCTCTCTAACTGTCCACAGAGCAAAGTACCAGCTCATAGCAGCCACTAAACAAACACCCACCCCCCATTCCAGTACTGCCAATCCTGCTGACAGATTTCAGATGTTGATACCCTGAAAGAGAAAGGAAGGAACAAAGGAGAAAATAAAAACCTGGCAGAATGGTGGAGGGCAGGGGGACTGGGACAGCACAGGTGGAAGGGAGCAGTAGGGGTCCACACAAACTGACATGGGAGGCAGAAAGGGGGGACACTGATCTGGGCAAATGAGGGCTCACATGGGGCCCAAGCCATGGTTGGTAAGGGTGAAATGGGAAATATGCAGCACCTCTGGCAGTGCAAAGCATGGGGGCCCTTTAATGGAGGAAGAGTGGTATGGGGGACAATTGGGGAATGGGGAGGCACACAAAGTCCCTGGCTTGGGGAAGAGACTGAAAGACCGTGGTGGCAGGGAGGAGGTAATGGGAGATACAAATAGCCTCTTGCATGGGAGAGGCAGGGAGGTGTTTCAGAGAGTTCCTGTAATAGAGGGGGATGGAAGAATGGCACATGGGGAACTGGAAGAAGAGAAGAATTCAAGGTGGGTGCTGCGCGCTCAGTCTATAGAAGGAACAAAACGTGCGACCATGTAGTGTAATGGACTACCCCTTGAAATCACCCAGCCTGATAAACTCAGCTGGCCATTTCTGAGGGAAGTAGGGAGCAGAGATGCTGTCCTTTGGACTCCGCTCAGGAGGCAAGATAGGTGTTTTTTCATTTTATAGGTGACCAGTTTTGAGAAGAAAAATCTTCCAAGCCAATAAAGTAACTAAAAGAAATGTAATTAAAATCTGTTAAAACAAGATATTTTTCTTGAGTGGTAACAAGTAATTTAGACTCCATCATTTTGTATATGTATATCATCAAGTCATAGGTTTTAAGGCACAGGAGTCTAGATCCTCTAGTCTGACCTCCCCTATTGAACAGGCCGTTCACCCAATTAACCACGTATGGAGCCCAATAACTTGTGTCTGACAACCAGATCTCCCAGAAAGGCACCAAATTTTGAGGTGAAGACCTCAAGAGATGGACAATTCACCACTTGGTCGTTCATTTCAGTGGTTAATCGCCCTCCCTGTTATAAACGTGCCTCATTCTAATTTGGGTTTTGTTGGGAATAAACGCTGGCAAGCCTGCGTAACCCGTCCTCGACATCTATCCCTTGGCTGCACTCGCCGTGCTTAGGTACTAACAGCACATGTTCCCAGGCCGCCTTATCACTGCTTTGGCCTTCACAGAGGAAGTACAGGGCCCACGGGACCCTCTCAAGCATGTAAACAGGCTTGTAAATCATGGAACCATATTGTGTGTATACTATATAATAAAGGACCCCGAGAGGCCTCGGGACTCTTCTTTGCCGCACTCCCCGTCTTCGCCTGGTTTGTCGTCGCAGGGTTTGTCTGGCTTCAGGTCCCAGCCATTGGTTCTTGTTCTGCCTTTCTTCTCTACATCAAAGAGCCGATTAATTCCTACAATATTCTCCCCTCCAGGGTACCCCGATTACTTGATGTAATTGGGACTGAGGCCAGAGGGATCATCAAAAATTTGGCTATCAGGAATGGGAAAGTGTGCAGCTGCAATGCCATCTAGTGGCCACAGACTAGATCGCCCCGTTCTGTAGCTGTGTGTGCTGGCTGTTCAGTTATGGAGTGCCAGATAACGGAGGGTTGGATAAATGGGGCTCCACTGTACTTATTCCTTGTCATCAAGTCACCTCTGAGTCTTCATTTTGAAGAGCTAATGTGATATAGCAAGGGCAGAGGGCAATAGGAGAGTGATCTATTTGTAAACCAGGGAGGGCTAAAGGCCTCTCCCCCAGCCTAAGGGGCGGAGCCACTGAGCCCAGGACACAACTAATTACTGGGGACAACGAATAAAAAAAAAAACAGGAAGGGACATGGGGGTCACAGGGTCAAACGAATAAAACCAGAAGGGGACACTGAGCAGAGAGCCCTGGACAGTACCTACTGCTCCCAGAAGGTGTCAAGGGAGCCAGCGGACGCCGCCCGGAAGAACTCTGCCCAGATGCGTGGGTTCACAAGGGAATGGAAGTAGAGCCCACAGTCGCAGAGCGCCCCCCCCCCCGCCAAACTCCTCTCCCTGGTCTTGTAGATGGCCACTTTGGCCAGGGTCAGGAGGAGGTTGACGAGGAGGTGCCATGACTTTGTGGGGCCACAGATGGGGTGCGTGAAGATGAACAGGTGCGGGGAGAAGTGCAGGAGGAGCCGGAACAGGGGCTGCAGCCTGGCACACTCGAGGTATACGTGCACCAGGGTCTCCCTCACCTCGCAATACTGGCAGGTGTTGGGATGGGGGTGAACTGCATCAAGAACACATCCGTGCTTACAGCTCCATGGAGGAGCCGCCAACTGATGTCCCCGGCAGGCCGTGGGGTCAGGGTGGAGTACAGACTGGGCCACTGGGGTCCTCACCCTCTGCAGGTGGCTACAGGTCTCGTCACTTGGTGTCAGGGTGGGACATGAGGGCAAGGAAGTGACGGGTGCGCAGCACAAGGTGTAGAGATGGTCCCTCGGCACAGTTCGTAAGAGGACCGGCTGCATCTGCAGCCAGCTCCAGATGTGGGAGGAGAGAAGTACCACGGGGCCGGGGCCAGATGGAAAGCACTGGAGGGCTGGGAGCACCCTCCTGCAAGACCCGCTCGAGGTAAACCTGAGCAGCAGGGGGCAAGGCTGCCCTCACCTCCTGGAGTATGTGCTAGGGGGTTCAAAAGGTAGAGAACCCCATGTGCCAAGCCAACACCTGGGGAGACAACCAGTCCCCCTGGTCATAGTCCAGGAGGTCTCTGGTCCTGGCAGGCATCACCAGGATCATTCTCCGTTGCACCGAGGGGGCTTCTGTCCCCTGCACACCCAATCCTCATCTCCATAACAGGGGTTCTGCAAGGAGATCCTCCCCCTCAGCGACCGCAAGAGACCTAGAGGCTGAGACCAGCCGCAAGGTCCAAAGGAGGCCCTGGTGGAAGATCAGCAGCTTGGAGAGGTCTTATGGAAGACCTCTCAGATGGAGGTAGAAGAGCCGACAGTTGTATGGAGTCCTTGGAGGCGGCGGAGGAAGGTGTGCACCAGTGTGCTCCATGCCAGACTACCTGCACCATAAAGGAGTCTCTGCAGGGCCTGGAGGCGGAAAGTGTGGACCTGGCTGAGGAGACAGCACAGGCCCTGCCCTCCTTCCTTCCTCCAGGGAGAGACTCAGGATCCCTGCAGAGACCCAGTGCAGTCCTGGCCAAACGAACTCCAGAACTGTCTTCTGGAGGTGGGCTGGGAACCTTGGGGGTGGGACCAGGGTGTTGAGCCTCTGCCAGAGCATGGACAGGACCAGTGTGTTGAGCACCGGTGCCCTCCCCCAAAGGGAAAGGCACCAGAGTGGTCCTGTCCACCTACACAGCCGCTCAGACACCCTGCCCTCTAAATCATACCAGTTCTCTGCCAGGGAGGGATGGGTGGCGGAAAGGTAAATGCCCAGATAGAGCAGCGGATCCACACTGCAGATTCCACCAAATGGCTTGAGGCATGGGTAGGAGGGAGCTTGCCTGCCACATGGCCCCTACCATCAGGGCAGAGCTCTTGACCCAGTTGACCCAGGTGGAGGAGGACACCGAGTAGATGACCAGGCAGGCCTCCAACTGCGCCAGGTTGCTGGGGCCCTGGACCACGAGGAATACATCATTGGCACGAGCTGACAGGACCAGCCACAGCTCTGGCTTCCAGAGCAACAATGCAGTCATCGTCCAGCAAAGGCCCTGCCAGTGGCAACCCCCTGCAAAGACTTTTGGAGGGCTTCCTCTCCGTCCAAAGTAGCTGGGAGGTTCCGGGCCTTCTTGCGCTTGCCGTGCTTCCCCTCGATGAGCACCCAGCCCTCCAAGGTGTTAGTGGAGGGCTGGCCAGCATGGCGGGGCTGGGGGGCAAGAGCAAAGATGTAAGGGAAGAGGGGACAGGGAAACAAGGGGACGGGAGACCTCCTCCTGGGGTGAGCCCTCTCCCGGGCCCAAGACCAACCCGGCCACCCTCTCCTCTCTGGGCCCCACCCCAGGACGTGATGTGGCAACAATGGGGCCCGTCCACTCATCTGGGAGTGACAGGGGGGCTGCCCCACATCCCAAGTGGTGGTAGAGACGGGCACAGGAGGAGGAAGAGGGGCAGCCATGGGGGCCGGGCAGTCAGGGTCACCAGTGGTGACAGGGCCAGCGCCCACTGAGACCTTGGGGGACCCAGGCACTCCTCTGTGCCAGGCTATGGGGCAGTCCCTCCAGACATTCCCTGTTGCCCAGCAGAGGAAGCAATGGGCCTCCCCCAATGAATAATGAGCCCTGTATTGAGCCCCTTGATGAGGTACCAGGAAGGTCCCCTCAAGAGCCTCCCCCATCATGTGCTGCCGCCAGCAGCAACTGGATTTGGACCTGCCAGCGGAACGACAACATGGGACAGAGGGCGGGGTCCTTGCTGCCCAGCAAGAGAGGGCTGACTGTGGAAATGGGCTTCCCCAGGGAGGGGAGGAAGGGAAGCAGGGCAGAGTTAGGGAGGAAGGGCAGGATGGAGGTGAGCACCACCTATATGCCCCGAGGCTCTAGGGGGACAGACGCCCCACCACCACCAGGCCCTTCTCTACCATCTCCTGGGCAGTGGCCTCCGATGCCAAGAAGAACACTACCTTTCCACAAATCTTGGAGGATGCCACGATGGCGGAGGGCCCCACCACTCATGCTAACACCCGCACGTAAGTCTTGACATGGGGCGAGGCAGCTACCAGGAGGCAACAGACGCCATGCCTCCTGCTCAGGAGCACCCCCAGAGCTGGTGGAGGGGATGGCAGGGGAAGGGGGGATGCAGTCTATGGTGGGGCCACAGCGTGAACAGCAGCCCCTGCCCTTCTTTTCCCCCTGGCCCTTTCTGCCAGCCAAGGAAATGGTAGCAGCGGTGGTGGAGTTCCCTTCCCTGCCACTTCCGGTGCCCCTGTGGGGGCAGTAGATCTGGCAGCGGTGGCGGTCATAGTGGTAGCCATGGGAATGGGTGGGGAAACAGGCTGAGGGCAGGGAACAGGGTCCACCAGGAGAGGAGTTCCCTCCCCCCTCACACACACAGCCTGCCCATCCATTTGAGAGAGGGGGCAGAAGCAAGCACTGAAGGGGGTGGGCAAAGGGGTGCAGAGGGGCTGACCGTTCCTCCCTACTGGGACACAGGTAGGGGAGACGGGTACTTAAAGGGAGAGGTCACAGGGGCAAGCCTCAGAGAAAAGGGGGGGCAGTGAGGACAGGAGTGGGGCAGGATGGCTGACCTCTCCTCCCCACTAGGCTGCAGGCAGGAGAGGAGGATGCCGTTAAGGAAGGGTCACAAGGGCCTTGTTTGGGGTGGGGGGTGCCAGCTCCTCCAGCTGCACTGGGTTGGGGGGTTACAAAGGCATTGGGGGTGCAGTGAGCAGGGGCACAACGAAAATACCAGGGAGCTGCAGGGGCTCCTGGGCACATGGGGAGCATAGGCGCACAGAGCAGGTGGGGTGGGGTGGGGTAGGGACAGGCAGCAAAAGGGAGTTGGGGAAACAGGTCTATTGAAAGCCGGGGATGGGTAGGAAAGGACCAGGGAATCACAGGGGCTAGGACGGGATAAGGAAGCTGAAGGACTGGGGCAGGGCAGGGAAACCAAACAAACGTCAAGGGAAAAATAGGAGGGCGGGGGGGAGATGATGACAAAATGGGCAGCTAGGGGCGGGTGGGGCAGGCTGGGGGGAGTTGGGGGAGGGGAAATTGCCTCAGAGAGGCCAGAGGGCCAAGTAGAGGGTGAGGGCCCCTCCATCCAAACGTAGCTGGGGAAGGGAGGGCACATGGAGGGGGCGGGGAGGGGAGGCACATGCCCTTGGGTAGCGAAAGAAAAAGTCCTTGCTGCTGCTGCAACCGTCCCAGATGGTCAGGAGGCAAATGGCTGAGCTGAGGGGTGAGGAGGCAATGCAGGTGGTGGAGTGTGGCTGGGGGTGATGGAGGGGGCAACACCAATGGGGGGCAGTAGGGAGTAGATGGATCGGGGGTGGGATCCATGCCGCTCTCCCCACAGCAACAACAGGCACTGCCCCCACGGCCCCAAGAGCAGAGATGATAAAGTCACTCAGTTCAGGAACAAACCAACTCCCTCCACAGCCTTTACCTGTCCAGCGTTCTCCCCCAGCAGCACCCGTCTTCTTCCTCCAGGCAACAAGAGCAGCAGCAGGCTCTAGCTGGTCGGGAAAGGTCCCACGCAGGTGGCAGCAATAACGGGGTAGCTCACTCCTGCAGGCCGCGCGTATGAATAGGCCAGAACGACCCCTCCTCTTACGACGAGGTAATCGCGCTGGTATGAGCAGAGGCTAGATGAGGTGGAAACCACGGCCCTTGTGGACTTGGAGTGCTATATCCCTAGTCTTAGGGAAGTTAGTCAAGTGGAGTCAGTTGATGCAGGCCAAAAGCACAGTGGTTACCTGTGTCCATGGGGCTGTTAGCTATTTGCCCCCCATTCCGGTAGAAATCGGAGTTCAGGGAAATGTCACCAAAGTTACTGTAGGGGTAGTCCTGAAGTTCCCATAGGAAAGGATTTCCTGGGGTTTTGGAAGCCTACTCCCACCGGAAAGGTTGGAAGAAAAGCGGGATCTTGAAATGCATGAATCTTCCTCAGTGGAAAGTAACTCCCTCAACGTTCTCTGGGATAGCTCAGGACCTGTTCCCCATTCCTGGGAAGGCCAGAAAGACGAAGCTGGAAAGGAGGGCTGCTAAGCTTTAGGTACCCAGATTCTGACCCAGGGACTGCCCATGGAGAAGAGGGACCCGAGGTTGGTCCAAGGCCTAACCCCACTGAAGGAGGGGGTGGGGAGACAGACAGGCCCACTTGAGCTCTGACAGCTCAGTCCTGTAAAGGGGAGTTTTGGGTGAGACCAGGCAGAGGATCTGAGGTACGAGAACACCAGGAAAGCGGTTGTGAAAATCGATGGGGTGCCTGTAGAAGTGAAAGCGTGGGGATCGAGGCCCTACTTCATAATCAAGAGGGATCTATTTATATCAGGTTGCACAAATACAGGGACAGGAAGTGCAGCAACTCCTAGTGCCACAAAAGCATCAGAAGACAGCGTTGAGCTTAGCCCACAATCACTTCTTTGGAGGACACCTAGGAGTGGAGAAAGTCCTGGCATGGGACCTAGAGAGGTTCTTCTGGCTGGAAGTACTCAGGGACGTCCAGTGCTATTGTGTCTCTTGCCCTGAGTGCCAACTACACCACCCCTGTCCCCACTTACAGACCCCTCCGGTTCCTCTGACAATTATCAAGGTCCCGTTTCAGCGGATAGCTCTGGACCTGGTGGGGCCTCTGGAGAAGATGGCCCAAGGCCATCAACACATAGGGAAAGATTGAACTGGACATTTGATTTGGCACTACAACACCAAGTGGGGCTGTTGGGGTCAAGAGCATCCCCTGACAAGGAGGCCAGGAAGGGCCCCATCCGAGCAGGGTACAGACATTAAGTCAAGGGGCCCAGGGAAGTAACCCAGGAGAGCTCGGTCAGTTAAGAGGCGGTATAAATCATAGGAAACGTAGTTACCCTGATGAAATACCTGACCTCCTTCAAGAAGAAAACAGCACGAGTGATGCAATAAGAAGCAATCACATCTATTCAAAAACGAATTCCAGACACCACCATACTTTTGCAATATTCTTCTTCTTAGTAATGTTTGGTAGTTTACCAGTATAAATAGCTCCAGCCTAGCTTGAATTTCAGAGTCTCCAGTTGTGAGGATGGCAATATTTGGGGGGGTTTCTCTGAGTGCTGTATGTATGCTGCATTTCCCCCCATATGTTACTAATGTATTTCAGTGCTGGGACTGAGAGTGTGATCGCTACAGAGGCCACTAAACGGCAGATGGACTTTCCCCAGCCACATATACACAAACACTAGCCAGGGCCCTCTGCCCTGGTTCAACCAGATGCAAAGGGCTGTAACAGGTTACTGCAGGCAGAGACCAGGAGATCTCTTGTCCTGGAAGGAGACAAAAGACTGGGAAGGGGCAAGGAGACAGCTCGGGGGGCGGGTTGTGGCGCCCCAGTTGGTTGCTACTGTCACATCTGATTAATCTGCTAACAAAGACTCTCTATACTGTGACCTAAGAACTAATAAACCCTTCTGATTTCCACGCTGGCTGTGAATCACTTCTGACTACAAGGTGGGGGTGTATAGACCGTCTAGGGGCATGGAGGAGCTACCCAGAATCCTGTCCATGGGGACTCAAGGGGGAGCTCAGGCAGACTGGGGTGCTGAACACTGCGTTGACAGATTCAGGAGTCGGCTGCACTGGTGTGTAGAGCCCTGGGGGGGGGGAGCAAATTCCGATCACTGGAGTCCTGATTGGCTTTGCCCAAGTTGTTCCAGAGCACTGTTTCTGTGGGACTCCGTCACAACAGTCCCCCAATTGATGCCCATAAACCATTTATGTGGAATCACCTAGACATGCCAGCATTACCATCAAGGCAACTGGGGCCACTACCTTCAAGATCAAGTCTTCTCGCTGCACATCTACGTTTGCGTTAAGAGCGCCCGCAGCCCTTCTTCGAGGGCATGGCGCGTGAGTTTGAAGAATTGCTGCCAGGTCCTACATGCACAAATACATTGTATTGTTAACAGCATGTTAATGCTTAGAAACACAACAACGGGGTTTAATCAGACCCCGCCCCCCACATCCAGATCCAGGCTGGCCTTGCAGCCTATGAAAATGAAAAAACAACAGCATGCCATTCATTGTGCCTATTGTCCTTTTGCATGGGACCATCTTGCCAGTTTCCGAAGCATTCAACAATCCATTGCTGGTTTAGTTTATCCTGGCATTTCCTGTAATGCGTGCAACCTCTCTTTGTTATTCTCATCAGTTTTTGGTTCTTGGTTTGCTTCTGTCCAAGTAGCAGACAAAGTTACCCATAGTCTACCAATGATTGCTGCTTCCTTGGCAAGTGTATAGGTCTGCTCTTTCCCCCTTGTAATGGTCCTCTTCCCTTGTGCGATTTTATTTCAACTTTTCTCATTTTTTTTCATTTTTTGTTGCTAATTTTTCCATTTGTTGCCAGAGGCTCTTGTGTTTAATTTCAAACCCAGCTGCTCCCATACAATTCATGGTATTTTACCATGGCAGGCAAATCAAGGTATCTTTGTAGACATAATTTGAACCAGTGCCAATAATTATTTCAGATTGTTTATTTTTCATTCTTCTTAACACTTCTACAAGTGATTTGGCTTTGAGGATGACTTATACGAAAGGCTTAAAGGGATAAACATGCATATATGTTTTTCAAAATGCATATTTGCATATATTAGTGTAGACGCTTAGACCCTAGGTTAACAAACACAGGGTCTGCTAGCTCGAGGTCTACTAACCCTTGGCTTAGGCTGCAGAGCAGACAGCCCCGAGGTGCCCTGGCAGGGGTTGGATTGAAAGGGACCGGGCTGGAAGGTGAGTTGCGAGATGAGGCAGATCGCTCCAGAACCGGAGCAGCTGTCAGCAGAGGGCGCCAAAGGAGGAGTGCCTGCTACACACCGGCTGTACGCGCCGGCAGGGAATTACCCCTCTCCCTTGGCACGGTCAGACTTTAGAACAGGCCTCGGCGCACCAGAGCCGGCCGTGCAGCACTCCTCCCCTCTGGCAGTGCTCTGTGGAAAGCACTGGACCTTGGCTTGAAGGGAAGTTACCCCGACTCCCCTCCCAAGCTGCCCCAAACGCTGGGAGCACATCTCAGCTCCAGGATTACCCACTCTGAGCACCTTGCACGCTGATGTGCTGACACAGACACTGAAAGGAGTCTCCTCTTTAGCCTGGCAGGAGCCAGTACAGCTACACCAGCGTGAGCTGGACCGCAACCCTTCCTGAGCATCATCCACTGCAGAAGATCCCCCAGCAGGGCCAGTCAGTTACCCCTCTTCTCGCCCAGTAGAGGCTAACAGGGGTGTGCTCAGGGGCCATGGAGGGCAAAGCATGATGACAGTCGGCCATGTCCCAAGCAGGACCATGTTTTGGGCCCGTTTCTCTATTGTCCTGCACCTCGTGTACCATTGACCCCCGTGGTGGGTGAGGGATGGATTGTTACCAAAGCAGAATGGCAGCTTCTCTCTGGATTGCTGGCCCAAGGTGCCGGGTGGCAGGGATCCTGGTCTTGAATTTTCCCTTCACCCTCTTTCACAATCCGGCTGCAGGGCAGAATTTGCTTGCGACCTCGTGTGCTGTCTCGAGAATAAAATCCCCCTGATGAAACCTCACACAATGAGATGTGCAGCAGGGAGGAAAGCCTGGATGTGTTACGAGTTGTCAGGCTGCATTCGACCATCGTGGGAAAGACAAAGAAATAAAATAACAGTTGCACCACTTTCAAAGCCTTTTTTCTCTCTCGGGACTGGTAACACTGACTCATCCAAATGCAAAAATCCATCTTTCTTCCAGGAGGAGCAGCAGACTAAATCCCCTTGTCACAACGAGTCGATCATATTTAGCCAGTGGTGAGCAGCTCCGAGCGCAGTGACGTTAACCAGGCCCCCGATTGTTGCTGGGGTCACCCTGTGGCAAAGCTGTCTGGGCAGCTCTGTGTGTGTAACAGATCTCGTGGTAGCGGACTGATCGTGTCAAATGTTCTCCAAGTGTCCTAGCAGCACTTTTAAAAGCCTTTCCCAGTGCTGGAGACAAAGTGTTTTTCCATTCCCTGTAAAGAACGCTCTGCCGTGAATTCACTTTGCATGAAGGATGTGTTTACATAAGGCCACGTAAAGCCCATCCATACGTTATCACAGAGCTCTGGGCAGGTTAATCTGGGGAAGATTTACTAGAGTGTAAATCAAATGCTGTATTTTCTTGGATTGTCTCTTCAGTCGGAGAGGGGCTGCGGGCCTTTCTTCTTTTCAATCCAAATCCATTTTTTTAGCCCCTCCCCAAGCATGCAGAGATTTCAGGAGAAATCTCCTCTGCCCACCACTGGTTGCAGCCTGCCCGATTTTGTTGGTTGCATTTCTGTTGCTTCCTCCAGTATGTGGGTTCCTCCCCATCTATTCCCCCCTGTGTTGTTGATTCATATTTTAGGAGGAATCATGGTAATCCAAAATGACGCCTGAGACTGTTTGCAGACACAAAATGAGGGGCTGGGTTGAGAATCTTTGCAAAGTCTACCTTCGCGTGTCTTGCTGTGTATTTAACACTGGACAAAAGCAGCCACGCAGGATTTGATCAGACCTTCCACTAATATTCACCCACTGGGCTGAGAACACGTCTCAGACATGCCCCTTGTTTTCAAACAGTTGTATCTAACAATCCCCTCTGCCGGCCATGCCTGTGGCCAGATAGAAAACAAGAGTGTTGAGCTCTGAACGGCTTCTCTAGTGACTTCCAGTAAATAATTCAAGTTCCAGAACGGATCCCATTGCCTCACACCCCTCTCGCAGATACCTTCTGAACTCAAATATTTCTGTCTCTGTTCCCCGTTTGCCTCCCCTATTTTGCCTCCCATCCCCTGACACTGCAGCCCAGCTATTGATTCCTGATGTGGAACTTTGTCAGACCCTTTGGGGAAATCAAGCTGGCTGAATTTTCCACCGGCATTTCTTTATCTGGCAGTTAAGTCTTCTAAGTGCCCCAGTGGGACCACTCCTTCCAAAATCCAGGTTAACTATTCCTCATCAAATTCCCTCTGAGGTGTTCTCTCCCCCTCTATCCCCTAGGAGGCGCTCTTAGATAATGTCTCACAATTGACAATAAACGGACTGGTCTTTCGTTTCCTGGTTGGCTTCTTCAACCTTTCTTTAAATTGTGGACCCACTGAATGTTGATTGTCATGTTTGCGGCAGCTCTCCTCTAAAACTTGGCAGGTGGGAATCCCACCGCCACAGCAAATCTGTTTATTTTTGTTATTTTTTTTCTAAATCAAACTTTGGAGAGAAACAAATTCCATAAATAATATATTTGTTTAAGTTGCAGACTCAGCTTGCTGCAGCAAGGAAGCGTGTAAAGCTGTGAATCCCAGCAAAGATCCTCTTCAGGACTTGCTCTGGGATCAGCGTTAGGCAGCAAATAATGAGTGAAGGCGGGCTTTTTTGGCCTTAGCTGGGATTTCCCTAGATTTTTGCCAAGCCACCGTCCAGCTGCGTTGTTAAATATAGCTCCGACCTTTTTCCGTTATTGAGCCGTAGTTTGATCTCTCATTAAAATTGATTCACGATTGCATTTTATGATCCCACGGACGATTGTGTGCCTCACAAATCCAGCCGCGCGTATCACATATTAGAACGGTCCAGGTGTGAATGAGGTTGTGCGGCGCAGCCACTCAAACACAACGGCTGCCAGTCTCTGCTGATTGGGGGAGAGCTGTTCATGCAAGATGCAGAAAGCGGACGTTTTCCACTAGGCCAGCTCTCGACTGGTTCTTCAGTTGTAGATCTGCCCAGGAGAAGGAAGCTGTGTTAGTGGAACCCAGATGCTCATTCAGGCTTGCGTACGGTGCCCTGCCATCAGTTCATCCAGGCTCCCTGCTCTGCCCTCACCGGGGATGAAGCAGTCACCCACACCTGGCAGCAGGCAGCAGCTAGTGTCTGACTGCAACGGCAAGACGAAACCAGCTTTCGCGTCCTAGGGGCCACATTGCTCAGTTGAATCTCAGCTTGTTGAGGCCTGTTTGGAGCCGGCCGTGCTCACAAGGGCTGCGTGGTTGTCTGAAGTGTGCCGAGCCCAGCTCTTGCACTACCACTGCCTCTAACAGGGCCCAGCCAGTTAGCCTGCCTGGGAGAGGGGCAGGCTAGGGTCTTTTGTCCAGGGGTTAACTGAGCGCTCACTCCTTCCTAGGGCTGCTGAGGGGACAGGTTTGAAGTGCCACTCAGACTTCTGGGGCTGGCTGCTGTCTGGACAACAGTGAGAAGAACCAGAGTAATCACAACGCCGTGAGCCTGCGGCTGGTCACCATCGTGTGCAGTTAAAGAAACCCTTTGAAAGCAATGTTTATGTGGGGTCTTTAGCCATAGAGCTGTTGTTCTGTTGTTACTGCTCTACTGCATCTTTAAACCTCTTAGGTCTCTGGGCAGGCGGGTAGCCATTTTGTGTGAAAAGCAGGGTCTGTCACAGAAGAGACACACACTGTGCTCTCTTATGGATCCTTTACTTTGGTTCTTTCTTGTTTTGTTGCTCTCTGAGGGAGGAATAATGGATGAGTCACTAGACTGGCTCTCCAGAGACCTAGATTCCACTCCTGACTCTGCTGGTGACCTTGGCCATGTCACTTCCCCATCTCAGTTTCCCCTTCTGTAAAATGGGGATAAAGAGTCTGACCTCTTTTGTAAAGCGCTTTGAGGTCTGCTGATATAAGTGCCGTGGAAGAGCTGGCTATGCAAATAGAAAGGGCCTGTCAGGTCTTTGTGTTGGGAGTGATATAGCACTTCGTGCTGTGTCCCCTGGCACGACGCCAGCCCTGTTTGCCCTGCCTCAGTGGAAAAGTGCATGAGGGTTTCCTAGTGCTGCTGATGGCAGACTGTCTCTGTGCTGGTTTGAGAGAGTGGCATGGCTGAGGCCAATTGTCCAGTGTGCGACAGATGAAATGTTTCATTGCCACAGAATAAGAGGCACGGTACAAGGAAAACACATGTTCTGCCTGATCTGAAATGCTACACCCAGGACCCGGATACAGCCAACGGCTGCGTGTTTTAGAACGCACCGGGCTTCCAAGCCACCGCTGAAGCAATCGTTATTTTTTCTTCAGTGACGTATGCAAAAAGCTGCTTCGATTGCGATTGTCCTGTGCAGTCTAGTCTCCTGAGCCCTGCACTGTACCCAAGCTAGCTCCAGTTGTCGCAAGGATAGGAGTCTCATCATGGCCCCTGCTAGACTAAGAGTGCACCGTTAGCCATCTTCTCCTCATGTCCCCCTTCCGTTTCCTTGGCTCAGATTTTCATCCTGGGGCTCTCGGTTGATGCCCTCGTTGCACTAACGAGGGCCTTTCCCTGGCTGATAAGGGGCGATGGCAGCTTCACAAACAATCAGCGCTGCTCTAGCCTGCGAGCTTCTGGAAAAGCTTGCTCTGCCCATGAGGAATTCTCCAAAGCCCAGCCCCTGGGTATCCATCTCGATGGCAGTGTCTGGTGGAGCCAGAGTGAGCAGAATGGAGTCCATGGGGCCCACCTTCACACTGGGGAATGGGCCGCATCCAACAGGCAGACTAACCGCTGCCAGCGGTATCTGAAGAGAGTGCGCGTGCTCCTGTGTCTTGTGTCTGGGGACTGCGGGAGGATGAGGTGAGGAAAGCACTGCGAAGTGACGGGGGAGGATGCTGTCCTAGCAAGATTTGGGTGGCGACATCCCAGGAACGCAGGGGTTTTGCGTGGGACCAAACCTCTCTCAGAGCAGATGATGTGACAGGGCTAGCTAGCTAGCGAAAAGCAGGCTTAGGTGAGTCTGGGGGAGTGGGAAGGAGAAGGTGAGGCAGCCGTGGGGGTGCAGGTTAGGGTAGCATCCTGGGTAGCGGCTGTTTCGGGTGAGTGTCCTGGTGTGTGGGGAGCCGTTCAGGGTAAGCAACCAAGTGAGGGGAGCGGTTTGGAGGAGCCCCTGGGTGGGGAGCACTAGTGTGGCAGGGTGGGTGATGGAGGGAGCTCCGGGATGGATGTGTTTTAGGGGCAGCACCCAGGTAGGGGGAGGGGCTCAGGGGAGCTCCGTGGGGTGGCGTTTTGTGCGAGTGCTCTGGAGAGACAGGCTAGGGTGAGCCCCGTCAGCTCAGCGTCCTTGGATCCAGGACGTTGCCCCTGCCCACCCCTTTGCCCCGCCCCAGACTCAGCTGGCAGGAGCAGCTCAACAAGGGCCTTTGGGTACCGGCAATGTTGTCCCCCTGCTCTGTGTCCTGTTGACTCGGCCATTCCTTCCCCTGTGCTGATTGGCTGCTGACGCCGAAACCCCTCCCACCCTGCCAGGTAATTACCGACCCTACGGTCACGCCTGTGCACAAGAGGGATGAGGAAGAATTGCACACACGACCTTCACGCGGGCGTTTCCCAGCTGTGGGGTGCTTGGCTTTGCAACCTGAATAATGTTTTTATAATGTACTTTGTGCATGCATGGATGTGTGTGTGCATGCGCATGCGTGTGCATGTGCACATGTGTGTTTCTAAGTTTTTAGAACCTGCAAAAATAGAAATTCCATCCTGGGGCATCATATTAACACCCATGTGGTCATCAGCAGGGAGACACTCATACATGTCAGGGCCAGAAGGGACCATCGTGATGATTTAGTCTGACCTCCTACACATTGCAGGCCACAGAAGAACCTTGTAGTCCTGAGAGGACTGGCCAGAGGCCCCTGACTGGCCCAATGTGTTTGGAAAGGCCCAGACTAAAGTTTTTCAATCTGGACTGCTAGGCTTCTGGACCAGGGGCTCTCTGTACTCCCCAGGGCACGAGGAGCTCACAGACTTTTCAGAGTTTCCAAACCCCCTAGAAAATTACAGCAAAATCAGCCTTCTAGTCCGCAGTGGTCTTCGCCCAGTAGTTCTCCAGAAGGGCACACAAATAAAAAAATAGGACGTTTCTAGGCCAAGTCCTTCCGGAGCTGTGGCTTCCCCAAGGAGTGGAGAAGGCTTTTCCAAGTGTGAGAGAGCTCCAAACGCCTTGTCTGATTACCCACCCCTTTTCCTCACCGTACGATTCTTCTGTGGCGGGAGACCACCCAGACAGCAAGACTCCGCTTTGCAGGAGTTGTGTGTGTCCAAACCGGGCTTCTAATGGGAAGTTGATTAAAACGGGAAACTTACAGTTGCTACTGCGGCGCCTTAAAAACTGCATGGTAACCCATTTGACAGACAAGGGAATAACCCCTTCCTGCCACTGCCCCAGAAGGGCAGAGAGACCACCAAGGACAGCCATAAAGGAAAAGCCCTCAGCTGTGTGCTGGAGTCCCGGGCTAAATCCAGAGGCATATGAATCACAGCGGAGAAGTGTTTGAAGGCTCCATGCACAAGGGAGCAGAGAGCACATTTTTCAGCATTTGCTTTATCAGCTGGCTGCGTATGGAGCCAGCCATTCCCCCTCCCCCTCTCGTCTGAAGCGTTGCAGGCGTTTCGCATTACAGACAAATATACTGAACCCAGCTCTTATACACAGTGGACAGAAACTTATTCAGCTTCAAAGCTGGCATCTATCGTGCCTTGTAGATCTTGAAGTAAAGTTGGAGAATTAAACCTGGTTTGCTGCTGGCTACTGTGGGCATTTTTAAAAGTAAACCAGTATTGTCAACCTTAAGCATTCAATGAATCAAGCCCCCAAACTATGGTCGTGGCATATAAATCATGAGTTTTAAAAATAATAACACTGAGTTCTTTTCGTTTGCCATTTGTTTTCTGAGCTGTTGAAAGGTCACATTTTCCAGCTTTTCTCTGCAACCAAGAGGCCCAGAAATTTACAGTTGAAAAAAAAATAAAAAAAACGAAAGCTGAGTTTGTAACATATTCCCTGGACTCCAAGCACTGGAGATTTGAGAAAAACACCAAATATTGCAAGACTCACAATAAAACCATGAGCGTTGGTAATCCTAGGACTTTTTCAGGTCAAATGTGGCCCAAGCTTTAGGATTTGGAGGAAGATGCCTGTATTGAAATCTTTTCAGGAGAGTGTTTATAACAAATAAACATTCTGCTGTGATGTTTGCAACCCAAAGGGCTGTGTGAGCATCCGAAACTAACCAAAATGAAACTAGGTTGTTTTCATTACCCACTGACAAAAGAAAAGCAAAGCAAAGAAACCAACACCACCTATTGTAAAAAAGGCTATTAGATTTTAAATATTCTTTCTAATTTATACTCTCCAGGGTTATTAGCAACAATGGAGATGATTTTGGGGTTAGATATATGATTTTTACCCTGGCCATTAACTGCTGGGAAATGACCAACGCTCTAAACAGAACCTTGTGTTCATGGCAACACACATTCAGACTTCAACTTTGTTACAACATAAAAAAAAATCACTACATATTTCTTGCCATTATTTTATTTTCATGGTTTTCAACAGCAATGGTCAAATGTTTCCCAGCAATTAATGGCTTGCTGAACTTTCCACTTTGCCTTCGGCTGTCAGCTCCTCCAGCTGTTAATTAACACGCTGATCCAGCAAACCACCTAGGGCTCAACACATGCGTGACTTTGAGTGTGTGAGTAGCCCATTAACTTCAGTGGGACTGTTCAGGCTCACGGTTATGCATGTGCTTTGTTGGTTAGGTCCTGCTCTGGGGAAGTGCAGGTACCCAAAGTGTACTCAGGTTATAGGCAAATCACTGGATCTGTTCAAGCACAAAGAACTGAATCCCATGGAGAAAACCCTACCGTACGAATTCCTTGTTGGCCATGACTGTTCAAAAGCATCGGAAGAGTCTTCTCCTTCTGTATTATTAGGGTGAGCACAGTGACAGGGTACCAGGGCGATATGTTGCTCGTACTGTTTGGACAATGCTGGGGGAATTTTGGGCTATGCTTGTGGGACCTGCGATGATTTATATGCATGGGACTTTTGTCTCACGGGCCAGGATCCCGTCGTAGCTATCTAGTCTATCAACCATGCAGCTTTCCTGCTTTCACAGTTGGAGATGAACTAGTTGTCCAAGCTGCTGAGGATACAGGATAACATTTTCCAATGCACCTTGTGTTGAGCTGAACCCCCATCACTGGCTAGCCAAAGGAAAGGAACGCGATTAGAGTCAAGCTTTGCACCTGTGGGCTGATCAGCTAATTGTCCCCTGCCTGAGGGGCAGAGCTAGCTAAGGACCTGAGGGGGGTCAGCTGACAGAGAAGACCTAGGAGAGAGGAGGTTGAAGAGTTCCTTTCCCTGGGAAGGGCCTGAAGAAGGTAGGACTCTCCTGCAGGGAGAGAACCCACAATGAGTAAGATTGGGTTCTGTGGGGCAAGCCCTGAGCTAGGGAGATCCCTTGGGGAAGCTGCCAGAGTCAAGGGGGCAATGTGGGAAAACCTGCCTAGACAGTAAGCACCAGAGGAGAAATTTGGCCAGAGGGAAAATGAGGCATATATGAGCCTGTCATGCTGTGGCCTGCCGCAGGAGGGCACTCCAGGGAGGGGTACCCTATGACAATATGGTGGAGAATGCAGGCACCTCCATCAGGTCCTGGCCAGAGGGAGATGGCAGAGTGGAGAGTCCAGGAAGTGGAAGTTGGCTATGCTCCAGAGGATCCGAACTGGTGTGGATTAGAACTTGTTCCCCCAGGGCTTGTTTGAAGGACTGTGGTGGGGGAAACTTGAGGAACCTTTTGGATGTCTACGATGTCTATGCACATTGTTTTGTGGAGTGTTTGTGTGATGTCTGTGGAGGAGGGGTGCTTGGTCTGGGGCTTAGAGTTACCCCAGAGGGATCTCATGGGTCAAATAAAACCTGCCTGTGAGAGAGGCAGAGTTTTTTGAAAAGGGGGAAGGTGTGTCATGGGGGCTGGCCCCTATAAATGTGGTAGGGCCAGCTCCCCTGTGCTACAGCAGGTGCTCCCATATGGCCCAGGAAGAGGGTGGGGGAGCACCTGGGAGAAGCAGAGTTGGAAGAGACCCAGTGGGAGGGACTTCCAGCAAGTTAGAACAGACAGGTTCATCAGGAAGGGTGGATTAGAGCTGCCAGAGGCCAGGGCATAGAGAAAGCAGAATGTGGTTCCTGGGAGAAGACTGAAGTCAGGAGAGCAGCAAGAGGGGTTTTCTGGCTGGTGTCCCAAGCCAGGGCCAGAGGGATGAAGGCAGAAGAGCAGTGGGGGAGCTTAACCCCTGAAATTTCCAGTCAGGCCTGGAAAGCTGCACCCAGAGGAACCATGAGAGGGCTGGGGGAGTGAGGGATGTTTCCAGCAGAGAGGTGGTGGGGTTCCTGCTGGGAAGAGAGGGTTGACTCCAAGTGAGGTATGTCGCTGGGGGACACTGGGGCATGGCAGAGATGCTGGGGCTGTGCTGAGGGCACTGGGGATGACAGGGCATGGTGGGAGATGCCAGGGCTGCACTGGGGATGCCGGGTCTACGCTGGGAGACACTGGGACATGGTGGAGGATGCTGGGGGCTGTACTGGGGAAGCTGGGGGATGTTGGGGCTGCTCTGGGGGACACTGGGGCTTGGCGGGGGATGCCAGGGCTGTATGTAGCATTTACTGTTTGGACTACGGTGGGGGAATTTTGCACTATGGTTGTGGGACTTATTAATGTACGTAGGACTTCTGTAATAAATGAGTCCCACAATGGCTGTATTTATCCTTGGTCAGACTCGGGGGTCTATTTCTGAGGTCTGTAAAGGAGGGAAACCGAGGGAGGCCTGCCTGTCATGCTGCAGCCTGCAACACGAGTGCGCTCCAGGAAGGGGCAGATCTATCCCACACCTAAAAGTCTCTTATGTGCCTAAGCCCTATTTTCAGCAGTGACATAAGCACTTAGTCTCACGGAAAATGAGGTGCTAACAGGATGGAATATTCCAGTGTTTATGATTTCATTTTTACAGCAAAAAATATTGTTTCAATACTTAGCAAAGACTCGGGAGTCTTTGGTATCTTGAGCTAGGTGCGTAGCAGGAGGAATCCATTGTTGAACACTATGGCCTGGGAAGCGAACGGTCTACCAGTATCCAACAGGACATGTCTAGGATTGTGAAGACCATGTGTATAAATGTGTATGGGTAGGGTTTTGTGGCCTGCCTTGTGCGGGAGGTCAGACTAGATGATCATATTGGTCCCTTCTGACCTATGAGTCTATGAGTCTATGTGTGGTTGGTCAGGTTAACTACTTAACAAACCTGTTCAGTCATCCAAACGAACTGAATTTGTGACTCCAAGAGGCCTCGGTTACTGTGTTTTATCTGGTAGACAAGAAGATGGCATGATGAAGAATGGATTGGCTTTGTTACCAAAAAGGAAGTGAATTCACATGATGAAGAGTCTATAAATAATCACCTTTGTTCCCTCAAAAAGCTGTTTTGTGCACATTTCTCTTGCCCATTGCTAATGATCAGTGGGTGAGGAGCCTTTTTGCAGATGCTGAAAGTGTAATATCTGCAGACCTAACTAGTGGTTCTCTAGTTCTCCAGGAGGGACTTATTGGAACAAGCATGTGAGAATTCTCTGGAAGTACCGTTCAGCAGGAATGACATTGTGCAGAGTAGCTTACTTTGCCAAGAGAGTTTCCAGAATTGTCAGTCAGAGATGGGAAATAGTTTTTGAAAAGGGATTCTCTGCATTGGCTGCCAGACAGTTTGAGTTGTAAATCTGGCACCAGTAACTCCTCACATTTCAACATTGCTCTGTGCAAAATAGTCTCATTTATCCCACCTGAGTAATTTGCAAATGACTGCACCACACCTGTTGTTTTTGTCAGCATCAGCAGATGGTGTCATCAAGGTAAAGTAATTAATGAGAAGCTGCTGCCAGCCTTGACCTGTCTCAGCCATTTCATGTAAGTTCTTGAAGAGCGGGCAGTCTATTGAAACATGTGGCAGCACAGGGGTCAATGTGAATTGAAAACGAATCTGAGATGGAAAGAGTGGGGATGGTAGAGGTGCCTTTTCCAGCTGGTTTGAGCAGATAAGAAATGATGCAACGCTGGCAGTGGTAGGAAGGTCTCTAGAACTATGCAGCGATACACCTGCTGACTGTAACTTGCCCTAGCAATTACCTGTCACACCGAATGATCACAGCAGTAGCCACTGTATGTTAAAACCAAAATGCATCATTAGCACCAATTTAGGTTTAACTGGCCATGGGATCATGACAAATGAAATAAATATTCAGTGCTCTGATTTTCCTTTTCTTTGCAGAAGAGGTCAATGCCATCCAGAAGGCAGAAAACCACTGACTTAGATCCTTGCGTTTTCATAAATGTACAAAGAACAATGATACACATGGATTTTTGGGGTTACTATGTCATTGGCTCTATGTCCATAGACAGATCAAGAATTTTTTCAGTTACTTGCTTGGCTAAATATGCATTTGTCTCACTTCCTCTTAAAGAAAGACTCTTCTACTAGGGGATCGTGAAACAGACAATGATGATACGGAGAAATAAACATAATAGAACGGTGCCAAAGGTGTTCCTCTCAACACAGCTTCTCACCAACACTGATCCTGCCATAGAGACACTGACTTAAAGCCTTCTGGTTACAGCACTGCAGATGGATGCGCTGCTGACCTCAGTTAGAGATGGACCAATCCAAATTCTTAAATACGAATACTCTGAGGCCTTGTCTACACTTCTTCCGCTGGTCGACGGGAGATACGCAAGCTACTTACTGACTTACATATTTACGTTGCCATACTGCGGTGTATTCTCGGTGTTGCGTCAATAGGAGAAGCTCTCCTGTCAACACAGCCTTACTCCTTTTGGGGAGGTGGATTATCGGTGTTGACCAGAGAGCCCATCTGGGATCGATTGAGTGGGTCTCCATGACTTGCTCAATCGATCGCACGACATTGATCGACATGGAGCCGTCAGTGAAGACATACCCTGTGTTCTGAGCCTTGGCCTAAAATCTGCAAGTGGCCCATTACATGGACTTTATAATGGACAAAGCCAAAGCATAGATTCTGAACACCCCAGACTGTTGTGGGGTTCACACCCTGGCTCTGAATGTTGTGTCTGGAATCTCATGTAGCTGGAGGCATGCCGCATGGAGGCCACGTGTAGACCTGGTTCCACATGCAGCCAGTTAATTGAATCAGAAGCAGGGTTTCCATTGGCCTGTTCACCTGTTAATTCCTCTTAATGAACATTTGCCCCTGTGAAGTTTTGCTCATACCAATATTTGCAGAGAGTGATTTTTTAGGGGGCCTGTAAAGGGTCATTTAATCGAGATTCGTTTGTTGTTGTTTCACTCAGAAGTGGAGGTAGTTTACAAAGGTTAGGTCATCCAATCAGAGAACAGATATAATGCCATGTGACACATGACCAACCATAAAGCTCAGGAAGCTGACTGAGCACTTAGGATGACCAGTCTGGGAGCCATCCACTGCTCTGATACGTTTAAGAACATTATTTGTTGGACAATTTTCATAAATGAGCAACCCCCTAAGAATCTTGATCTCTTTAGAGAAAATTAGCAGTCAGAAAATAGTTGGCAGATAAATCAATTGAAAAATTGTTCACTGGCTCTGATTATCTAACCAAACAGTGCTACAGGAGAAGATGGGTGGATGTGTATAGGAGAAGCCTGGATTCAATCCACATCTCTTGGATAATTTTCTTTGACAACTTGGCTAATTATGAAACCACACGAACAAGGGCGCATAAACTTCAGCCAATTCTGCTTTAAAGTCTCCCCATCTTTTTAAAAGGTTACTTTCCAAATGTAACCTACCCCGTCTTGTTTCACTAAGCTATAGTTGTGTAATAAGGATTTGAAGTTTACAACCTCAACTTCAGACGTGTTTATTTTTCTCAATTGCTCTTGCCTTTTACTGAACGGTCTACACTGAGCACCTCCACATTCTGGGCCTGGACTCTGGCAGCCTTGTTTTTTCGAAAGAAAAGCAAAGCAGACACAGGCTAGAGGTTATGTGAGTGAAAGCCTCCTATCTATGACAGTATAATAATAATAACTTCCCTCCTGGAGGAAGGAGGCCAGGAATTGAAGTAGCCTAAGGCCCTTTCTGGGGAAGTTGGGATTAGAACCCGTGGTTCTAAAACAGCACAATTGAGTTTCTGCTACTTAGTCACATGCCTCACACAAAAGACCTGCCCACTCTATGTGCTTGGGTATGCTGACTGTAAAATGGAGTTACTCAGGCATCTGTAAGTCACTGTTTGCCATTTAGTGTCTGGTGCACAGACTATAACAACCTGCTGCTGTTGTCAGCTGCTGTGATTAGGGGCCAAATTTCCAAGCAGTTCAGTGGCAGTGCAAGCTATTGGGTACACATCAGTCCTTCTTAGACCTCAGAGGTCTATAGAGACCTATACTGGAATTTTGGAAGTCTTGAGTTCCAACCTTGATGATGATGCATATGTGGGGAGGCGTCCTTCATTTTTTTCTTTAAAAAAAATCCCTAGGAAATGACAGAACAAAAATATAAAAAATTGAAGGTTGTAAAGTGAACCACGCACCAGTGAGGGAAGGCAACTTTCCAGAGTGCAACCTTAATTTAACCCCCTTGTGCATATGCATTATGATACAGTCTTTTATTACATGATCACATGCTATTTTCCCTCAAGTTTAAAGCTGTTGTTGCAATTTGTTAGGATGGGAGCTGCAGGCTGTTTGTGGACGGTGAATTAGTGTGGATGTGTTATCATGGGTGGTACTGGTAGAATGACCTTCAGTTAAGGTTGCCCGGCGTTCCCCATGATAAGGCCATATTTTCAGTTCCTTGTAGCTCTGCCAAACTTTAACTGTTTCTGCTGAAATTTTCTATGCCAGGTGTCTGCCTCAGGATGAATTTTTTTTCATTTCAGCAAAAAGGGAATGAGATTAGGGAAAAATGTGTTTTCTGCCCATGTTGGAGAGTAGCTGGACACCAGCAGCCTTAACCATTTTTAAGCAGCATTTTTAATGGAGGAATATTTATTCTCTTCTTGAATCTCAGCCTGTTACCTCTCAGTCTCAAGACTGGGTTTCCTGTCAATGCTGTCACCTTGTCACCATCTCCGTCCTTTTACCTCTCTGTAGTTTTCCTTAGAGAGCCTCCTTCCATGGTCAGGACTGTCAGACGACACACCGGGCAAACACAGGAATATTCTGATGCTCTTGTTTGTGTGTGAGTGGAAGGAGGCAGCAGATCATTGGGCTGGGGAGGAGGTAGGCTCTGGGGGTTCGTTTCTAGTTCCTGCTCCAGTCATGTGCATGGTGCTGAGATCATTGCAAAAGGATGGAAAAGTGGCTCGGGGCCAGGCAGCTGCACTGAGATTGGTTAGCTGTAATAACCAATAGAGCAGGTTGGAAATTTCTCAAGGCAACATAGTGACTAGCAACATGTGAAACTGACAAGAATGCCAGTTTCCCATTTTGTATTTTAGTGTTTCTGAGACAAAGTTTTCACAGATTGCTTTTGAATTGGAACGAAAGCAAATCTAAAGAGGGAACCACAACCAATTTGGAGTCTTAATTTGCACAGGTAGTTATCAAAACCATATGGAACTAACCAAGTTTCAAGATAAACCAAGAAATATCAGATAAATTCCCGACTTTTGGACAGCTCTAATAACCATGAGACCTGAATCGACAATGTTAGAGTTTTTTGAGCAATAGACAGTCTCTGCTTTGAGGCCAAATCCTCATCCCCTCACCCAGAATGGCAAACAGGCTATGCACAAGGGCCCAGGAGCATCAGAAGGAGAGACATTTCCCTGCTTCCCTGCTGACTGGGGAGTGGCAGTGGAGTTGCTCTGAAGCCCTCAGTGTTCTAGCTTCCATGGCTGCCGAGGCCCCCCCCAGGGTGGGTTTGATCAGAAGAGCCATGTAGCTGCATCTCTTGCCTACCGATGTCCGGGTGGAGGGAGTCTGCACCGTGCACATGCGTATGTGGATCCAAGCCCTGGGATCCTGCACCCCTTGTGCAAGACAACAATGCAGGTTACACAGGGAGAGAATTTTCAGAGGCAGAAATGGTGACCAGCTCCCACTGGCTATGAATGTCCTCAGCTGTCCTCAAGGTAAATTTCCCATTATGCTCAGGGCCTTCTGTCCTCTCTAAAAGGCTGGAACATGGGTCCCTGAGAAAACAGCGCCCAGGTAGAAGGAGATTCCTAAGCCCTGTCATTCATGTTAGAGTGCCAGCCTTTACCACCATATCTGAGTTCCCCCAGGACTCTTACCTGAGAGTGCAGTAGAGCGAATGCTCTCTCTTGGCCCAGGAACTAAATAGAATTTCTCTTCTCTCAGCTAGGTAACACAAAGAGCAAGCTACCCACAGAAAAATAAAGGCTAAGCCACAAGGGAGTTGTACTGAGTAATCAATTATTTGGCGTCCAAGCAGAGCCATGCAACCCCACCTGCTTGCATTCGTGATCAAAGAACGCAGCTGGGCTCCAAAGAAAGGTCAAGAGCTTTCCTCGTGGGATTTTGCTCGAGGGCTGGCTCTGATCCAGCCTGGAGCCCCTGAGTTGTTAAAAGGAGAGCGAAGGCAACAGCCAGCTCTGGATGGGAAAGTCACAATCTGTTAAGGAGAGGGAGTTCATCACATCCTATCCCACAACAACGAGCAGAATGAGACTGGAACTGGAGCGAGGAGGAAATTAGCGAAGGAGAGGGAGGATTTTCTGGTTTTGCGGTTTTATGAACCTTGCTAACTGTTTTATGGGTTTGCAAAACTCATATGAGTTTGTGAAACATTTCCCCTGTAATTTAACCCCTTTCTTTCCAGGGCAATTCCTTAAACCTAAAATAAAGTAGATGGGATCCCAGCAGACTCTAAGCTGGCCCCCATGGGTGATCATGTAGGAGCTGGGTGGGCTGTACTGGATTTATTCTTCATTCAGATTTTTCTGTCCCTCTCTGCTCCCCTTATGTCACAATCTCTCTGAATTTGTTTTCCGCTCTGATAGATCGTTCACTGGATTTTTCCCCCACAATCTATACTGTGTGTTTTTCACAATTTCTCTTAAGCAGAATGTGATCCAATAACATTCAAGACTGGGTGAAGCCCACAGCTTCCAAGTGGAACTGAAACAGACCAGAGAGAGAATTTGACCGTAGCTAGTAAAGATGGAATCACAACCCCTGCTTCTAGAGCCAAAGTCCCCCAGTTTTTCGGAATACACAGGTGGGGGAAGGGGGGAACCACAACCAGTTTGGAATCAGAGTTTGCACAGGTAATTATCAAAATCGTACTGGAACTAACCACATTTTTTGATTTATCTCAACTGGGCTGGGAATCTCCCTGTGGTCTAATCTGGCCCTTGTCCAAACCAATGGCAAAGCTACCGTTGGCTTGGATGAGCACTGGATTTGGCTATAGAATAAGCTTCTTGTGTCATTTCTGGTTCCAGTCCCAGTTGGCTTCTGCTGGTGCAGACATGTCTGAGGGGGGTAGAGAAAGAGAGCTGAACATTTTGGAGCCAGAGCTGGGTGAAATTGTCCGATGCTTGAAATTTAGAAAAAATGAGTGAAAATGGGAAAAATGTTTTGCCAGATGTGCTCCCAGCTGTATTCAGAACAAATTGACAAAGGTTTGGTGGGTAATTTGTGTTACTTGAGCTCTCTTGCTTCTCTTCTTCTAGCATTGTCCTTGGATGGCGTGAGATGCAAAGGCTGACAAGTGGCAGTGAAAGACACTGGTTTAGCCTTCTGTGTATGTGGGTCACTACAGGATGGATTTTGGGCTCTTTGCCATATTGTGTATTTTCTCTCTCTTGGGCTCCTTTTATAGATTCCAAGGCCAGAGGGGACCATAGTGATCATCTGGTCTTTACTGGTGTTCCAAGACTTATTGAAAATCAACATTAATGGTCCAGTGAGCTTCTTAGCCAGCTCTTTTAAAACTCTTGGATGCCAGCTCTTTAGGCCTGCTGATTTAAAGACGTCTGACTTTAATAGCTGATGTTTAACATCCTCCTGAAATATTAGGTGAAGCTATTATGTAACATCCATCCTTCGAACGCCGGCCTCCATTTCTCATCACTTTTAAAATGCCAGCATTCCTGCTGAATTCTGTTTCGTGACCATGACTGGAAGCTGAGGCCGTTGCATGGTAAACGCTTTCTGTGGACTAGACCTAATGTCTGAGGCCCAGATCCACAAAGGTATTTAGGTGCTTAATTCCTACTGATTTCAATGCGGTGCCTACATACCTTTGAGGATCACGGCCTTTGTGCCTATTTAATGCCAGCAGCTTCAGAAGTTTCTCTACATTGGCCTTTCCTGCACTGAGGGTCTGATCTTGGTCCCACTGGAGTCAGGAGTAGATCCCCAGGGCCCCGTTCAGAACCATAAAAAAGCTGGGGCTCAGTGATAACCCCCGAGAAATTCCGTACCCGAGCCCTTCATTCCTATAGCCTGTGATAAAGTTGCACACTACACATACAGCAAATCACTGGGGCTTCATAACCTGGGGTACAACCAGCTCATCAAAACAGACTAGATTATTTATATAACCATTGCATCGAACGGTCTTGGGCCACCACAGTGCTCCCTGGACACCGCGTCAGGGACAGGCCTTGCTTTGAAGAGCTCACAGACTAAATGGCCAAGACAAACAGTGTGGGAGGGGGAATTTGGGTGCCGAGAGAGGAAGTGACTTGCCCATAGGCCCGAAGCCGGTCAGTGGCAGATGTAAATCCCAGGTGCCCTGCCTCCCATCCAGCGCCCTGCCCTTTGGAACACATCATCTTCCACGACATTCGCTTGCTGCACATGAGAGAGGGTGAAAAATGAAACAAAAAAGTGCAAAAAAAGCTGCAATTTCCAAGTCATTTTCATAAATTCTGAGGTCGCTATGGTCATCTGTCTGACCTCCTGCATGGCACAGGCTGGAGAATGGCTCGGGCTCGACGTTAATGCCTGCTCCAACTAGAGCAGAGCATTCCCAAAGACAGGCAATCTTGATTTAAAAATGGCTAGTGATGATGACTCTGTCACGTCCATTGGCAAGTTGTTCCACTGGTTAATTCCCTTCCCTGATCAGGGGTCAAAACAGACTCCGGTTTTGTTGGTTTGACTATTTTTTGTTGAATTTTTTAGATGAAGAACATTATCGGGGCCAGCCTGGAAACATTTCATTTCCCAAAGGCCAGGCCTGACTTCAGGCATCCATGTCTGAAAAGCGGTCTCAGCCTTTTCTTAAACCACAGCCAGTGGATGTGAGTGGCTGGTCCTCTGCCACCCAGGACAGGGTGACCTAGTGAATGGGACACTGGACGGGGGCTCAGAAGACCTGGGTCTTGTTCCTGGTTCTACCCCTGACCTGCTGAGTGATGCTGGGCGAGTCATTTCCCCTCTCTGTGCCCCAATTTCCCCATCTGTAAAATGAGGCTAATGACAAGTGCTTTGTGATTTATTATTATTACTATTAACTCGATTCCAGTCCATCCAACGCAGCCATGAACAACGGTTCAGGGAATGAAAACCAACACAGCAAGGAGCCAATTGGCTGCTTTGAACCCACGCGGCAGATTGCACATAGGCTGTCTTTTTAGCTAGCCTGGTGAAGGAGAAACAGCCAGTCACTGAATCTAGCCTGGGGCAGGACATCCTTAGCCTCTGGCGCAGGCCTGTGGGAGAAAGCACGTTTCCGCCCAGCGCTGCCTGCCCATCTCCCTCTCCTAGGACGCCCCTCACACTGGAATTCCTCCCGCTCTGCTATCAGCATGCTGAAGTCGTTTTCCCGGGCTGCTTCTGCTCACCAAACCTCTCAGAGACAGGAACTGCTGTTCATGTTCAATCAGAGAGCGCTTGATTAAATACGGGGCTGATAAAAACAAGCTGCTGGGAAGCAAATACATAGCTCCTAGAGGACAGAGCCTGCTGGCAGGAGCGGGTTCTCTCAGGCGTAAGAGAATCCATCCTTGCTCCTGAGGCAGTGCTGTCTAGTGGTTAAATGTGGGCTTTCGAAGGAATCTGAGGGAGTTAAATGCCCAGCTCCCAATGGCACCTATCTCTCTTAGGTGTTTCTGAAAATCCCAGACTCTAGGACACCTGGGTTCTACTCCTAACTCTGCCACTGACTGCCTGTGTGTCCTTGGGCAAGGCAGTGGACCTCTGTGTGCCTCAGTTTCCTACGCAGCACAGCACTAATCACTCACAGCACAGGGCTTAGTCAAGGTTTGCCGAAGAGATGAAGCAGCTTGGGAGACAGTGCTACAGGGGCTAGGACATTATTATTGCCCTGGGGTGGGGCCAGCAGCAGACAATTAGAAGGCGCAGCCACTCACACACCTCACACCAGCAGCACAGCCTTGGAAGCAGTCTCTGGCTGGGCTCTTCCAGGACAGGGTCTGGGATGCTATTCTGGCTTCCCCCGAGGCACGAAGGAAACTGATGGGTCAACTCCACGTAGCCCGATGACATTGCCTGCACTCCCCTCCTCCTTCTGGTGTGCATTGCCCTGGCTCGCATCCCACGGCCAAATATCTGCCTGGGCACCAGTGGCGCCGTCAGCAATCTGTCCCGGGACTGCTCCGGCCAGGCCAGGGCTGTGCACGGTGGAAGGCAGCACAGGTGTGTTAGTCCATCGCAGCCAGAGACGTGCATGTCGGTCTGCGTTCAGCAGTCACAGGAAAGCCTGGTCTCTCTATTCCTCACAGCAGAGTGTGTCTGAACCCTCGGGGTGCCCCTGGATCATCCCCCCTGGCACAACAGCCTTACACCAGCTTGGGATGGGCTGGCTTTTGTTAGCCACTGGCTTTTGAAGCCCTCCCTCATGTTACTTTAATGTAGTGATTTTGTCTGTGGGAATTTTAATCTCTACCTTCTGCATTCTGTCAGGGCCAGAATGTGCAGCAGGGGCAGGGAAATAGCTGGCTTGGCCAGTGAATGGAAACGGACAGCAAGGTTTGGGCCATGCAGAGACTCTTGGCGTTCGCAAAGTGATGTGGTTTGGGCCTGCACCAGGGGGCTGATACTTGAGCGTTAATAAAAGGTGGGGTGTCTGCGCAATGGCCCTGGCTCCAAAATGTTCCCCTCCTCCTGCAGTTGCCCTTTATGACAAACCAGGCTTTTCCTGCATGGTTCACAGGGGCACTGCCTGCATTCCTCTCTATCCACACGGCAAAATTTCCCTGCCTCCCTCACTATTTACAGGGTTGGCTTGCCACAGGGAGAGACTCTGGATGCATTAGGGGGAAGGGTGTCGCTTTTTAGGGGAGGAAGTAAAAAGTATTAGAGAAGAGGGAGATTTCCCTAGAATATGATAAAGGAAAAAAATTTGGAACTAGAGAAAACAATTCATTTCACCCATAAATATTTCATTTCTGCTTTTGGGGGGGGGAGAGGTGTAAAATGTTGCCAAAACAGATTTTTTTCCTGACAAAATGTTATTTTCAGTGGAACCCCATTTTCTGATTAAAAAAATCATTTCACTGAAAAATGGGTGACCCGATCTGAGACAGAGAGAGGCCAGTGCTAGAGGAGGAAGGGGACAGGGCAGCAGGTCTTTGCGGTGGGCCAGGGAAAGTCTATGGAGGGAGCACTAAGATCACTGGAAATGGTTGCAGCATTTGGCTCTGGACTCACATCCAAATGTCCTCATGGTTCAGAAGCGTGCGTGTCCAGGGTTGTCACTAGTCAGTAGTCAGGGTGTGACTGGCCCTTACATAGGTGGGCACATGCCTCACCCCTTTGCACGAGTCCTAGCTAAATGAGCCCTCGCAGAGCCCCCACCTCCTCGTCATCCCCTGAGGAATGTGTGCACCAGGGGAGTCTCAAGCTAGTGTGAGCTGACATCTCGGGGTTGCAGGACAGCGGGTCAGGAATTACCGTGTTCTAGCCTCGGGATACCTTTTGTTCTAGGCTTACTTCTGCGTAGCTGCTTTGCTAAGGCTTCTTGGTTAGCTAAGCTATTCTTACAGGCCTTGAGGCTGGGAGGTTCATTGCGTTACTGTCTTCACCTTTACTTACCCTAGCAAATACCTACACCTACAGCATCCATGCACTGCCAGGGCGCTCTGCCCACAAAACACAAGCAGCCTCCAAACGTGCCTCGCTCTGGCTAAAGCCTGATGTTGCAAGCAGCACGTCCCAGTGGGATGCACAATTACCCGCAGGTGCTGAGAGCTCCGCACCAGAAAACCCAGCTTCGCCCCTCGGCTGGCTGTCAGTGCTTTGTGGCTAAGAAGGATGTGCAGGGAGCGCAGACAGGAGTTTTATGACCCCTGGCTTTTGGTCTCCACATGCACTTTGTGGGTAGCTTAATACCCTGGAATAAATAATGGGAGATAACATCTATCGTCATGACAAACCCTCCTCCCCGCTCTGAACTCCCGGGACCCTGCGTCTGCTAGGACACAAACAGCAGGCGCCCACTATTATTCTAAGCCCTGGCTGATGTGTTTTCAAGTGACTGATAACGACGTGGTTCCCTTCTCCAGCCTTGGTGCAACCACAAATCAAGCTCACTCAGTGAAATCATCTTGGTCTGTCTCTTCTGGTGCCCACTGCATGCTCCCAGTCGCTGTCTGACCTCACGTTCCTACATGGTGCAAGGAATCGCTTGATGTTCTTGGAGGATGAATTTGTCTCCTTCACTCAGTCTCTCTCTCTCTCTCTGTCAGTATATGTAACGGGAGTGGCACCACGTCCAGACTCTAACCAGCCCTCATTCTGCGCTGGGCCTGAACGCCGGTTGGCCGTGGAATCGGAGCAAACTGCTGCAGTGCTAAAGACAAGAAGGAAACAAGTGCCAGGATCAAACAAGCCTCCTTCATGGACACAGCACCTGAGGGCGATCAGCAATTGATCTCCAGGAGCCTAGGTCTAGGGTTTCCTTAGCACACATTCATGAGGATTTTTAGGCCACATCCCTGCCTCACACCCTTGGGAGTCAGCAACTGCTGCTCCCGGCCATGGGGCTGTGGGGAAGTCGTGCTTGACCCCCCCTTCCCATCAGAAAAGCAGTCAGGCAGGGTTTGGAGGAGGCAGTGATCCCGCTCGGACGGGGGAGGAGGGGATCTGGCAAAGGGGCTGTGTCTGCTAAAGATGCTGGAGCAGGGGGAGGACGGCGAGGCCTCAGCAGGAAAACCTGAGCCAGGATGTCAGAAAAGAGAGTTTTGGGTGTGTGCATCCCATCCAGGCCCTGAAGGGGTTAATGCAGGCCCTGAGAGGCCAATTATGTGACCTGGCTGCACCTGGAGGGAGGCCAGGCTTAATTGACCCTGAAGCACAGCTGGGCAGTAGCAGGTTGATAAGCAGGGGAGAGGAAAGCTGCCTCAGTAGCTGGGACCAGGAGGGAGGAGGGGGAAGAGGAGAAGTTGCTGTAGGAGCTTAGCCTGGGAAGAAGCCTTGGTTTAAAGGGGGGGGGAGGCCTGGGCAAGGCTGTCTAGGAAGGAGCCAAGTGAAACAGAAGTCAGGAAGGGGACTGTACGGACCTGGGTGGGTGAAGGTCCCTGGGTTGGAACCGAGGACCCCCAGAGGGCCTGGGTTCCCCTGCCAGCCTTGAGCATGGAGAAGGGTAGGAGAACATTAGAAATTCCTGAGGCTAAAGAGTGAGGACCAGGGGCCTGGAACTGGGGCCAAAGACATTCTTGGGAGGGGGTTGGACTGTTCTGTGTTGGGGTCTGTTACCTGGGGAGGGCTGGACTGAAATGCAACCTGGGCTGAGTCAAGGGAAGAGAAATTATTGACAGGACGAAGCCCACCGGCAAGGGGTGACTGGCTGAAAGCCATCTGCTACACCTGGCCGTGGTGAGTGCACCCCTTTCCAGGGCTGGCTGGGGGTGGCTTTCCAAGCAGTGGTCAAGTCTCTCTAAGAACCCAAACTCTAGGGCAAACGTGGACTCCATGCCTGCTGGACATCCCCCATCAGGACACTTACATGGAGCTTGGGGAGGGGAAGGCTGTGTGGGGTTTGCTATGTGGATCTGGGGGGCCTAGTGGCCATGAAGCCTGGCCTAGGGGTTATCAGTATTGGGGGGGTTGAATTTTCTATGATGGGGAGTTTGGGTCAAACTAGGATCTCATCTGGGGTTGCCTTCAGTGGTGCCTTGTCACTGCACTTGTGGGTCTGGGGGTTGTGATGTGGGGGGGCTGGCTGCTGTGGGATCTGGACTGAGGGTTGGTAGGGGTGGCAGGGCAGGGTAGACCCTGGGCTTTGTACCTTGGGGTCTAGTCTCAGGGGTGCTGTGGGGGGAGCAGGTGCTGGTTGCTGCACCGTGGGGTGTGGGTCAGTGTTTGCTGTAGGGTGGGTACTGGTGGCTGTGCTGTGTGGTCTGGTTTGAGGGTTATGGGTGAGGGTGGAGGTCCCAGGGCAAATCTGGTCTGGGGGCTGCTGTAGGCAGGGGTGGGTACTGGCTGTTGCACTAGAGGGCCTGGTTTGGGGGTTGCCATGCATGGGTCGGGGAGGACAGCTGGTGGCTGTGCTGTGAGGCCTGGTTTGTGGGGTGCTGCAAGGGTGGCTGGCTGCACCATAGGGTCTTGTTGGGGGTGGCTACTTGGGGGGAGGGAGACACTGCTGGTGGCCATGCTGTAGGATCGGGTCTGGGGTGCTGATGTGGGTGGGTCTAGCTGCTGCAGTGCCCCCTGTGCGTTTGTTATGTGGTAGGTGGGGGTCTGGACTGGGGTTGGATGCTGGATTGGGGGGGATCTGGGTTTTTCTGCTGGCTGGGGGGGGGTCTGTCTGCTCTGCTGTGTGATCTGGTGCGTGGGTTGCTGCTGCAAAAGGACCTGGTTGTTGCACTGTGGGGTGTGCTCTGGGGTTTGGGACGTGTATGTGTGGGAGGGGGAAGCTGCTCTGGTTGTCACTTGGGTCTTGAATTTCTTGGGGGAGATGCTGTCTCTGGCTGCCATGCTCTGGGGTTTGGTCTGGGGGTTGCTGCTGGGCCAGGGTTCTTGGGCTACCGCCTTGTGGGGTTGGGTGTTACTTCTGTGTGGGGCTGCTCATGAGGTCTGCTGTGGGGATGGTGGTGAGATAGCAGAGCTCCTCCGTTCGTTGCCCATGGGTTTGTCTGGGTGGTGGCGGGTGGTCTGGCATCCATGGGATGGGGTCTGGGGTTTGTTGGGGCAGGGGCAGTGGTGGTTTGGCTCTGGTTGCCGCCCTGTGAGGTCTGGGTATTGCTTCTGGAGGGGTAGATCTGTGTGCTATGGGATGGGGACTGCTGCTTCTGCGTGGGTGGGCCTGGGTGCCATGGGGTGCCGTGCCGTGGGGCCTGCTGGAGTGTTGCTGCTGGAAGGGGACCTGGTCGTCGCCTAGATAGAGCCTACTCTGGTGAGTGTGGGGTATTGCTCATTGCTGTGCTATGGGGTTTGGTCTGAGGGTTGCTGGGGCGGGAGGTGTTTTCTGCTTTGGTCTGGGCGTTGCTGCGGGGCTGGGGGGGGGTAGGCCTGGTTGCCATGTTGTGGGGTCTGGTTTCCGTGCTGTGGGGTCTGGTGGGGGCTGCTGCTGCTGCTGGAAGGGGACCTGGTCGCTGCCCTGCGCTGTCTGGTCTGGAATTCGTGATGGGGAACTGGGTCTGTGGGGTCTAGTCTTGTCTGGGGGCTACTTGTGATGGGGGGGCGTGATGTCATTGCTGCCCATGGAATCTGGTCTGGGGGTTGCTGTACTGGTGCTGGTGGGGTTCCCTGTAGCTCCATGGTGTGGGGGAGTTCTGATTGCCGCCCATGGGGTGGGGTCAGGTCTGGTCTGGTTGGGGATTTGCTGCTGGGGAGGGTTTTCAGATTGAGGTGTAGTATGGAGGGGGGCGGGGTTCTCTGGTTGCTGTGCTGGGGGTTTTGGTGTTTCAGGGAGGGTGGGTCTGTTTGCCGTGGGGTGGGAGGGGTTGCTGTGGGAATGGCTGGTGGCTGCGCCATGGGATCTGGCTTGTGGGGGAAAGGAGTAGCTGCGCTGTGGGGTCTGGTCTGGGGTTGTGATGTGGGTGGGTCTGGGTTGTGCAGTGCCCACTGTGGGTTTGCTATAGCAAAGGTAGGGGTCTGGACTGGGGTTTGCTTGGTGGGTGGGCCTGTTTGCTGTGCCATGGGGTCTGGTGTGGGGTTGCTTCTGCAATAAGATCTAGCTGTTGTCTTATGGGGTCGGGTATCCTGTGGGAAGTGGTGGTGGTCTTCTGGTTGCCACCCTGTGGCTTCTGGGTGTTGCTTCTGAGCGCATGGTCCTACATGCCATGGCATGGGGGGCTGTTGGTCTAGTCTGGGATTTGCGATGGCAGGGAGTTTGGTCTTGGGGCTGTTGCGGGCAGTGTGTGTATGCGGGGGAGGGGGGGGGGGAAGGAGGCCAGCGAAGGGTCTTGGGTGGCAGGGAATTCTCTGGTTTCCACTTCATAGGGTTTTCTGATCTTGTGTGTGGTGTGTTCTGGTAGTGGTTGTGGGACAGGAGTTGTTCCCTGGTGGTTGTGCTGTAGCATTTGGTATGGGGGATAAATGTGTCCAGCAGCTATAATTGGTTGCTTTTATAGACCAATCAGCAAAGCTTAAAGCTGATTGGTAGAAAAGATATGCTAATGGCTAAGTTTTGAAAGAGCAGCCAATCAGGAGAGTTCAAAATCTGTATTTAAGGCTGGGAGCTGGCCAGCTTCACTCAGTTTGAGTGGAAGGTGCTAGAGTGAGGGGACAGCAGGAGATGGATGGAGAAACTGAAATCAGTGAGGAGGGGAAGAAAAAGGCTAAGTTATTGCGATGGACCAAACCATGGCTGCAAGCAGCCATAGCAGAGGAGTAGCTGTGACAGAGCAGAAGGACCCA